>JAGSMU010000092.1:0-114262 GCA_029286865.1 Teinopalpus imperialis | reverse complement strand
GGCGCGCAGGACGTTCAGGGTAAACCTGCGAAACTCGAATGAACGAACGGAGATTCATCGTCACTCCGCGGCGTACGCTCACGCTCTGATGTAGTCCGTCCCTTAATCGGGTAGCGGTCTTCACGGGCCGGGCGCGTCGACGTCCGCGGACGGCGTGCACTTCTCTCTCAGTAATGCATCGCGACCCGTTCGACGTCGGCCTAAGCGCCGTCGGTAGCCCAATTCGTTCCGTGTCAAAAGCGGACGGTTGGACCGCGACAGTAGCCGACCGGCCGTCGGACGGTAGAAGACACGAATCGCGCGCGCAACTTACATAAGCGCGTCCGGCCCGACGCAAGACAACGTCGTCATCGAGGTCCTGCCGTTGTGCGGACATCGGTGCGGCGCGTCTGTTATGCAACCGTGCAGTCTCGGACCGTGCGCGTCTCAGTCGGCGATAGTTCGGATTTCGGGCGCGCAGGACCCGTCTTGAAACTTTGAGCGTGTCATTGCCGTCGCCTCGTCCGGCATCTGGTGGTCTGTCGGACGGACGATGTAATTCGGTTTTGCGAGGGCAGGTCCACGATACACGCGATCATGCGAGTGAAGAGGACGGCGGGAGGCGATCGCCAGAAGTCAGAGGTCGTCTTGGCGGTGTCTCTTGACATCGCCAGCATACTTCAACACCTTGCCCTGGAGTTGCATCAGGAGGCACTCCGGTATCACCGGAGTGCCAGACTACACTCCAGCGCATGATCGCGTCGTATCTCTCGGCAGGTCGGTGGCATATAGGTGTCGAAACGCGTGGCATAGTCGCGTAGTCTCGTGCGGTGTCCCACAGGGTTCGGTTCTCGGACCGCTCCTGTGGAACATTGAACCTGACTGGGTCCTCCGCGGTTCACTACTGCGTGGCCTCTGCGTGACTTGCTATGCCGACACCTTGGTGACGGCAAGGGCGGCACCTATAGGAGTGCACCTTACGTCCTACAGCGGGAGTGGCCCACGTAGTGGGTCGTATCCGAAGGCTGGGTCTCGAGGTGGCCCATGGCACAAGTCCTGAGGCCTTGTGTTTTCACGGGCCTCGGAACGCCACCCTCGGGACTGCACATAGTAGTGGGAGGAGTTCGCATCGGCATCAAGTCCCAGATGAAATATCTGGGGCTCACTTTGGACGGCCGGATGGAACTTCGAGGGCACTTCCTAAACTATTGCCCAGGCTGTTGCGTGCGGCGGCCGCAGTCGGCAGCTTGCTGCCGAATATCGGAGGTCCGGAATGCGGCTTGTCGGCGTCTGTACCTGGGCATGGTGCGCTCCATGGCGCTGTACGGGGCACCCGGTGTGGGTGACGCTCTGAATAGCCGGACAATCGCTCTTCTGCAAAGGCCCCAGAGGGCGATGGCGATCAGAGCGATCCGGGGTACCACTCGGTGTCCCATGAGGCGGCGTGTGTGCTGGCGGCGTCCTCACAGAACTGGAGGCGAAAGTTCTCGCGTCCGTCTTCTTTTGGCGTGAGAGCTTGATCGCGGTGCGCCAGTTCCCACCCACGAGGAGGAGGTTGATGCGGCGAGGGCGGAGCGTCGAAGGTCATGGTGCGGAGGTGGCAGCATGCTCTTCCGACAGCCAGGCGGAACCCGGGCCAGCAGGCGTGCGTCGGTTCTCGTGCGATGGCTGGACCAGAGTCGCAGTGCTCACCTTCCGGTTGTCGCAGGTGCTTTCGGGGCATGGATGCTTCGGGAAGTACCTGCACTTGATCGGAAGGGAGCCAAACGAACATACCCTATGACAGCTGCCTCAAGACACGGCCCAGCACACGCTGGAGGTGTGTCCTCGGTGGGCAGAACAGCGCCGAGCACTGAGTGCCGTAGTGGGCAACGACTTGTCGCTGGCGGCCGTAGTTCGCGCCATGGTCGACAGTCGGGAAGGGTGGGCAGCAGTGCAGGTGTACTGCGAGGCGGTGATGTCCACGAAGGAGGAGGCGGAGCGAGTTCGAGTCAGCCGCCTCGATCCAGTCCGCAGACGCCATCGGGCGAAGACGCAGAGCGTATGCGCTCGCCATTCCGCCCTGATACGACTCGAGCTTACAGACCCGGGGAGGTCCGTAGCTCAAAAATGAGTCAGCGAGGTGAGAGCGCGCCCCGTGTTCCCGCGCGCTCTCCATAAAGGTTACTAACGGCTGGGGCCCGTAAGAGCGAGCCGCCACTGCTTTTTCGTGCACGCGGACGAATGCGCAAGCGTACCCGTATGCACAGCACTCAGTGGGCAGAAGGAACACCGTGGGGTTTTAGTCGGTGCGAGTCCGACATAACCCGCTCTCGTCCCCGCGAGGGCGGGTATGCGTAGGCATTTCCCCACGAAAAAAAAAAAAAAAAAAAAAAAAAAAAAAACAAAAAAGGTTACAAAATCAGCAAGAAAAACGAAGACATGAAAATTTTTACAAATGGAATAAAATTACGTAATTATGAAACTAAAAATAACTGATTACAACTAGAATAGAAATGGCTTAAATGCGGCGCAGGATGACTGTCTATCGATTACACTGAACAAATGCTACAACAAAAAACCAATTTGGAATGCTTAAGACTCTAATACACAAAGATATAGGTGGTTAGGGTTAGGTTAGGTGAGGTTAGGTTCCCCCCCTGCGCAAGGATGACACGCAAAATCGTGAAGCGTTCCACATTTTTCTGTCACCAGCCGCCGAGAAGGCAGTCACACGCGACGTTGGTGTCTCAAGCGGCTAGACCGAGACTTGCTCGGGGCCGCCGCCAACGTTGCAATATGGCCAGAAAGCGCCGAAGAGGTTCCGTCCGATCCGGAAGTGGAAGCGAACTGGTTCCGGGACACGATGACGCGTATTTGTGACGCGTCGATACTGAATAGCCGGTCGCCCCAAGCGCGGGGCGGTGTACTGGTGGTCGGCAGAGATCGCGGAGCTGCAGGCGATCTGCTTGCGGAGCCGCCGCCAGTACACCAGAGCCCGAAGGAGGCGAAGGCGAGCTCCGAGTGAGGAGATAGCCAGACTCTACGAGGCGTATCGAGCGGCCACGAAGGCGTTGCAGGCAGCTATCTGCAACGCCAGGTCTCGGTCCTGGAGAGAACTCCTGGAGGACTCAACGCGAGGATCCGTGGGGACGTCCGTACAGGATGGTGCTAAAGGCTCCGTCACTTTGGACGCCCCCGGTGACGGAAAACTCTCGATCCGGCCCTCTTGGCAAGGTAGTTAGCTCGCTCTTTCGGAGGAGCCGGTCCGTCCTCAGTCTACCCCATTTTCGTGCGAGTGGAGAGACGAGATGGGGTGACCGCACAGGAGCTGGACCGAGCCGTGGGCCGCTTGAGAGGCCGGAACACCGCGCCGGGACCTGACGGAATTCCCGGCCGGGTCTGGGTGTTGAGTCTAAATACCCTCGGGAACAGGCTGAGGCAGCTGTTCACCAGCTGCCTCCATCGTTCCTAGGGCCTGGAAGGAGGCCCGAATGGTCCTCTTGAAGAAGGCAGACAGAGTCGCAGATTCTCCCTCTGCGTACCGTCCCATATGCCTGTTGGACGAGGCTGGCAAGTTATTCGAGAGAATTCTTGCCGGCCGTCTCAACAGGCATCTGTCACGATGTCGGTCCCGATCTCGCCGAAAACCAGTTCGGTTTCCGACGGGAGCGTTCCACCATCGACGCGGTGATGCGCGTCCGCTCCCCGTCGGAGCAGGCTGTGTCCCGGGCGGAGTGGCGTTGGCGATAAACATTGACATCGTCAACGCCTTTAACTCCTGCCCTGGGACGCGATTAGGGGGACTCGTACACCATGGTGTTCCCCCTACCTGCAAGGCGTGATCGCGGACTACTTGCGCGACAGGTACATCTTGTACATGGACCGAGACGGTACGAGGATCCGGAGGAGATCAGTGTGGGGTTCCACAGGGGTCGGTATTAGGCCCGTTACTGTGGAATCTCGCCTACGACTCTGTTCTGCGAGTCGAGCTCCCGCTGGCGTTAATGTCGTCTGTTATGCTGACGACGTTGGTGGTCGCCAGCGGGACTCCTTCGAAGGACAAGGAGCTCGCCGAGCTTGGGGCGGAAATCGTCGTCGCCAAAGTCCACGAGTTGGGACTGGAGGTAGCGCCTCCTGGGGCAGGCGCTATGGTTCCACAAGCTGCCGCGCAGCAGGGGAACCACCCGACTCGTGCGTCCGAGTAGGTGAGTCTGAAGTCAGAGTGGGGCGGTACATGGAGGTACCCTGGGCCTCACTCTGACAGTCGCTGGGGCTTCGAAGAGCATTTCGAGCGCCTGGTCCCCCGGATCGAGAGGGTAGCGGGTGCTATGCACAGACTGCTGCCCAATCTCGAAGGCCGAGTGAGAGATCCGCCGCCTCTACGCTGGGGTCGTACGATCCGTAGCCAGCAATACGGGAGCGCCCATCTGGAGCGAAGGCTGGCCATCCGACGCTGTAGGACTAAGATCTACAGCGTCCAGAGGAGGATGGCCATACGGGTCATTACGAGGATACCGCACGGTATCGTTTGAGGCGGCGACGATCTGGCTCGCTTTCCACCTCTGGATATACTGGCGGACATGGACGCGAGGGTGTATCACCGGATTCGCGTCCTACGCCATAGCGGTGGTGGCGAGCCAGAAGAGGCGCTCGAGGCGGTAAAACGGCAGGAACGACGTATCGCATTCGCGACGTGGCGCGCAAGGCTCCGCGAGGAGCAGTATGCGCGCAAACGCGTCGTCGGAGCATTCCTGCCGGTCTTCGAAGCCTGGATGCAGCGACGAGGAGGAAGACTCACCTACAGACTTACGCAGGTGATCACCGGGCACGGTTGCTTCGGTGATTACCTGTGTAGGATCGGTCGCGAGGCGACGGCGAATTGCTTCCACTGTGGCGGCAACGACCAGGGCTCGCATCGCACGCTTGCTGCTTGCCCGGCGTGGGAAGCCGAGCAGCAGGTCTTGATCGGTCACATATCGGACGGAACCTGTCCCTGCGCCAGCGATCGTGTCGGCGTGCTGCGCGGGGAATCGGCGTGGAGGGCCGTAGCCTCCTTCTGCGAGACCGTAATGGTCCGAAAGGAGGCTGCCGAGCGACAGAGAGGACCGATCCTGCTCGGAGACAGGGCCGACGCGGCGCTCGCGCGCCTCGTCGCAGCCCTATCGATGATCCCCACAGCAAGCAGGGCCCTACGGGTCGCTGACGATCGAGTGGGAGGCTCCGACCGTCAATAATAACGACCCCGAGGAGGACGACGGCACGACGTGGTACCGTGTCGTCGTGATAGTTCCGTGAGGGTTCTGGGGTGCGATCTTCACGCACGCCCCCGGGACGGGCTATCCCAGCGAAGCGCAGGGGGTTGCGGTTGCGTTCCTAACGGAGATCCCGCGACCCCTCGCGAGCGTTGGTGGCGACCACCGTGGGGTTTTAGTCGGTGCAGGTCGACGCAACCCGCCCTTGCCCCGCGAGACGGGTATGCATCAAACATTTCCCACGAAAAAAAAAAAAAGGTTAGGTTCCCCGAAGGGTTCTCGCTTTGTCGTAGCGGGGGCTTAGTAACCGTGGCTTGGTCACCCACGGTGAAGCTAAGAGGAACAAATGGCCGGCTAAGGCATCTATGGCCGGCCCGAATCAACGCTCCGGGAGGGCTCATTATGAGCTCACCTCGGAAGCGTGTCGGTGGACTGCTGGGGTGGAAGTGGCGGAGCGAGGCCGCCTTCCCGCCCTCAGTAGCCGAGGCGGAGTCGCGGAGGGAGAGGAGTGTCGGTGTTTCGTTGCCGCTCTCCTATCCTCCGCGACTCAAGCGGGGGTCGCACCGCTGATGCGGCCGTGGTGGGGCCGCGGGTTCCAGTGGAGTGCTGGTTGATCCTGCCGCTCTCCTGTCCTCCGCGGCCGAACATCGGTCGGCGGTGGAGCCGCAGACCAGATCCGCCGCAGGGGGCTGGGGTTTTCCTGGCCCCCATGGCCTCTGGGGGGGGGACTCGGGGGAGTCCGCTTCCCACCTACAGAGGAGGCCGAGTTGGAGGGTGCGTCCGTGTTCCGGCGCGCCCTGGCAGGAGGGGTGGAGAGGGAGATGTCCTCCCGGAGGAGAAGGGGCCGCCTGGTCGGCCGGCGCAGGCGGGGTCGCGGATGTGTGCGAAAGCGTTCCGGCGTTGCCTGACGATGGAGGAACACCATGGGGTTTTAGTCGGTGCGAGTCCGACATAACCCACCCTTGCTTGCAGGCGTGGTATGCGTAGGCATTTCCCCATGTAAAAAAGGTTTGGTTAGGTTACAAAATCAGCAAGAAAACGAAGACATGAAAATTTTTACAATGGAATAAACTTACGTAATTATGAAACTAAAAATAACTGATTACAACTAGACTAGAAATGGCCTAAATGCGGCGCAGGATGACTGTCTAACGATTACACTGAACAAATGCTACAACAAAAAACCAATTTGGAATGCTTAGGACTCTAATACACAAACATATAGGTGGTTAGGGTTAGGTTAAGTTAGGTTAGGTTAGGTTAGGATAGGTTCCCCCCCGAAGGGTTCTCGCTTTGTCGTAGCGGGGGGGCTTAGTAACCGTGGCTTGGTCACCCACGGTGAAGCTAAGAGGAACCCAAATGGCCGGCCTAAGGCGCTCTTTGGCCGGCCCGAGGAGGCCGCTCCGGGTGGGCTCGTGTCGAGCTCGCCTCGGAAGCGTGTCGGTGGACTGCTGGGGGCGGAAGTGGCGGAGCGAGGCCGCCTTCCCCGCCCTCAGTAGCCGAGGCGGAGTCGCGGAGGGAGAGGAGTGTCGGTGTTGCGTTGCCGCTCTCCCTATCCTCCGCGACTCAAGCGGGGGTCGCACCGCATGATGCGGCTGTGGTGGGGCCGCGGGGGAAGAGGAGTGTCGGTGTTTCGTTGCCGCTCTCCCTGTCCTCCGCGGCCGAACATCGGTCGGCGGTGGAGCCGCAGACCAGATCCGCCGCAGGGGCTGGGTTGGCAGTGCTTTCCTGGCCCCATGGCCTCTGAGGAGGCCGAAGCTGGAAGGCGCGTCCGTGTTCCGGCGCGCCCACCGAGAGGGGTGGAGAGGAGATGTCCTCCCCGAAGGAGGCCGGCGTGCCGGCCAGCGCAGGCGGGGTCGCGGAGGTGTGCAGCGTTCCCGTAACCCCGCCATACGCGACGAAGGTGGAACACCATGGGGTTTTAGTCGGTGCGAGTCCGACATAACCCACCCTTGCCCCCGCAGGTGGGTATGCGTAGGCATTTCCCCATGTAAAAAAAAAAAAAAAAAAGGTTAGGATAGGTTAGGTTCCCCGAAGGGTTCTCGCTTTGTCGTAGCGGGGGCTTAGTAACCGTGGCTTGGTCACCACGGTGAAGCTAAGAGGAACCCAAATGGCCGGCCTAAGGCGCTCTGTGGCCGGCCCGAGGAGGCCGCTCCAGGTGGGCTCGTAACGAGCTCGCCTCGGAAGCGTGTCGGTGGGCTGCTGGGGGCGGAAGTGGCGGAGCGAGGCCGCCTTCCCGCCCTCAGTAACCGAGGCGGAGTCGCGGAGGGAGAGGAGTGTCGGTGTTGCGTTGCCGCTCTCCCTATCCTCCGCGACTCAAGCGAAGTCGCACCGCATGATGCGGCTGTGGTGGGGCCGCGGGGAAGAGGAGTGTCGGTGTTTCGTTGCCGCTCTCGCGCAGCGCGCGCGCGCGCTGTCCTCCGCGGCCGAACATCGGTCGGCGGTGGAGCCGCAGACCAGATCCACCGCAGGGGCTGGGTTGGCTTAGTGCTTTCCTGGCCCCATGGCCTCTGGGGGCGGACTCGGGGAGTCCGCTTCCCACCTACAGAGGAGGCCGAGATGGAAGGCGCGTCCGTGTTCCGGCGCGCCTTACCCGGAGAGGGGTGGAGAGGGGATGTCCTCCCCGGAGAAGGGGCCGGTTTGCCGGCCAGCGCAGGCGGGGTCGCGGAGGTGTGCGAAAGCGTTCCCGTGTCCCCGCCATACGCGACGAAGGTGGAACACCATGGGGTTTTAGTCGGTGCGAGTCCGACATAACCCACCCTTGCAGGGTGGGTATGCGTAGGCATTTCCCCATGTAAAAAAAAAAAAATAAAAGGTTCCCCGAAGGGTTCTCGCTTTGTCGTAGCGGGGGCTTAGTAACCGTGGCGGTCACCCACGGTGAAGCTAAGAGGAACCCAAATGGCCGGCCTAAGGCGCTCTGTGGCCGGCCCGAGGGAGCCGCTCAGGTGGGCTCGTAACGAGCTCGCCTCGGAAGCGTGTCGGTGGGCTGCTGGGGGCGGAAGTGGCGGAGCAGGGCCGCCTTCCCGCTCCTCAGTAACCGAGGCGGAGTCGCGGAGGGAGAGGAGTGTCGGTGTTGCGTTGCCGCTCTCCCTATCCTCCGCGACTCAAGCGGGGGTCGCACCGCATGATGCGGCTGTGGTGGGGCCGCGGGGAAGAGGAGTGTCGGTGTTTCGTTGCCGCTCTCCTGTCCTCCGCGGCCGAACATCGGTCGGCGGTGGAGCCGCAGACCAGATCCACCGCAGGGGCTGGGTTGGCTTAGTGCTTCCTGGCCCCCATGGCCTTCTGGGGCGGACTCGGGGAGTCCGTTTCCACCTACAGAGGAGGCCGATGGAAGGCGCGTCCGTGTTCCGGCGCCTTGCAGGAGAGGGTGGAGAGGGAGATGTCCTCCCCGGAGAAGGGGCCGGTTTGCCGGCCAGCGCAGGCGGGGTCGCGGAGGTGTGCGAAAGCGTTCCCGTGTCCCCGCCATACGCGACGAGGTGGAACACCATGGGGTTTTAGTCGGTGCAGGTCCGGCCGCTAACCCACCTTGCCCCACCGAAGTGGGTATGCGTAGGCATTTCCCCATGTAAAAAAAATAAAAGGTTCCCCGAAGGGTTCTCGCTTTGTCGTAGCGGGGGCTTAGTAACCGTGGCGGTCACCCACGGTGAAGCTAAGAGGAACCCAAATGGCCGGCCTAAGGCGCTCTGTGGCCGGCCCGAGAAAACCGCTCAGGTGGGCTCGTAACGAGCTCGCCTCGGAAGCGTGTCGGTGGGCTGCTGGGGGCGGAAGTGGCGAGCGAGGCCGCCTTCCCCGCCTGCAACCGGGAGGCGGAGTCGCGGAGGGAGAGGAGTGTCGGTGTTGCGTTGCCGCTCCCTATCCTCCGCGACTCAAGCGGGGTCGCACCGCATGATGCGGCTGTGGTGGGGCCGCGGGGAAGAGGAGTGTCGGTGCTCTGCTGCCGCTCTCCCTGTCCTCCGCGGCCGAACATCGGTCGGCGGTGGAGCCGCAGACCAGATCCACCGCAGGGGGCTGGGTTGGCTTAGTGCTTTCCTGGCCCCCATGGCCTCTGGGGGGCGGACTCGGGGGAGTCCGTTTCCCACCTACAGAGGAGGCCGAGATGGAAGGCGCGTCCGTGTTCCGGCGCGCCTTGCCTGAGAGGGTGGAGAGGGAGATGTCCTCCCCCGGAGAAGGGGCCGGTTTGCCGGCCAGCGCAGGCGGGGTCGCGGAGGTGTGCGAAAGCGTTCCCGTGGCCCCGCCATACGCGACGAAGGTGGAACACCATGGGGTTTTAGTCGGTGCAAGTCCGACATAACCCATCCTTGCCCCAGTGGTATGCGTAGGCATTTCCCATGTAAAAGGTTAGGTTAGGTTAGGTTACAAACCCCCGAAGGGTTCCCGCTTTGTCGTAGCGGGGGCTTAGTAACCGTGGTGTGGAGTTAACCACGGTGAAGCTAAGAGGAACCCAAATGGCCGGCCCTGGGCGTTCTAAAAGGCGGCCCGGGGAAGCCGCTCCGGGCGGGCTGGAGCTGGGCCCGCCCTGGATGCGCGTCCGGTGGGCTGCGGGTGCGGATGGACGGAGTGAGGCCGTCTTACGCACCATCCGCAGCCGAGGCGGAGTCGGGGAATGGGGTGGCGGTGCGGGGACTGTTAGCAGCGGTACCGCGCATCGTCGCCCCACCTCCGCATCGAGACGGAGTCGCGGAGGAGGGTAGTGTATCTCCCTATCCTCCGCGACTCAAGCGGGGTCGCACCGCATGATGCGGCTGTGGTGGGGCCGCGGGTTCAGTGGAGTGTCGGTTGATCCTGCCGCTCTCCCTGTCCTCCGCGGCCGAACATTGGCTGGCGGCGGAGCCTAACACCAGATCCGCCGCAGGGGCTGGGACTTCCTGGTTCCCATGGCTCTGGGGGCGGACTCGGGGAGTCCGTTTCCCACCTACAGAGGAGGCCGAAGGCGTCCGTGTTCCGGCGCGCCTTGCAGGAGAGGGTGGAGAGGGGATGTCCTCCCCGAAGGAGGGCCGGCTTGCCGGCCAGCGCAGGCGGGGTCGCGGAGGTGCGCGAAAGCGTTCCCGTAACCCCGCCATACGCGACGATGGAGGAACACCATGGGGTTTTAGTCGGTGCGAGTCCGACATAACCCACCTTGCCTCGCAGGGTGGGCATGCGCAGGCATTTCCCACGCAAAAAAAAAAAAAAAAAAAAGGTTAGGTTACAAAATCAGCACGAAAAACGAAGACATGAAAATTTTACAAATGGAATAAAATTACGTAATTATGAAACTAAAAATAACTGATTACAACTAGACTAGAAATGGCTTAAATGCGGCGCAGGATGACTGTCTAACGATTACACTGAACAAATGCTACAACAAAACCAATTTGGAATGCTTAAGACTCTAATACACAAAGATATAGGTGGTTAGGTTAGGTTAGGATAGGTTAGGTTAGGTTAGGTTACAAAATCAGCACGAAAAACGAAGACATGAAAATTTTACAAATGGAATAAAATTACGTAATTATGAAACTAAAAATAACTGATTACAACTAGACTAGAAATGGCTTAAATGCGGCGCAGGATGACTGTCTAACGATTACACTGAACAAATGCTACAACAAAAAACCAATTTGGAATGCTTAAGACTCTAATACACAAAGATATAGGTGGTTAGGGTTAGATTAGGATAGGTTAGGTTAGGTTAGGTTAGGTTAGGTTCCCCCCCGAAGGGTTCTCGCTTTGTCGTAGCGGGGGGGCTTAGTAACCGTGGCTTGGTCACCCACGGTGAAGCTAAGAAGAACCCAAATGGCCGGCCTAAGGCGCTCTGTGGCCGGCCCGAGGAGGCAGCTCCGGGTGGGCTCGTAACGAGCTCGCCTCGGAAGCGTGTCGGTGGACTGCTGGGGCGGAAGTGGCGGAGCAGAGACGCCTTCCCGCCCTCAGTAGCCGAGGTGGAGTCGCGGAGGGAGAGGAGTGTCGGTGTTTCGTTGCCGCTCTCCCTATCCTCCGCGACTCAAGCGGGGTCGCACCGCATGATGCGGCTGTGGTGGGGCCGCGGGGAAGAGGAGTGTCGGTGTTTCGTTGCCGCTCTCCTGTCCTCCGCGGCCGAACATCGGTCGGCGGTGGAGCCGCAGACCAGATCCGCCGCAGGGGCTGGGTTGGCTTGGTGCTTTCCTGGCCCCACTTGGCCTCTGGGGAGGCGGACTCGGGGAGTCCGTTTCCCACCTACAGAGGAGGCCGAGATGGAAGGCGCGTCCGTGTTCCGGCGCGCCTTGCAGGAGAGGGTGGAGAGGGGATGTCCTCCCCGAAGGAGGGCCGGCTTGCCGGCCAGCGCAGGCGGGGTCGCGGAGGTGTGCGAAAGCGTTCCCGTGGCCCCGCCATACGCGACGAAGGTGGAACACCATGGGGTTTTAGTCGGTGCGGAGTCCGACGCGCCCACCCTTGCCCCCGCAGTATGGGTATGCGGCATTTCCCCATGTAAAAAAAAAAAAAGGTTAGGTTAGGTTAGGTTAGGTTAGGTTAGGTTAGGTTGGGGTGCCACGTCAGAAAACCTCCTCGAGTGCCTGGTCGTTGAATTTCCCTTTGATACTATTGTATCCGGGGAAAGGCAACGCCGGGACAGTGCACCCTGGGCACTGGTGATGACACGTTGTTGCCAGTGGCGAATGTTCTGACAGGGGGATAGCTGCTCTGCGTGTCCCTCTGATAAGCGGAGGGCACTGTGGAGTGGGGGTTGCATTTCTCCTTGATCAAAGTATCCGGGGAAAGGCAACAAATGATGGTGGGTATTGGGAACTGGTGACGATACGTCGTCCTCAGTGCCCAATGCGGGTGGAGGTTGCATTTCTCCTTGATCAAAGTATCCGGGGAAAGGCAACAAATGATGGTGGGTATTGGGAACTGGCGGCGATACGTCGTTGGCAGTGCCTAATGCTCACAGTGTGGGGACGGGCTCGGTGTGCGTTTTACTGCCACCGGGCACTCAACCGTCGAGCGTTAGGAGGCTGCATTTCTCCTTGATTTCTGAATCCGGGGAAAGGCAACAAATGATGGTGGGTATTGGGAACTGGCAACGATATATCGTTTCCAGTGCCTAATGCTCATAGTGGAGGACGGGCTCGGTGTGCGTTTTACTGCCGCCGGGCACTCAACAAATCGAGCGTTGTGGGAGGTTGCATTTCTCCTTGATCAAAGTATCCGGGGAAAGGCAACAAATGATGGTGGGTATTGGGAACTGGTGACGATACGTCGTCCTCAGTGCCCAATGCGGGTGGAGGTTGCATTTCTCCTTGATCAAAGTATCCGGGGAAAGGCAACAAATGATGGTGGGTATTGGGAACTGGTGGCGATACGTCGCCTCAGTGCCCAATGCGGGTGGAGGTTGCATTTCTCCTTGATCAAAGTATCCGGGGAAAGGCAACAAATGATGGTGGGTATTGGGAACTGGTGACGATATATCGTTTCCAGTGCCTAATGCTCATAGTGGAGGACGGGCTCGGTGTGCACTCACACTGCCACCGGGCATTCAACCGTCCAAAACTGGGGAGTTACGTCGGCTTTCCCAGCGCGCCGTAACCCGTTGTACTTTCTTCAAGGACCCCAGCATTGACGATTATGGGGTACGTCGAAGTGCAGCGGAGCGGAGGGCTTGCCTTTAACTGGCTGGCCCGCGAGGAGTAAACCTCTATAAAAATCAGACAGCGAAGTCTTGAAAACCTGTGGTACCAGGCGACCCCACAGCAAGTAGCCTTGTCTCTGGAATAGGCGTCACCCGGAGACCGACATTTTATTTCGTCCTAACTCGTGGGAATAATTATGGAATTACCAAAAAACCAAGAGAGAGAAGGAGACTCAGCGAAAAGCGCTGAGTCTGTAATAGCAGTCGACGGTCCCTCAACATCTAGGACCAGAGCCAGGAGGAAGATCGGTGTCTGCGGGACCAGTAGCCCCGGCACGGGACAGGCGTGGACGCTTTGCGCGTCCAAGTACGCCTGTGAGTTTGGGCGGGGAGAGTGACGGCGGAAGATCCGATGCCTCGCTCAGGTCCGCAACCTCGGAGGTGTCCGCAAGGACAAGCAGGAAGAGGAGAGCCAAGCCTGCGACTGTCGTGGCTGACAAATTTCAGGCAGTCGCAGTCTCAGGCACGGACACGGAGGTGGTCGCTGACGAGGAGGATGGCATCTGGGATCCGACGGTGGCCCAAAGCCTGACGAGGGCTAAGGCTGGCCTTCCAAAACCCGCAGATCTGGAGCGGGAGATGGAGGCCAAATCTACCACGGACCTGGATGCCTTCATCCGGTCGTCCTTGCTGGCGGTGGACAAGGTTGCCGACAAATCGGGCAATCTAAAGGGCTCATTTGTCCACAGCCTACGAATGGCGACCCGATTTGTGGAGGCGGCCACGTCGGAACTGGCACGGAGGGTGGCCCAGCCCCCCAACGTCGAGAGGCTCGAGCGGGAGAACGCTGAGCTGTTTCAGAACACAGCCTCACTTGCTGGGGGAGGCTGGAGGAGCTCGGCGCTCTCCGGATAAGAGGGGAACCTCAGGCAGCCATGCCTCCTCCTCAGCGGGCCCCTAGCGCTCCGAGGACTAAGAACGCAGAGGAAGGGCTGATGGAGCGCTTGGGAGCGCTCGTAGAGGCAAGATTGGCGGCCTTCGAGGCAAAAATCTTTCCGGAGAGGGCAACCCGGCCTCCCCTTAGGAGTGCGGCCCCGAAACCTTCCGCGAGTGTAGTGCAGTCGCTGCCATTAAATCCGCAGCCGGTGCAGGAGGCACCGTCGCACCCCGCGGAAGTCCAAGAAGAAGGGGAAGAAGCCCTCCCACCCTCCAGTGGCCGAGTTGCCTCCAGTGGCGACTACGACGACGCGGCCACTATTGATGACGGAAGTGCCCGCAAGCACGTCATGGGCACAGGTAGCCAAAAAGGCAAAAAAGCCCAAGGCCCAGCAGCCAGTGGCGCCTGTTACACCCAAGGGCAAAACAAAGGGTCCAAGGCCCAAACGCATCCCGTCCTCGGCTGCCGTGACGGTTACGCTGCCGACTGGCTCCTCCATTAATTATGCGAAAGTAATGGAGGTGGCTGCCGAAGATCAGGCTGGCGGATATCGGCATCGAAACTGTTCGCCAAAAACGGGCTGTGACCGGTGGTCTTCTGTTGGAGATCAGCGGTCCCGAGTGCAGCTCGAAGGCGGACGGTCTCGCGGCAAAAATGCGTGAGGTCCTTTCCGAGATGGATGTCCGAATTAGCCGCCCGGTTAAGTCGGACGACATTCGCGTGAAGGACCTCGACGATGCCGTCAGCCCGAGCGAGGTCGCGGCGGCTGTGGCTAAGGCTGGAGGATGTTCGGTGGACGACGTTAAGGTTGGAGAGGTCCACCGAACACCCATGCGTTTGGGCACGTGCTGGGTACGGTGCCCCGCAGCAGCGGTGCACAAGTTGGTGACCGCCGGACGCGTATGCGTGGGCTGGGGATCTGCTCGGGTAGAGCTGTTGGAACCCAGGCCCATGCACTGCTTCCGGTGCCTGGAAAAAGGGACACGTGGGCAGTAGGTGTCCTAATCAGGTGAACTGGAGTACGCGCTGCTACGCTTGTGCGGAGACCGGGCATTGGCTAAGGAGTGCAGAGCAACTGCACTCAAATGTCCACTGTGTTTCGGACCTGGGGCTGCCCTCTAACCATCGTCTGGGTAAGAGGTGCGCCCCACCACAGAAGAGAGGTAGGAAGGACAAGGAGAGTCCTCCTGCCTCCACAAGCGTGGCAGTCCCGGCGGCACCAGCCGCAACCCCGAGCACTAGCTCGGGCATGAGGCGCTTAGGGTTGTTCACACCTCAAGGTCCTCCAGAGTAACCTAACCACTGCCGCAATGCTCAGCATTTGTTTATGCAGACCATTGCGGAGTGGGAGGTTGCTCTGGCAGTAGTGGCGGAGCCCCATACTGCGCCGGACCACCCTCGCTGGTTCGGTGATGAGCTGGGTTCCGTGGCGATCTACTGGGGGTGGAGAGGGTGCCCCACCCTGTTCCCTATTGGGAAGGGGTCAGGGCTTCGTTGCAGTGCAATGGGGCACCCTGGCCATAGTTGGCTGCTACGTCTCTCCCGCGAGGTCACTCGCCGACTACGAGCTGTACCTGGACGAGGTGGCACTCTGCGTTCGCAGGTGCCTCCTCGTCCGTCGATTGTCCTGGGAGATTTCAACGCCCACTCCAGGGCGTGGGGAATCCCAGCGACAGTCCGAAGGAGAGACGGTGATGGAATGGGCGGCTGGATTGGACCTCCGATTGGCAAATCGGGTCCGTAAGCACGTGCGTGCGGTGGCAGGGGGAGTCGGTCGTGGATCTTACATGGGCGACTCCCGCTGCGATGCGCATGTTGTCGGGCTGGCGGGTTGCAGAGGAGGTGGTCACGTTATCCGACCACCGCCATATTTTATTCGATCTTGCAATCCGCCGCCCTGACGCTGACACCAGCCGCCGAGAAGGCAGTCACACGCGACGTTGGTGTCTCAAGCGGCTAGACCGAGATTTGCTCGGGGCCGCCGCCAACGTCGCGATATGGCCAGAAAGCGCCGAAGAGGTTCCGTCCGATCCGGAAGTGGAAGCGAACTGGTTCCGGGACACGATGACGCGTATTTGTGACGCGTCGATGCCCCGGACCGGTCGCCCCAAGCGCGGGCGGTGTACTGGTGGTCGGCAGAGATCGCGGAGCTGCGAGCGATCTGCTTGCGGAGCCGCCGCCAGTACACCAGAGCCCGAAGGAGGCGAAGGCGAGCCTGAGTGAGGAGATAGCCAGACTCTACGAGGTGTATCGAGCGGCCACGAAGGCGTTGCAGGCAGGCGTCTGCAACGCCAGGTCTCGGTCCTGGAGAGAGCCCTGAGGACTCGACGAGGATCCGTGGGGGCGTCCGTACAGGATGGTGCTAGGAAAGCTCCGTCCTTGGACGCCCCGGTGACGGAAACTCGATCCGGCCCTCTTGGGAAGAGGATTAGCCTGCTCTTTTCCTGGAGGGTTTGTCGTCCCCCTCGGTCTACCCCCAATCTTCGTGTCATTGGTGTGACGAAATGGGGGTGACCGCACAGGAGCTGGACCGAGCCGTGTGCCGCTTGAGAGGCCGGAACACCGCGCCGGGACCCGACGGAATTCCCGGCCGGGTCTGGGTGTTGAGTCTGGCTACCCTCGGAAACAGGCTGAGGCAGCTATTCACCAGCTGCCTCCGTAACTCCTCGTTCCCTAGGGCCTGGAAGGAGGCCCGACTGGTCCTCTTGAAGAAGGCAGACAGAGTCGCAGATTCTCCCTCTGCGTACCGTCCCATATGCCTGTTGGACGAGGCTGGCAAGTTATTCGAGAGAATTCTTGCCGCCCGTCTCAACGGGCATCTGTCGCGTCGGTCCCGATCTCGCCGAAAACCAGTTCGGTTTCCGACGGGAGCGTTCCACCATCGACGCGGTTCTGCGCGTCCGCTCCCTGTCGGAGCAGGCTGTGTCCCGGGGCGGCGTGGCGTTGGCGATAAATATTGATATCGTCAACGCCTTTAATTCCTGCCCTGACGCGATAAGGGGACTTGTACACCATGGTGTTCCCCTACCTGCAAGGCGTGATCGCGGACTACTTGCGCGACAGGTACATCTTGTACGTGGACCGAGACGGTACGAGGATCCGGAGGGAGATCCAGTGGGGTTCCCCAGGGTCGGTTTTGGGCCCGTTACTGTGGAATCTCGCCTACGACTCTGTTCTGCGAGTCGAGCTCCCGCTGGCGTATATGTCGTCTGTTACGCTGACGACACGTTGGTGGTCGCCAGTGGGGACTCCTTCGAGAGGGCCAAGGAGCTCGCCGAGCTTGGGGCGGAAATCGTCGTCGCCAAAGTCCACGAGTTGGGACTGGAGGTAGCGCCTCATAAAACCGAGGCGCTATGGTTCCACAAACTGCCACGGAGCAGGGAACCACCCGACTCGTGCGTCCGAGTAGGTGGGTCTGAAGTCAGAGTGGGGCGGTACATGAAGTACCTGGGCCTCACTCTGGACAGTCACTGGGGCTTCGAAGAGCATTTCGAGCGCCTGGTCCCCCGGATCGAGAGGGTAGCGGGTGCTATGCACAGACTGCTGCCCACTCTCGGGGGACCGAGGGAGGAAGTTCGCCGCCTCTATGCCGGGGTCGTACGATCCGTAGCCCTGTACGGGCGCCCGTCTGGGCGGAAGAGGTTGAGCCATCCGACGCTGTAGGACTAAGATCTACAGCGTCCAGCGTAGGATGGCCATACGGGTCGTACGAGGATACCGGACGGTATCGTTTGAGGCGGCGATAATCCTGGCTCGCTTTCCACCTCTTGATATACTGGCGGACATGGACGCGAGGGTGTATCACCGAATTCGCGTCCTACGCCAGAGCGGTGGTGGCGAGCCAGAAGAGGCGCTCGAGGCGGTAAAACGGCAGGAACGACGTATCGCATTCGTGACGTGGCGCGCAAGGCTCCGCGAGGAGCACTATGCGCGCAAACGCGTCGTCGGAGCATTCCTGCCGGTCTTCGAAGCCTGGATGCAGCGACGAGGAGGAAGACTCACCTACAGACTTACGCAGGTGATCACCGGGCACGGTTGCTTCGGTGATTACCTGTAAGATCGGTCGCGAGGCGACGGCGAATTGCTTCCACTGTGGCGGCAACGACCAAGACTCCGCATCGCACACGCTCGCCGCTTGCCCGGCATGGGAAGCCGAGCGGCGGGTCTTGGTTGGTCACATCGGACGGAACCTGTCCCTGCCAGCAGTCGTGTCGGCGATGCTGCGCGGGAATCGGCGTGGAGGGCCGTAGCCTCCTTCTGCGAGACCGTAATGGTCCGAAAGGAGGCTGCCGAGCGATAGAGAGAGGACCGATCCTGCTCGAAGACGGGGCCGACGCGGCGCTCGCGCGCCTCGTCACGGCCCTCCCGGTGATCCCCTACCGTAAACGGGGCCCTACGGGTCGCTGACGATCGGAGTGGGGCTCCGACCGTCCAGTAATAGCGACCCCGAGGAGGACGACGGCACGACGTGGTACCGTGTCGTCGTGATAGTTCCGCGAGGGTTCTGGGGTGCGATCTTCTCCCCTGACGGGCTATCCCAGCGAAGCGCAGGGGTTGCGGTTGCGTTCCTTACGGAGATCCCGCGACCCTTCGCGAGCGTTGGTGGCGACCACCATGGGGTTTTAGTCGGTGCGAGTCCGACATAACCCATCCTTGCCCCCGCAGGTGGGTATGCGTAGGCATTTCCCATGTAAAAAGGTTAGGTTAGGTTCCCCGAAGGGTTCTCGCTTTGTCGTAGCGGTATTTAGTAACCGTGGCTTGGTCACCCACGGTGAAGCTGGCAGGAACTCCAAGCGGCCGGCCTGGGGCGCTCTGAGGCCGGCCCGAGGAGGCCGCTCCGGTTGGGCTCGTAACGAGCTCGCCTCGGAAGCGTGTCGGTGGACTGCTGGGGGCGGAAGTGGCGGAGCGAGGCCGCCTTCCCCGCCCTCAGTAGCCGAGGCGGAGTCGCGGAGGGAGAGGAGTGTCGGTGTTGCGTTGCCGCTCTCCCTATCCTCCGCGACTCAAGCGGGGGTCGCACCGCATGATGCGGCTGTGGTGGGGCCGCGGGGGAAGAGGAGTGTCGGTGTTTCGTTGCCGCTCTCCCTGTCCTCCGCGGCCGGGCGTCGGTCGGCGGTGGAGCCGCAGACCAGATCCGCCGCAGGGGGCTGGGTTGGCTTAGTGCTTTCCTGGCCCCCATGGCCTCTGGGGGGCGGACTCGGGGGGGTCCGTTTCCCGCCTGCAGAGGGGGCCGAGATGCAAGGCGCGTCCGTGTTCCGGCGCGCCTTGCAGGAGAGGGGTGGAGAGGGGGATGTCCTCCCCCCGAGGGAGGGGCCGGCTTGCCGGCCAGCGCAGGCGGGGTCGCGGAGGTGTGCGAAAGCGTTCCCGTGGCCCCGCCATACGCGACGAAGGTGGAACACCATGGGGTTTTAGTCGGTGCGAGTCCGACATAACCCATCCTTGCCCCCGCAGGGGTGGGTATGCGTAGGCATTTCCCATTTAAAAAAAAAAAAAAAAAAAAAAAAAAAAAAAAAAGGTTAGGTTAGGTTAGGTTAGGTTAGGTTCCCCCCCGAAGGGTTCTCGCTTTGTCGTAGCGGGGGGGCTTAGTAACCGTGGTGTGGAGTTAACCACGGTGAAGCTAAGAGGAACCCGCAAGTGGCCGGCCTGGGGCGCTCTGAGGCCGGCCCGAGGAGGCCGCTCCGGTTGGGCTCGTAACGAGCTCGCCTCGGAAGCGTGTCGGTGGACTGCTGGGGGCGGAAGTGGCGGAGCGAGGCCGCCTTCCCCGCCCTCAGTAGCCGAGGCGGAGTCGCGGAGGGAGAGGAGTGTCGGTGTTGCGTTGCCGCTCTCCCTATCCTCCGCGACTCAAGCGGGGGTCGCACCGCATGATGCGGCTGTGGTGGGGCCGCGGGGGAAGAGGAGTGTCGGTGTTTCGTTGCCGCTCTCCCTGTCCTCCGCGGCCGGGCGTCGGTCGGCGGTGGAGCCGCAGACCAGATCCGCCGCAGGGGGCTGGGTTGGCTTAGTGCTTTCCTGGCCCCCATGGCCTCTGGGGGGCGGACTCGGGGGAGTCCGCTTCCCACCTACAGAGGAGGCCGAGATGGAAGGCGCGTCCGTGTTCCGGCGCGCCTTGCAGGAGAGGGGTGGAGAGGGGGATGTCCTCCCCCCGAGGGAGGGGCCGGCTTGCCGGCCAGCGCAGGCGGGGTCGCGGAGGTGTGCGAAAGCGTTCCCGTGGCCCCGCCATACGCGACGAAGGTGGAACACCATGGGGTTTTAGTCGGTGCGAGTCCGACATAACCCATCCTTGCCCCCGCAGGGGTGGGTATGCGTAGGCATTTCCCCATGTAAAAAAAAAAAAAAAAAAAAAAAAAAAAAAAAAAGGTTAGGTTAGGTTAGGTTAGGTTAGGTTAGGTTCCCGTGGGACCCCCCCGAAGGGTTCCCGCTTTGTCGTAGCGGGGGGGCTTAGTAACCGTGGTGTGGAGTTAACCACGGTGAAGCTAAGAGGAACCCAAATGGCCGGCCTGGGGCGCTCTGAGGCCGGCCCGAGGAGGCCGCTCCGGGTGGGCTCGTAACGAGCTCGCCTCGGAAGCGTGTCGAAGGACTGCTGGGGGCGGAAGTGGCGGAGCGAGGCCGCCTTCCCCGCCCTCAGTAGCCGTGGCGGAGTCGCGGAGGGAGAGGAGTGTCGGTGTTGCGTTGCCGCTCTCCCTATCCTCCGCGACTCAAGCGGGGGTCGCACCGCTGATGCGGCCGTGGTGGGGCCGCGGGGAAGAGGAGTGTCGGTGTTGCGTTGCCGCTCTCCTGTCCTCCGCGGCCGGGCGTCGGTCGGCGGTGGAGCCGCAGACCAGATCCGCCGCAGGGGCTGGGTTGGCTTAGTGCTTTCCTGGCCCCCATGGTTTTGGGGCGGACTCGGGGAGTCCGCTTCCCACCTACAGAGGAGGCCGAGATGGAAGGCGCGTCCGTGTTCCGGCGCGCCTTGCAGGAGAGGGGTGGAGGGGGATGTCCTCCCCGAAGGAGGGGCCGGCTTGCCGGCCAGCGCAGGCGGGGTCGCGGAGGTGCGAAAGCGTTCCCGTGGCCCCGCCATACGCGACGAAGGTGGAACACCATGGGGTTTTAGTCGGTGCGAGTCCGACATAACCCATCCTTGCCCCCGCAGGTGGGTATGCGCAGGCATTTCCCATGTAAAAAGGTTAGGTTAGGTTAGGTTAGGTTAGGTTAGGTTCCCGTGGGACCCCCCGAAGGGTTCTCGCTTTGTCGTAGCGGTATTTAGTAACCGTGGTGTGGAGTTAACCACGGTGAAGCTAAGAGGAACCCAAATGGCCGGCCTAAGGCCGGCCTGGAGGAGGCTGGCTCCGGGCGGGCTGGAGCTGGGCCCACCCTGGATGCGTGTCGGTGGGCTGCGGGTGCGGATGGACGGAGTGAGGCCGTCTTACGCACCATCCGCAGCCGAGGCGGAGTCGGGGGAATGGGGTGGCGGTGCGAGGACTGTTAGCACCGGTACCGCGCATCGTCGCCCCCACCCTCCGCATCCGAGACGGAGTCGCGGAGGGAGGGTAGTGTATCTCCCTATCCTCCGCGACTCAAGCGGGGGTCGCACCGCTGATGCGGCCGTGGTGGGGCCGCGGGTTCAGTGGAGTGTGGTTGATCCTGCCGCTCTCCCTGTCCTCCGCGGCTGAACATTGGTCGGCGGCGGAGCCTAACACCAGATCCGCCGCAGGGGGCTGGGGCTTTCCTGGCCCCCATGGCCTTTGGGGGGCGGACTCGGGGGAGTCCGCTTCCCACCTACAGAGGAGGCCGAGATGGAAGGCGCGTCCGTGTTCCGGCGCGCCTTGCAGGAGAGGGGTGGAGAGGGGGATGTCCTCCCCCCGAAGGAGGGGCCGGCTTGCCGGCCAGCGCAGGCGGGGTCGCGGAGGTGTGCGAAAGCGTTCCCGTAACCCCGCCATACGCGACGAAGGTGGAACACCATGGGGTTTTAGTCGGTGCAAGTCCGACATAACCCACCCTTGCCCCCGCAGGGGTGGGTATGCGTAGGCATTTCCCCATGTAAAAAAAAAAAAAGGTTCCCGTGGGAGTTGCCAGACCTTCTATCGGGCGCGTCCTCCAGGTGGCGGATAGGGGATCGCCGCCCAGATATGGGTGGTACCGGGAAACCGGCGCGGACCAAAACTGGCTGGGTTCGGGGCGTACCCTCAGTCCCTTACGGGACCGAGAAACGGCCAAGGGCTCTGTGCCCGACGAGGTGGGCCTCTTGGAGGCTCGAGGTTGCTCCCAGTACCCCTCACTCTTGTGAGGGGACAGGGGAGGCAACGCGTGCGGTGCTGTGCCAGGCGCACTTCGGCGAAAGCCGACACCGGACAACCTGTAAGTCCAGTAGGCCCGGGGCTCTATGGACGAATGCGCCATGGAGTCGCGAGGAAGAAAGCCTCTCTAAAAAATAACCCCAATCCCAAGGTCTCCAGTGCCGATGGGATGAATGGCTGGTGGGGAGTCCAGTCGATAGCTGAGGACAGGGACCATACCCTTCAAAGGAAAATATGAAAGCAGTCGGTAGTAAAAAACTACCCCAGGGTGGTACCGGCGATGCCGGAGAGTTCACCCGCCTAGCCCGGCAGCCCCATCGTATCTGGGGGCAACCAGCTGCTGCGCGGTGATGCAATCGCAACCGCCGGTCCCACAACATCCAGGGACCAAAACGAGGGAGGAGCCGTGTCGGGGACCAGCGGTCCCGGCACGAGACAGGCGTGACGTTTTGTGCGTCCGAGCACGCCATCAAATTTGGCCGCGGAGAGTGATTGTGGCGGATCTGATGGATCGTTTGCGTCGCTCACTTCAGGGACTTCAGAAGTACCCGGTACAAGGAGGAAACGGAGATGCAAGCCTCCTAGTACAACAGCGGTGGCAGCCAAATTTCAGGCGGTGACTGCCACTGGCACGGAAGGTGAGGAGAATGCCACTGGGATGGAAACGGAGGAGGAGTTTCTGGATCCCTCCGTTCCCCCAAGCGATACCAGGGCGAAAAAGAGCCTTCCTGAGGTGGAGGAGTTGGCCCTGGAGATGCGGGATCACGCTAGCCCTCAACTGGGCGCGGTAATAGACCAGCATCTCCTGACGATTGAGAAGGTGGCAGATTTCTCTCGCAACCTGAAAGGCAACTTCGTCCGCACCTTGAGATTGAGCGTGCGGAGCGTTAAAGCTGCGGTCGAGGAAATGGCGAGGAGGTCAGCCGTAGATGACAACGTAGCAAGGCTGGAAAGAGAGAATGCCGAGTTGCGTTCCCAGCTGTCCACTGTTAGCGGTCGGCTGGATAAACTTACGGAGGAGATAAGTCTCTTCCGAAAGAAGGAAAGCGGGACTGCTTGTCCCAGTAAGGCTGCCAACTCGCCTCGCCAGAAGGGTCCTAATGCCCCAAATGCTGAATGTTTGGAAATAGATCTCATGGGACGCATAGGGGCCCTCGTGGAGGCAAAGTTGGCGGCCTTCGAGGCAAAAATATTTCCGGGGAGGGCAATCCGGCCGCCTCTGGGCGTGCAGCCAGAACAATTCGCACAGGCACCGCAATTGTTGTTGCCCACCCCAGAGCCAATGCCGTGCCGTGCTGCGCCTGCGACACGGAAGTCGAAAAAGAGGGCAAAGAAGCCCTCTCACCCACCGGTGATCAATTTGCCACCGGTGGCTAGCTCTGGGGCACAGATGGCGGCGCTAGAACAGACGGCGACTTGGGCTCACGTGGCTAGAAAGCCAAAAAAGCCGAAGGCTCAACAGCGTGTCGCCCCCGGTACGACTTCCGTGGCACAAAAGGCCAAAGAGAAGAAACCGAGATCCATACGCGCCCCGTCCACCGCTGCCGTAACGGTGACGCTGCCGACGGGCTCCTCCATTACTTATGCGAAAGTGATGGAGGTAGCCAAGTCAAAAATACGGTTGGCTGATCTAGGCATCGAGACGGTTCGCCAAAAACGGGCAGTTACTGGAGGTCTCCTACTGGAGATCTCTGGTTCAGACTCCAGCCCGAAGGCGGACCGTCTGGCGTCAAGGATGCGCGAAGTCCTCTCGGACCTAAACGTCCGTATACGCCGGCCGGTGAAACAAGGCGACGTTCGGATCCGAGACCTTGACGATGCCGTCACTCCGAGCGAGGTCGCAGCGGTGGTGGCCGAGGCTGGAGGATGTTCGGTGGACGACGTGAAGGTCGGGGAGGTCCACCGAACACCGACGCGTATGGGCACGTGCTGGGTGCGGTGCCCCACTACAGTGGTGCGTAAATTGGTGGCCGCTGGGCGCGTATGCGTGGGCTGGGGTACTGCTCGGGTGCAGCTATTGGACCCCAGGCCCATGCATTGCTTCCGGTGCCTAGAGAGGGGGCACGTAGGTAGCAAGTGCCCCAATCAGGTGAACCGGAGTGCGCGCTGCTACGCGTGTGGAGAGACCGGGCACAAGGCAAAAGAGTGCAAAGCGCCTGCACTCAAGTGTCCTTTGTGCTCGGACCTGGGGCGTCCCTCGAACCATCGCCTCAACGGTAAGAGGTGCGCCCCACCGTCAACGAAGAGCGGGAAAATAACATCTCTTCCCGCCTCCACAAGCGAAGCAGTCCCGGCGGCACCCGCCGCAACCCCGAGCACTAGCTCGGAAATGGAGGTTAATTAAACCTCTTCTCACCCTTCAAGGTCCTCCAGAGTAACCTAAACCACTGCCGCAATGCTCAGCATTTGTTTATGCAGACCATTGCGGAGTGGGGGGTTGCTCTGGCAGTAGTGGCGGAGCCCTATGCCGTGCCGGACCACCCTCGCTGGTTCGGTGATGAGCTGGGTTTCGTGGCGATCTACTGGGGGTGGAGGGTGTCCCACCCTGTTCCCTATTGGGAAGGGGTCAGGGCTTCGTTGCAGTGCAATGGGGCACCCTGGCCATAGTTGGCTGCTACGTCTCTCCCACGAGGTCACTCGCCGACTACGAGGTGTACCTGGACGAGGTGGCACTCTGCGTTCGCAGGTGCCTCCCTCGTCCGTCGATCGTCCTGGGAGACTTCAACGCCCACTCCAGGGCGTGGGGGAATCCCAGCGACAGTCCGAAGGGAGAGACGGTGATGGAATGGGCGGCTGGATTGGACCTCCGATTGGCAAATCGGGGGTCCGTAAGCACGTGCGTGCGGTGGCAGGGGGAGTCGGTCGTGGATCTTACATGGGCGACTCCCGCTGCGATGCGCATGTTGTCGGGTTGGCGGGTTGCAGAGGAGGTGGTCACATTATCCGACCACCGCCACATTATTTTCGATCTTGCAATCCGCCGTCCCGACTATGCCTCCAGCCGCCGAGAGGGCAGTCACACGCGACGTTGGTGTCTCAAGCGGCTAGACCGAGACTTGCTCGCCGCCGCCAACGTTGCAATATGGCCAGAAAACGCCGAAGAGGTTTCGTCCGATCCGGAAGTGGAAGCGAACTGGTTCCGGGACACGATGACGCGTATTTGTGACGCGTCGATGCCCTGACCGGTCGCCCCAAGCGCGGGGCGGTGTACTGGTGGTCGGCAGAGATCGCGGAGCTGCGAGCGATCTGCTTGCGGAGCCGCCGCCAGTACACCAGAGCCCGAAGGAGGCGAAGGCGAGCTCCGAGTGAGGAGATAGCCAGACTCTACGAGGTGTATCGAGCGGCCACGAAGGCGTTGCAGGCAGCTATCTGCAACGCCAGGTCTCGGTCCTGAGAGCTCCTGGAGGGACTCAACGAGGATCCGTGGGGGCGTCCGTACAGGATGGTGCTAGGAAAGCTCCGTCCTTGGACGCCCCCGGTGACGGAAACTCGATCCGGCCCTCTTGGGAAGAGTGATTAGCTCGCTCTTTCCGGTTGGTCGGTCACCGGTCTACCCCCGATCTTCGTGTCATTGGAGTGACGAAATGGGGTGACCGCACAGGAGCTGGACCGAGCCGTGAGCCGCTTGAGAGGCAGAAACACCGCGCCGGGACCCGACGGAATTCCCGGCCGGGTCTGGGTGTTGAGTCTGGCTACCCTCGAACAGGCTGAGGCAGCTGTTCACCAGCTGCCTCCGTAACTCCTCGTTCCCTAGGGCCTGGAAGGAGGCCCGACTGGTCCTCTTGAAGAAGGCAGACAGAGTCGCAGATTCTCCCTCTGCGTACCGTCCCATATGCCTGTTGGACGAGGCTGGCAAGTTATTCGAGAGACTCTTGCCGCCCGTCTCAACGGGCATCTGTCGCGTCGGTCCCGATCTCGCCGAAAACCAGTTCGGTTTCCGACGGGAGCGTTCCACCATCGACGCGGTGATGCGCGTCCGCCCTGTCGGAGCAGGCTGTGTCCCGGGGCGGCGTGGCGTTGGCGATAAATATTGATATCGTCAACGCCTTTAATTCCCTGCCCTGGGACGCGATAAGGGGGGGACTTTTACACCATGGTGTTCCCCCTTACCTGCACGGCGTGATCGCGGACTACTTGCGCGACAGGTACATCTTGTACGTGGATCGAGACGGTACGAGGATCCGGAGGGAGATCCAGTGTGGGGTTCCACAGGGGTCGGTTTTGGGCCCGTTACTGTGGAATCTCGCCTACGACTCTGTTCTGCGAGTCGAGCTCCCCGCTGGCGTATATGTCGTCTGTTACGCTGACGACACGTTGGTGGTCGCCAGCGGGGACTCCTTCGAGAGGGCCAAGGAGCTCGCCGAGCTTGGGGCGGAAATCGTCGTCGCCAAAGTCCACGAGTTGGGACTGGAGGTAGCGCCTCACAAGACCGAGGCGCTATGGTTCCACAAACTGCCTCGGAGCAGGGAACCACCCGACTCGTGCGTCCGAGTAGGTGGGTCTGAAGTCAGAGTGGGGCGGTACATGAAGTACCTGGGCCTCACTCTGACAGTCGCTGGGGCTTCGAAGAGCATTTCGAGCGCCTGGTCCCCGGATCGAGAGGGTAGCGGGTGCTATGCACAGACTGCTGCCCAATCTCGGGGACCGAGGAGGAAGTTCGCCGCCTCTATGCCGGGGTCGTACGATCCGTAGCCCTGTACGGGCGCCCGTTCAAGAAGAGGTTGGCCATCCGACGCTGTAGGACTAAGATCTACAGCGTCCAGCGTAGGATGGCCATGCTATTGGTCGTACGAGGATACCGACGGTATCGTTTGAGGCGGCGACAATCCTGGCTCGCTTTCCACCTCTTGATATACTGGCGGACATGGACGCGAGGGTGTATCACCGAATTCGCGTCCTACGCCAGAGCGGTGGTGGCGAGCCAGAAGAGGCGCTCGAGGCGGTAAAACGGCAGGAACGACGTATCGCATTCGCGACGTGGCGCGCAAGGCTCCGTGAGGAGCACTATGCGCGCAAACGCGTCGTCGGAGCATTCCTGCCGGTCTTCGAAGCCTGGATGCAGCGACGAGGAGGAAGACTCACCTACAGACTTACGCAGGTGATCACCGGGCACGGATGCTTCGGTGATTACCTGTGTAAGATCGGTCGCGAGGCGACGGCGAATTGCTTCCACTGTGGCGGCAACGACCAAGACTCCGCATCGCACACGCTCGCCGCTTGCCCGGCATGGGAAGCCGAGCGGCGGGTCTTGGTCGGTCACATCGGACGGAACCTGTCCCTGCCAGCAGTCGTCGGCGATGCTGCGCGGGGAATCGGCGTGGAGGGCCGTAGCCTCCTTCTGCGAGACCGTAATGGTCCGAAAGGAGGCTGCCGAGCGGGATAGAGAGGACCGATCCTGCTCGAAGACGGGGCCGACGCGGCGCTCGCGCGCCTCGTCACGGCCCTCCCGGTGATCCCCTACCGTAAACGGGGCCCTACGGGTCGCTGACGATCGGAGTGGGGGCCTGACCGTCCAGTAATAGCGACCCCGAGGAGGACGACGGCACGACGTGGTACCGTGTCGTCGTGATAGTTCCGCGAGGGTTCTGGGGGTGCGATCTTCTCGCACGCCCCCGGGACGGGCTATCCCAGCGAAGCGCAGGGGGGTTGCGGTTGCGTTCCTTACGGAGATCCCGCGACCCTTCGCGAGCGTTGGTGGCGACCACCATGGGGTTTTAGTCGGTGCGAGTCCGACATAACCCATCCTTGCCCCCGCAGGGGTGGGTATGCGTAGGCATTTCCCCATGTAAAAAAAAAAAAAAAAAAAGGTTAGGTTAGGTTAGGTTAGGTTAGGTTAGGTTAGGTTAGGTTAGGTTAGGTTAGGTTAGGTTAGGTTAGGTTAGGTTCAGCCCTTTAGCTCGGGCATAAGAATAGGGCTAAGGTATCCCCTGCCTGTCGTACAAGGCGACTCCCAGGACTGCGGGTTCGCGGGCGCTCAGGGTGGGGGCTCTGACCGCCCAGGCAAGCGAACTCAGCGACGGCAACCCGAAGTGGTCCAGGGTTGCCGTAGCACGGCGAGGGTGCGAGGGGAGGCGCGGCCTCCCCCCTGAGACGAGCTAAGGCACTGTGCTGAGGGGCACCGGTGCGTTCCGTAGGAGATCCCGGAGCCCCTCCCAATGCACTGAGGATGGCCACCGGGGGGGTTTTAGTGGTTAGAAATACCACATAACCCTGTCCCTCCCCCAGGAGACAGGGTATCTTTCGAAGATTTCCCCCCCGATAACAAAAAAAAAAAAAGGTTAGGCTAGGTTAGGTTAGGTTAGGTTTTTTTTTTTTTTATGACCTCCCCGCTTGGGGGGTCCTTACCGGTCCTGGCCATTGTTTATGCAGCATCATTTATTCTAGGGATTAAGACAAGGAAAATAATTTTTATTTCAGTGTGTTTTTTTTTTTTTTTTATATAAATTTTATTTAAATTTAATTTCAGTCCTGGCCGGCGTTACAATTAGCTTTAATTTATAGCAATATTATACAAGTAAAAATTCAATTTATGTTAAATATTTGTACATAATAGACTTAGCTATAGTTTGTATAACTTCATATTTATTTTTTATATGCATTCGATTTCAATACAATATATTTATTTTAATTACATTTTATTTAAATCAATTTATAATAATTTATATACAATTTACTTTTTTGACTAGATAGACTGTGGGTAACATTGCATGGGAGGTTTTGGTTTGCGAGTTTTCTTGTCTGCCTGTTTCACGCAGGAATCAAGCAGCAGTACTCGAGACCATTACAAATTATTGCGATTACAAAAAGGCGTGAGTTCGCAAGTTCCTGGGTGATTGTGAAATTTTTGAGTAAAATAATTTTTTTTTTTTTTTTTATTCATTTTGAATGGCTAAAACCGATAAGAAAGTGTCCCATTAAGGTAAATGGATGAGGTACAATACTTAGGTTTAAAAATATACAATAGATAATAAGTGGGATTGATTTAATTACTTGCGATTGAATGAAATTGATTGGCATTATTGAATGAATTAATCATGTAATAATATGGTATAATGAGAATTAGAATTTGACTAGGTTTGGGTTGAGGATTAGATAAATTCCCCGTTTGGGTTTTTAGTTCACTTTTGGATTAAAGTTTAGTTTGCTACGATTGAACCGTTTGATCTAGCCACGCGGCGCATCACAGTCAAGCAGAATTTCATAAAGGACTCGCGCGTATCTTCACTCCTCACTAATTGCACTATGGTGTCCTCGGCAATGGTGTAGTCCATTCTGTGCTCGCAGTCGAGACGCAGTGTGGCGAAACGTGGGCATTTGGTGATTATATGCGCGATTGTCTCGTGGGTCTCACCGTCGCAAGCACAGAATGGATCATCCGCCAACTTAAATTTGAAAAGGTAGTCCTTGACTCCTCCGTGACCCGTAAATATTTGTGTTCTTAGATTAGTGTGGTCCATGCTCCTAAAGACTCTGTGCGCGACCTTGATGTCGTCGAAGAACAGCTTAATGTTGGACTTGTATGAGTTGAAGCGTTCCTGCCAGATGGCCAGCGTTTCCTCCCTGATGGTATGCTTTGCGAAGGAGAGAGGGAAGAGGTCGTACGAGGGTTTCCTTTTGGATGTTAGAGCTGCTTTCTTGGCTAGATTGTCCGCTCGTTCGTTTCCTGGCAGCCCGGCGTGCGCCTTGATCCATGCTAATTTTATTTCAAGGCCTAAATGAGCCAGCCTGGCCATCATTTCGCGTATTTCGTAGGCTAAGGGTGGAGGGATGTCGGATCGCAGATGCACTGCAGGGCCGATCTGGAGTCGCTGAGTAAGACAATCCGATTGTAATTTTGGGCGTCTCTCCACTAGCCTTAGTGCTCCCCTTATGGCAGCCAACTCAGCCTGGAAAACGCTGCAGTAGTTGGAGAGGCCCAGGGTGGAGCTGGTCTTTCACGGTCATCGCTCCAGACCGACACCGCAGCTCCGACTCTGCCTTCTATTTTGCTCCCGTCGGTGTAAATTAGGTAGCCTCTTGGTTGATATTTCGGAGATCACCAGCTTTACGAATCTCCAGGAACTCGTTAAATTTCCTTTGCGCTGGGTGTGGAAGTTGGAAAGGATGTACCCTGCGCTCAAGGGTTCTGCCCGGGAGTCCTTGCAGGTCTTTGCCTCTTTTTATTAAGAATAGTTTAGCCTGCTCTTCCGCTCGAAGGTCCAGAGGCAGGATATTGGCCATGGTGGTTGAGGCTACTGTGGAGGTTGTTCTGTGAGCCTTAGCTATCTTGATGGCAAAGCTTCTTGTTATGTTATCAAGCTCTGGCGGTTCCTCTTTTTGTTACTCGAATCCGCCCAGACGTTCGCCGCATACAGCAGAGTGGGCTCGACCACCACCCTATAAATGGTGCGCAAAATATCACTGTTCAGACCCCAATTGGCACTTGCCGCTCTGGAGACAGATTTGAATATGGAGGTGGCTTTGTTGTGCCTTTCTGCGATATGTTGGCCAAAGTTTAAGTTCGTGTCTACTGTGAGACCTAGAACTTTGAGGCTACCAGTAAGTGGAATCTCGGTTCCTTCAAAAACCACCTTGGGCAACTGGAACTTAAGTTTCCTGGTAATAAGAATAGCCTGCGTCTTATGGGCGGCAAAGCGCATCTTATAGCTTTTTCCCCACCTAGATATTAGGTCCAAAGCTTTGGACAGTTTGCGCTCCAAATCATAGGTGTCGTGAGCCGCTGCCACCACTAGGATGTCGTCAGCGAACGCCTGAACGTGGGCCTCCAAGTCCTCAGCGTCCTGTAGAAGCGGGTCTAGCTGACATTCCAGAGAAGAGGTCCGCAGGTGGAGCCCTGAATGCAGCCTTTGTTTGTGTTGCGGACTACTCGGGTTCCGGCGTAGCGGAGTTCGATCTTTCTGCCCGAGAGATAACTACGGACCAGCCCCAGGGTTTTACGATCAAGGTTCCTTATCGATAGTTGATTTAAAATGGCCGGCCACCACGCATTATCGAAGGCACCCTCTATGTCCATAGACACGACTACGACCAGTTTCTTATTCTTAAGTCCGTCCTTATGACTGTCATGGCGTCGTAGAGGGCGTCCTCCGTCCCCCGCTGTGGCCGGAATCCGTACTGCCTGGGGCTAAGGGCGCAGCCATTTCCCAGGGTCCATTCGACTCTTAAAGTGACCATCTTTTCTAAGACCTTTCCAAGTATGGGAAGCAAACCTATTGGTCTGTACGCTTTGGGAAGGCTATAGTCCGTTTTGCCCGGTTTTGGGATGACTTTATTACAGCCAGTTTCCACGGTGTGGGAAATGCCCAACCCTGAGGCAGGTGTTATAGAGCGCAGCGAAGATGGTGGGTTCGGCTTGGAAGGCATTTAGGCAGATATCCGCTGTGAAGCCATCGATGCCCGGGGCCTTCTTGGGGTTCATTAAGTGTAGGACGTTGTTTATTTCGTCCTGGGTAAAGTGGACTGTCGTGCTAGGAGTCTGAGCGTCGGTATCTAAGGACAAGTTGCCTATTGTAGACCTGATCTCTCGTTGCTCTGCAGTGTCGGTCTCGGGTTCGTCCACAGGAAAGAACGTTTCAGCCAAGAGGCCGCAGAGTCCTCCGGCGAGAGCGGTCCGCCCGTTGAGGGATCCGAGAGCTGCATATCCTCTCTTCGTTCGCCGCAAACCTTTAGCACCCGGTAGATTCGATCCCACAAGGTTTCCTTATCTTGTCCAGTGCAGAAGCTCCTCCAGCTCTCCGTGATAGCCGACTGGATCTTCTGTTTGTAGATATTTTTGGCGCGCAGATAGTCGGCTATCACGAAAGGCCTTCTGCAGTTGTTGGCAGCGCTGATCTTCCTTCGGAGTCTCCTTACGGTTTTCCTTTGAGAGTCGAGATCGCGGTTCCACCAGTGTGAAGGTCTGGCTGGGATCTTATCTTTTATCCTTGGGATAGACACGTCGCAGGCCTTTGTTACGCTTTCCTGGAGGCTTGCGACTATTATGTCAAGGTCTTGGCTTCCTTTGACAGTCTCCAGTCCGCTGACCCCGATCCCTCTCTGCCCAAGCTCGATAGACAAAGACTGTTGGAACTTCTTCCAATCTGCTTTTCCAGTGTTGTAAACCCTTGTGGCGGGTTTGGGTCTAAAGTTGTTTCGGGCCTGAAGCATAGAGAGATCGTAGGTGATCGGTCTGTGGTCTGATAAGCATCCAAAGTCCGGGTTGATTCTCCAGTTTATGGCGTTAGAGAGGAGGTTGGTAGACACCGCTGTGACGTCAATATGACTGGCATAGGTCTTTCCGTCCCTCAGGGTGAAGAAGGTGGGGGTTGATCCCCGGTTGAGGACGTTAAGACCCCTGCACGCCAAGAAGTCCGCAACTTTTCTGCCCCTGCTGTCTTCCCTTGGACTTCCCCACCAAGAGCTTTTTGCATTAAGATCCCCGGCAATTAAGACTTCCCGCGTTCCTAAGCTATCCAGGAGGAGGTCCAGGGATCTGAGGTCGTCATCAATATTATGGTTACTCTCCAGGTAGACATTAACCACTCCTATGTCTGTATCTCCGAGTTGTAATTTAAAGGCGACGATGTTTTTAGAGATTTGGCTCTGGTGAGTCGAGATCTGTAGTGAGTCGTGCAAGACAACAGCCGCAGACTTAACTGGTCCAGGTGCGGCTGAGTCCTGTATAATCCTAGCTGAGCAGGATAGGTGGTTTTTGGTGCCTACGTATGGTTCCTGGAGGAGGAGCAGTGCGTAACCTTCCAAGGATGCGGTGTTAATTATCTCCTTGGTTGCAGCAAAGCCCCTCCCCAGGTTAGCCTGAAGGATCTTAAAGGTTCCTGTAAGAGGAAGCTGACGCCATTATTAATGTCAGTGGGGCCCGTGTCGTTAACAATAACTGACCTTTGATCTAGCTATTCCATCCCACTTTTGCCAGACTTCGCATTCGCTGCTATAAGCAGGGTGTGTAGCGTCGGCGGAGGCGTTCGATTTTAGGCAGTTTGTGCAGCGAGGAGGCCCTGTGCGTACCGGGCAGTCCCTGGTGTCATGGGTTCCTGAGCAATAGCCACAATTTGTTGGACCTTCGCATACTCTGCCAAGTGACCAAAACCCAGACATTTGTAACATTGTATTACCGGGGATTGGTCAATGGCGGTCACGATCTGGTATCCTACTCTGACTTTCCTATTTACTAAGGCCTGCCACATATCCGGGTTTGTTTCCAAGACAACGTTGGTCAGCGCGTTGTTGCGACCTTTTGTCCTCCTGATCACCCTGACGCTGCGGTTAACCTCAATCACCCCGCTTATTAGTTGGCCGTTTTGTTTGATTATAGCTTCGGCGAGCTTATGGTCGTTGAGGTCGTTGGCCACTCCAGCAAGTTTTATGAGCGGAGACTTGTTGAGAAGTTGTTTTGCCGAAAGAGTACTATCAGCGATCTTTAGAGCATCACTGAAGCTCTGGCGCTCTTCTCTCGAGGTGCAGGTTACTACGACCTTCTGGTTTTCAGTTTCCTAATGGCTGAAATTCCTATCCCTCTTTCGACGACATTGACTCCGCTTTTTATTTTCTGTATTATGTCCTCGCTGGTGTGCCGAGGATCTATGGATTCCACCATGATGTTGAAATTTGGTGTGGTAGTGTCGGGACGTGGAGTCGAGGTGTTGTTTTCAGTCGTCGTTTATTGGCTACTGTCACCCAGGGATTTTTCTCGTTGAGTTCGTTGTTTTCCTCGTTTACAGTTTTGATGGCTGATTTGAATGGTGCTAGGAGGTTAGAAAGCTCATTTTTAGTGTCCGTTAAAGCCATCTCTAAGCCCAGACCAGCCGCTCCATGGTGTAGTTCCGGTGATGCCATTTGGATGTCTTTCATTTCGCGGATTTCATTTTTAGTTTCGCGAAGGTGATGTATGACTGGGGCTAACGACTCACTGAGATCTCTTTGTAAGTCGTCTCTGGTGAGTGTAGGCAACGGAGGAGGGCGTGTGTTGCTGTCTTGAGCTTTAATGGCTTCTAGGATTTCCTTCATCTGCGCTTTAAGGTCTTCCAGTGCCATCGTAGTTTTTTCGGTGTCTCCTTCAGAGAGGCCGTATGCGGGAGTAGGGTGTGGCGACCGATGCAAGAGCGTATCGTTCAAGCCCGCCATCTCCACTCTTACTGCCCGCAGTTGTTCTTCGACACGCTCTGTCTTGGCAGCCAGGTCTGTGAGTTTCGCGTCCTCAAGTACGGGCGCGCAATGGAGCGGTTCTGTTGAATTGTGGGAGGTGGTGGGGGACGGTCTGGACATTAGTTCCTTGAGTTCCTTGTGGATGGTGGAGATAGTTTTATGGGCTCGTCGAGCTCAAAGTTCAGCCATCCCCTGATGCTCTCAACAGAGCGGAGTGTATTGTCCAGGGTGTTCTTGATTTCATTGATCCTGGCAGTGTGCTCCGTTTGTATCTCATTGAGCTTTCGTGTATGAGCTCTCTCACAGCGCACTAGCTCTTTCGCCGCCCTACTCTTCTCCTGCTCCAGGGATACTCTGTGCCTTGCTCGTGAGTCGGAGAGGGATAGCACTATCTCGTATAATGACTGTAGGCATTCATGAGTCTCCGTCTTACTTTCCCTCTTCATGTTGCCAGCTTTTTCCAGAGCCTCCTTCCCTGCGAGAAGTAGTTCATTGGCTCGGTGTGTAGCCAGGTCCATAGCGACCCCAGTTCTTTTGCCAGTCGGTGGGAGGATGCTTACTCTGCCGCTTTCGACGCTGTCTACCTCGGACCACTCGTCGTCCGTTTTGGGTTCCGGGGTCCCAGGTCCCCAGTCCAGGCCAGGCATCCTGTCACTGCAGGTCGAGCGCTGTTCCTCATCCGGTGTGAGGTATTCGGATTGCGCCGCACTTGATTGCGCCCCCCTCACTGTGGCAGCTCTTCTGAGAGATGCGCCATCCTGCAGCGACGACGGCGCTTTCTTGGGTTTAGTAGAGGGGCACCCTGGAGTGAGGAGGCTCGTGTGGTGATGCTCTTGTCAGCCATTATCACTGTGCAAGAATCCGTGCAAGTCCAGCAAGGAATGAGCTAGAACAAGGAGGCAGAAGAATAGCAGATCCGTGCAGTTTGTACCGCAAGTGGTGAGGGGCAGGGTGGCTCAACTTACACCGTTTGAGTACCACGAGAAGCGCTATATAGTGTACTATAATTCTAGGCAAAAAAAATTTAAAAAAGTCCAAAGATAAAAAAGTTTTCTTTGTTTAGAAAGGTTTTTAGTTGATTTTTGCCTGCGGAGTGCCTTCACTAAAATGTCTGTGGCTAGTTTTGTGTATGTTTTTAGATTAAGTTTTTTTTACAGCACTTAGTATATGATATTTACTCTATTATTATTATTAAAAATTGCCGAGTGTACTAGCAACTAGTCCTCCGAAACTTTGTCCGAAGGAAGCACTAGCCGAAGCGCGAGGGAAAAAGTGTAGCGGTTCAGCTGATGAGGTGTTGCGGCTGTTTCTGGGGGCTAGTTTGCTTAGAGATGATGGTTACACATCTGCCTAGTTCAATAGTTCTATTCCAAGCCAAGTGGAAGGCAAGGAATTTAAGTTACAAAAGTTTTAATTTTTTGGATTTTTCGCAGCTCTATTTCTAAGGAGTCTTAGGATCCGGGCTTTTAAAAAGTAACCTAATGCTGTTTTTTTACAAAGTTCTACACACTGACACATAAATTTTAAAAATCCGATCACACACAAAAAAGTCAAAATTGAGTTTATATTTACGTAAAACACGTGGTTTTACAGTACTAAGTTCACTATAACATTAATAACTTTAAAACTATTCATGCGATTTGAATGAAATTTTTCATGCTTATTAATCACTAAATTGTTTATATAATTAAGTCTTAAAAATACTAGGTGATCACTGAAAATTCTTCCCTGGGGGTTCAAAGTTAAAGTTTTCACTCACCCGCAGTAAAATCACTGTCAATTCCACAATTTTAGTGCCCGGATTTAGGTGTTTAGTTCCAGAGGAAGCTGTGGAGATGGCCTATAAGGACCAGTGCTAAAAAGCATCCGCACTGCTCCAGATTCGTGGATGACCACGCCCACTTTTTTCTTCTTTCCTTAATAACTCTTTTTCCTTTTGCAGGAAAAATCCACGATTTGGTACAAAGTTGCGCCTTGATGCCCTCTTTGAAAATGACGAAAAAAAGAGGGGGGTACAGGCGACTAATCGCACAGCGTATGAACTTTTATGTTCTGGCCACGTGGTAAGTCACTATTTTTCACTGTTTTTTGTCACTTTTAATGTCTAAAATTCGCTGTTTTTTAAAACTAAAAACACCACACTGTTCGTCGTGTTTTTCCGCTTCTTTTGATGTATAACACGTAAAAATTAGAGCACTTGAACTATTTTTCCCTATTTTACAGGACGGAGCTACTTCGCAAACGCAGCGCGCGGGTCGAGCGTCGGCCGGAGACTGAGGTTAGGTTAGGTTAGGTTAGGTTAGGTTAGGTTGGCGACGATCCTGGCTCGCTTTCCACCTCTGGATATACTGGCGGACATGGACGCGAGGGTGTATCACCGGATTCGCGTCCTACGCCAGAGCGGTGGTGGCGAGCCAGAAGAGGCGCTCGAGGCGGTAAAACGGCAGGAACGACGTATCGCATTCGCGACGTGGCGCGCAAGGCTCCGCGAGGAGCAGTATGCGCGCAAACGCGTCGTCGGAGCATTCCTGCCGGTCTTCGAAGCCTGGATGCAGCGACGAGGAGGAAGACTCACCTACAGACTTACGCAGGTGATCACCGGGCACGGTTGCTTCGGTGATTACCTGTAGGATCGGTCGCGAGGCGACGGCGAATTGCTTCCACTGTGGCGGCAACGACCAAGACTCCGCATCGCACACGCTCGCCGCTTGCCCGGCGTGGGAAGCCGAGCGGCGGGTCTTGGTCGGTCACATCGGACGGAACCTGTCCCTGCCAGCAGTCGTGTCGGCGATGCTGCGCGGGGAATCGGCGTGGAGGCCGTAGCCTCCTTCTGCGAGACCGTACTGGTCCGAAAGGAGGCTGCCGAGCGGGACAGAGAGAGGACCGATCCTCGAGATGGGCTGACGCGGCGCTCGCGCGCCTCGTCACGGCCCTCCTATCGGTGATCCCCTACCGTAAACGGGGCCCTACGGGTCGCTGACGATCGGAGTGGGGCCTGACCGTCCAGTATGAGCGACCCCGAGGAGGACGACGGCACGACGTGGTACCGTGTCGTCGTGATAGTTCCGTGAGGGTTCTGGGGTGCGATCTTCACGCACGCCCCCGGGACGGGCTATCCCAGCGAAGCGCAGGGGGGTTGCGGTTGCGTTCCTAACGGAGATCCCGCGACCCCTCGCGAGCGTTGGTGGCGACCACCGTGGGGTTTTAGTCGGTGCGAGTCCGACATAACCTGCCCTTTGCCCCCGCGAGGGCGGGTATGCGTAGGCATTTCCACGCCAAAAAAAAAAAAGGTTAGGTTAGGTTAGGTTAGGTTAGGTTGGGGTGCCACGTCAGAAAACCTCCTCGAGTGCCTGGTAGTTGAATTTCCTTTTGATACTATTGTATCCGGGGGAAAGGCAACGCCGGGACGGTGCACCCTGGGCACTGGTGATGACACGTTGTTGCCAGTGGCGAATGTTCTGACAGGGGGGGATAGCTGCTCTGCGTGTCCCTCTGATAAGCGGAGGGCACTGCGGAGTGGCAGGGGGGTTGCACTTCCTCTTGATTTCCAAATTCGGAGGAAAGGCAGCCAAACGATGGTGCGCATTGGTAACTGGTGACGATACGTCGTTCTCAGTGCCCAATGCGCGGGTGGAGGTTGCATTTCCCCTTGATTTCTGTATCCCGGGGAAAGGCAACAAATGATGGTGGGTATTGGGAACTGGTGACGATATATCGTTTCCAGTGCCTAATGCTCATAGTGTGGGGGACGGGCTCGGTGTGCACTAACACTGCCTCCGGGCACAACCGTCCAGAACTGGGGAGTTACGTCGGCTCCACCAGCGCGCCGTAACCCGCTGTACTCTCTTCAAAGACCCCATCGCTGACGATCATGGGGTACGTCGAGGTGCAGCGGAGCGGAGGGCTTGCCTTAATTGGCCGGCCCGCGAGAAGGAAAACTCTTTAAAACCAGACAGCGAAGTCTTAAAAACCTGTGGGTACCAGGCGACCCCCACAGTATGTAGCCTTGTCCCCGGAATAGGCGTCACCCGGGGATCGACCTTTACTTCGTCCTATAATCGTGGGAATAATCATGGGTAAAATTACTAAAAATACAACTGAGGAGAGGGACTCAATCGTTGAGTCCGCAATTGCGTTGGCTGGTCCTTCAACACCTGAGGGCCAAAGTAGAGACGGAGAATCTGTGTCGGAGGGACCAGTGGTCCCGGCACGGGACAGGCGTGGGCGCTTTGTGCGCCCGAGTGCGCCAGTCAGTTTTTGCGGTGAAAGCGATGGCGGAAGATCGGACGCATCGCTCACATCCGCCACTTCCGACGTGTCCGCAAGGACTAGAAAAGGAGAGCCAAGCCTCCGGAACACGGCCGACAAATTTCAGGCGGTCGCAGCCGAAGGCACGGACGTGGAGGTCGCCGACGATGATGGCATTTGGGATCCGACAGTGGCTCAGTCATCGACGAGGGTTATATGGGCCTTCCAAAACCCGAGGATATAGCAAGGGATTTGGAGGGCAAGTCAATGTCGGACCTGGGTGCCTGCATTCGCGAAAGCCTGCTGGTGGTGGACAAGGTTGCCGATAAGTCCAGCAACCTAAAGGGATCGTTTGTCCATAGCCTGCGGGTAGCAACCAGGATGGTTGAGGCTGCAACTTCGGAGCTGGCAAGGAGGGTCTCCCAGCCCCTTAATATTGAGAAGCTGGAGCGCGAGAATGCGGAGCTGCGCTCTCAGCTCGCTGAGCTCTCGACGAGGGTGGGGAGTCTAACAGAGGAACTCAGCGCACTACAAAAGCGGAAAGAGGCACCTCCAGTTGGGTTACGTCCGTGCAATGCTGCCAAGAAGCTAGTGCCTGCGCCAGCAAGTGTGGACTTCGAGAGTCAGCTAATGGAGCGCATCGACGCGCTCATTGAGAGAAAGTTAGCGGCTTTTGGTGCGCAAGCGCCAGTAACGGCCCCTCTAGCTGATCATCATGAACAGGTTTCGTCCCTCGGTGCCGCGAAGACGAGGTCTGGCAAAGGGAAGCGCGTCCAGCGCCAGCAGCCAGCTCCTCCCGCACCACCTGCAACTGCTGCGCCTACCGCAGCTCCCGCGCCTCCCGCACCTCCCGCGAAGCCAATGGAGACTGGCCCGGTTTCTCCAGCATCCCAAACATGGGCGGTAGTGGCTGGCCGTAAAGCCAAGAGGGCGGCTGCTAGGGCTACTCCCGTAACGCAAGCAGCCGTTACCCGAAAGGCGCCGGCAAAGGAGGCAGCTCCAAGAAAGCAAGTGGTGAAACCGGGTAAGTTGCCACGATCAGCGGCCATCACGGTCACCGTGCCGGAGCATGGCCATTGCGAGTACGCCGCAGTAATGGCTGCGGCGAAACAGAGGATAAAGCTGGCAGACTGCGGCATCGACACGGTCCGGCCAAGGAGGGCAGTTACGGGTGCGTTGATACTGGAGGTATCCGGCCCCAACTGCGCCTCTAAGGCCGACGTGCTCGCCGCTAAAATGCGGGAGGTGCTAGCGGACATGGACGTGCATATAGCACGTCCAATGAAGACCGGTGAGTTGAGGGTGATGGATCTTGACGAGTCTGTCACCCCAACGGAGGTTGCAGCAGCGGTGGCCGAGGCAGGTGGTTGCGCTGTCGCAGACGTAAGGGTGGGCATAATCCATCGCACACCCTTGCGTCTGGGGTCAGTGTGGGTGCGGTGTCCTCTGGGCGCCGTACGGAAACTGGCCGCGGCAAAATACGTCCGGCTGGGGTGGACGGCTGCGAAGATTGAGGTGCTGGCAGCTAGGCCGCTGCAGTGCTACCGGTGCCTTGAGTGGGGGCATGTTCGCAGCAGGTGCCCCAGCGAAAAGGACCGTAGCGCGCGGTGCTATGCCTGCTCGGAGCCGGGACACAAGGCGAGCCTGTGCACTGCGGCCTCCTTGAAGTGCCCGCTGTGCGCGGACCTTGGCCGCCCAGCCAACCATCGGCTGGGGACCAAGGCCTGCGCGCCAAAAAGAAGGACCAAGGGAGGGGCAGGTTCCCCTACCTGAAGCCACCCTGAGTGCGCCGGAGGCTATGGAGGCTTCACCTTCAACAGAAGTGTGAAGATCCTCCAAAGCAACCTGAACCACTGCCGCGGGCGCAAACCTGCTGCTGCAAACCCTCGCGGAGTGGTCAGTTGCTCTGGTAGCGGCGGAACCCTACCGAGTCCCGGACCATCCACGTTGGTTCGGTGACACTAAGGGTTCCGTTGCTATTTACTGGGTGGCGGAAGGAGGATCCTCCTGCACCCTGATTGCCAAGGGCAGGATTCGTCGCCGTTGAGTGGGGTCCCCTTGTAGTTGTGGGCTGCTACGTTTCTCCCAACAGTACCCTCGCCGCTTACGAGGCGTACCTGGACGGGCTGGGCGATTGCATCCGTGCATGCCTTCCCCGTCCTGTGCTTGTCCTGGGTGATTTCAACGCTCACTCTAGATCGTGGGGTTGCGCCCGGGACAACACAAAGGGAGAAACCGTGCAAGAATGGGCGGCGGGACTCGACCTCCGACTTTGAATCGGGGTCCATTAGCACCTGCGTGCGGTGGCAGGGGAGTCGATTGTCGACCTGTCGTGGGCGACTCCTCTGCCACTCGCATGGTGTCGGGATGGAGAGTGGCGGAAGATGTGGTCACTGTTCGACCACCGCCACATCGTTCTCGATGTGGCGCTCAGCTCTCCCGACGGTGCTACCCGCCGCCAACGCAGTAGCGGCCCTCCGCGACGATGGTCCCTCAAGCGGCTCGACATAGATATGCTCGAAGCCGCAGCCATCGTTGCGGCCTGACAGGGGACCCAGCCCAAGCGGGTCTTGCCCGATCCCGAAAGTGAAGCGACCTGGTTCCGGGCTACGATGACGTCAATCTGCGACGTGTCGATGCCTCGGACCGGGTCCCCCAAGCTCCGGGCGGTGTACTGGTGGTCGGAAGCCATAGCACAGTTGCGCAGGGACTGTTTGCGGGCCCGACGCCAGTACACCAGAGCCCGCAGAAGAAGACAAGCCACGGCCGATGAAAAGGCGAGAGCGTACGAGCTGTATAGAGGCGCCACAAAGCGCCCAACTCGCAATCGAGGATGCTAGGTCTCGGTTCTGGAGCGAACTCCTCGAGGGTTGAACAGGGACCCATGGGGGCGGCCGTACAAAATCGTACTAGGCAAGCTCCGACCATGGGTCCCTCCGTTGACGGAAACCCTGGACCCTACTTTCGTTGGAAGAGTTGTGGACACTCTCTTCCCTAGGGTCCAGGACAGCCCCGCACCCTCAACATTGCGATCAGACGAGGTCGCGTGGTCTGATGAGTTGGGGTGACCAACGAGGAGTTGACCGAGCCGTGAGGCGCCTCGGAGAAAGGGAATACGGCCCCAGGCCCCGACGGAATTCCTGGTCGGGCCTGGGTGATCGCTCTCGCCGCCGGGCTGGGGGGAAGACTGAGACAGTTGTTCAACAGCTGCCTAAGTGTCGGTGTCTTTCCCTCAGCCTGGAAAGAGGCAAGGATGGTGCTCTTGAGGAAAGAAGGCAGGATTGCTGAATCTCCCTCCGCGTACCGACCCATTTATTTGCTGGATGAGGCGGGCAAATTGTTCGAAAGGATAATTGCCGTCTGCCTCAACACGCACCTGCGTCAAGTGGGCCCCGACCTGTCGGACAGCCAATTCGGCTTTCGGCAGGCGCAATCGACTGCGGACGCGATCCTTCGCGTCCGAGAGCAGTCGCAGCAGGCGGTTGCCCGGGGCGGTGTGGCATTGGCGGTCAATCTTGACATAGTCAATGCCTTTAATTCGCTGCCCGCTCAACACGCACCTGCGTCAAGTGGGCCCCGACCTGTCGGACAGCCAATTCGGCTTTCGGCAGGCGCGATCGACTGCGGACGCGATCCTTCGCGTCCGAGAGCAGTCGCAGCGGGCGGCACTAAAGGTGTGGCATTGGCGGTCAATCTTGACATAGTCAATGCCTTTAATTCGCTGCCCTGGGGAACGATTAGGAGGCTCTGGCATACCATCGCGTGCCTCCCCTACCTGTTGCGCATCGCTGGGGCGTACTTGCACGACAGGTGCATCCGGTACGTGGGTCGGGACGCGTCTGTCCACCTGAGGGAGGTGAACTGCGGGTTCCACAAGGATCCGTGTTGGGTCCGCAATTGTGGAACCTCGCGTACGACGCGGTCCTGCGGGTCGATCTCCCCTGTCGGTAGTGTCATCTGCCATGCAGATGACACTCTGGTACTGGCCGACGGGGACAGCTTCGAAAGCACCATCCGGCTTGCTGAGCTTGGGTGGCATGCGTCGTGATAAAATCCACGAGCTGGGTCTTCGGATAGCGCCTCATAAGACCGAGGCGCTTTGGTTCCACAAACTCCCCAGAGGGAGGGAACCACCCAGCTTGTCGGTTCGCGTTGGTGACGTGCAAGTCCGGGTGGGACCGGTGATGAAATATCTCGGTCTCATCCTGGACGGTCGCTGGGGCTTCGAGGAGCACTTCGACCGCCTGGTCCCCAAGATCGAGAGGGTAGTGGGTGCCATGCACCGGTTGCTACCCAATCTCGGGGCCCCAGGAAGGAGTCCGCCGCCTCTACGCGGGGTCGTGCGATCGATGGCCCTCTACGGGGCGCCCGTATGGTCACATCGACTCACGGGCGTCCGACGCTGCAGAGCTAAGCTCAATAGCCTGCAGCGAAGATGGCCATCAGGATCGCACGAGGATATCGTACGATATCTTCGAGGCGGCCACCGTCCCAGCTCGGTTTCCACCACTGGACATCCTGGCGGAGATGGATGCGCGGGTGTTTGCCGCCTTCGTCTTCCCAGGTGGAAGCCGAGCCCCTGGATGCGGGCGAGGTGCGAAGGCAGGAGCGCAGACGGGCGCTGCGGGTGTGGCGAGAGAGGCCCAAGAGCTCCGCTTCTGCGCCAGCGCACGATCAGCGCGCTCTTGCCGAGCTTCGAAGCCTGGCTGCGAGCGGGGAAGAGGTGCACGTCACCTTCCGATTGACGCAGGTACTCACTGGGCACGGGTGTTTCGGTGAGTACCTGAACAGGATTGGACGCGAATCGACAACGCAATGCCACCACTGTGGTGGGGACCGGGATTCCGCACAGCACACGCTCGCCGAGTGCCCTGCGTGGGAGTCCGAGCGACGGATCCTGGTCCAGAGGATCGGGCAAGATCTCTCTCCGCCAGTCGCAGTAGCGGCTGCGCTGGCGGATAAAGGCGCGTGGAAGGCGCTGGTCTCCTTCTGTGAAGCCGTCATGGTACAGAAGGAGACCGCCGAGCGTGATCGGGAGAGGGCCGATCCCGCTCGGAGACGGCGACGCCGGGGCGGTGGCAGCAGACGCACCGGCCCGTCAGCCCTTTAGTCCCGGGCATAAGAATAGGGCTAAGGTACCCCCTGCCTGTCGTACAAGGCGACTAAAAGGGGACTTCGGGTTCGCGGGTGATCAGGGTGGGGGCTCTGACCACCCGGGAAGCGGACCCGGGAAGGACGGCAACTCGGAGTGGTCTCGAGTTGCCGTAGCACCGCGAGGGTGCTAGGGGAGGTTTTTTCCTCCCCAGGGATGTGCTCAGGCACCGTGCAGAGGGGCACCGGTGCGTTCCTATGGAGATCCCGGAGCCCCTCTAAATGCACTGAGGATGACCACCGGGGGGGTTTTAGTGGTTACAAGTCCCACATAACCCTGTCTCACCCCCAGGAGGCAGGGTATCTTTCGAAGATTTCCCCCCCGATAACAAAAAAAAAAAAAAAAAAAAGGTTAGGTTAGGTTAGGTTAGGTTCCCCCCCGAAGGGTTCCCGCTTTGTCGTAGCGGGGGGGCTTAGTAACCGTGGTGTGGAGTTAACCACGGTGAAGCTAAGAGGAACCCAAATGGCCGGCCTAAGGCGCTCTAAGGCCGGCCCGAGGAGGCCGCTCCGGGCGGGCTGGAGCTGGGCCCACCCTGGATGCGTGTCGGTGGGCTGCGGGGTGCGGATGGACGGAGTGAGGCCGTCTTACGCACCGTCCGCAGCCGAGGCGGAGTCGGGGGAATGGGGTGGCGGTGCGAGGACTGTTAGCACCGGTACCGCGCATCGTCGCCCCCACCCTCCGGAATCTGAGACGGAGTCGCGGAGGAGGGTAGTGTATCTCCCTATCCTCCGCGACTCAAGCGGGGTCGCACCGCTGATGCGGCCGTGGTGGTACCGCGGGTTCAGTGGAGTGTGGTTGATCCTGCCGCTCTCCCTGTCCTCCGCGGCCGAACATTGGTCGGCGGCGGAGCCTAACACCAGATCCGCCGCAGGGGGCTGGGGCTTTCCTGGCCCCCATGGCCTCTGGGGGGCGGACTCGGGGAGTCCGCTTCCCACCTACAGAGGAGGCCGAGCTGGAGGGCGCGTCTGTGTTCCGGCGCGCCTTGCAGGAGAGGGGTGGAGAGGGAGATGTCCTCCCCCGGAGAAGGGGCCGCCTGGTCGGCCGGCGCAGGCGGGGTCGCGGATGTGTGCGAAAGCGTTCCCGTGACCCCGCCATACGCGACGATGGAGGAACACCATGGGGTTTTAGTCGGTGCGAGTCCGACATAACCCACCCTTGCCCCCGCAGGGGTGGGTATGCGTAGGCATTTCCCCATGTAAAAAAAAAAAAAAGGTTAGGTTAGGTTAGGTTAGGTTAGGTTAGGTTAGGTTAGGTTAGGTTCCCCCCCGAAGGGTTCTCGCTTTGTCGTAGCGGGGGGGCTTAGTAACCGTGGCTTGGTCACCCACGGTGAAGCTAAGAGGAACCCAAATGGCCGGCCTAAGGCGCTCTGTGGCCGGCCCGAGGAGGCTGCCCGGGTGGGCTCGTAACGAGCTCGCCTCGGAAGCGTGTCGGTGGACTGCTGGGGGCGGAAGTGGCGGAGCGAGGCCGCCTTCCCCGCCCTCAGTAGCCGAGGTGGAGTCGCGGAGGGAGAGGAGTGTCGGTGTTGCGTTGCCGCTCTCCCTATCCTCCGCGACTCAAGCGGGGGTCGCAACGCATGATGCGGCTGTGGTGGGGCCGCGGGGGAAGAGGAGTGCCGGTGTTTCGTTGCCGCTCTCCCTGTCCTCCGCGGCCGAACATCGGTCGGCGGTGGAGCCGCAGACCAGATCCGCCGCAGGGGGCTGGGATGGCTTAGTGCTTTCCTGGCCCCCATGGCCTCTGGGGGGGGCGGACTCGGGGGAGTCCGTTTCCCACCTACAGAGGAGGCCGAGATGGAAGGCGCGTCCGTGTTCCGGCGCGCCCTGCCAGGAGGGGTGGAGAGGGGGATGTCCTCCCCGGAGAAGGGGCCGCCTGGTCGGCCGGCGCAGGCGGGTCGCGGAGGTGTGCGAAAGCGTTCCGTGACCCCGCCATACGCGACGAAGTTGGAACACCATGGGGTTTTAGTCGGTGCGAGTCCGACATAACCCACCCTTGCCCCCGCAGGGGTGGGTATGCGTAGGCATTTCCCCATGTAAAAAAAAAAAAAAAAAAAAAGGTTAGGTTAGGTTAGGTTAGGTTCCCCCGAAGGGTTCCCGCTTTGTCGTAGCGGGGGGGCTTAGTAACCGTGGTGTGGAGTTAACCACGGTGAAGCTAAGAGGAACCCAAATGGCCGGCCTAAGGCGCTCTAAGGCCGGCCCGAGGAGGCCGCTCCGGGCGGGCTGTAGCTGAGCCCGCCCCGGATGCGTGTCGGTGGCTGCGGGTGCGGATGGACGGAGTGAGGCCGTCTTACGCACCATCCGCAGCCGAGGCGGTGTCGGGGAATGGGGTGGCGGTGCGAGGACTGTTAGCATCGGTACCGCGCATCGTCTTCCCCACCCTCCGCATCTGAGACGGAGTCGCGGAGGAGGGTAGTGTATCTCCTATCCTCCGCGACTCAAGCGGGGGTCGCACCGCTGATGCGGCCGTGGTGGGGCCGCGGGTTCAGTGGAGTGCTGGCTGATCCTGCCGCTCTCCCCTGTCCTCCGCGGCCGAACATTGGTCCGCGGCGGAGCCTAACACCAGATCCGCCGCAGGGGCTGGGTTTGCTTACTGCTTTCCTGGCTCCCCATGGCCTCTGGGGGCGGACTCGGGGAGTCCGCTTCCCACCTACAGAGGAGGCCGATGGAAGGCGCGTCCGTGTTCCGGCGCGCCCTGCCAGGAGGGGTGGAGAGGGAGATGTCCTCCCCGGAGAAGGGGCCGCCTGGTCGGCCGGCGCAGGCGGGTCGCGGATGTGCGAAAGCGTTCCCGTGACCCCGCCATACGCGACGATGGAGGAACACCATGGGGTTTTAGTCGGTGCGAGTCCGACATAACCCACCCTTGCCCCCGCAGGGTGGGTATGCGCAGGCATTTCCCATGTAAAAAAAAAAAAAAGGTTAGGTTAGGTTAGGTTAGGTTAGGTTAGGTTAGGCTGGGGTCCCCCGAAGGGTTCTCGCTTGTCGTAGCGGGGGCTTAGTAACCGTGGTGTGGAGTTAACCACGGTGAAGCTAAGAGGAACCCAAATGGCCGGCCTAAGGCGTTCTAAGGCCGGCCTGAGGAGGCTGCCCGGGCGGGCTGTAGCTGAGCCCGCCCCGGATGCGTGTCGGTGGCTGCGGGTGCGGATGGACGGAGCGAGGCCGTCTTACGCACCATCCGCAGCCGAGGCGGAGTCGGGGAATGGGGTGGCGGTGCGGGGACCGTCTAGACCGGTACCGCGCATCGTCCCCCCATCCTCCGCATCTGAGACGGAGTCGCGGAGGGAGGGTAGTGTATCTCCCTATCCTCCGCGACTCACGCGGGGGTCGCACCGCTGATGCGGCCGTGGTGGGGCCGCGGGTTCAGTGGAGTGTTGGTTGTTCCCGCCACTCTCCCTGTCCTCCGCGGCCGAACATTGGTCGGCGGCGGAGCCTATCACCAGATCCGCCGCAGGGGGCTGGGTTTGCTTACTGCTTTCCTGGCTCCCATGGCCTCTGGGGGGCGGACTCGGGGGAGTCCGCTTCCCACCTACAGAGGAGGCCGAGATGGAAGGCGCGTCCGTGTTCCGGCGCGCCTTGCCTGATAGGGGTGGAGAGGGAGATGTCCTCCCCCGGAGAAGGGGCCGTTAGTCGGCCGGCGCAGGCGGGGTCGCGGAGGTGTGCGAAAGCGTTCCCGTGGCCCCGCCATACGCGACGAAGGTGGAACACCATGGGGTTTTAGTCGGTGCGAGTCCGACATAACCCACCCTTGCCCCCGCAGGGGTGGGTATGCGCAGGCATTTCCTACGTAAAAAAAAAAAAAAGGTTAGGTTGGGGTGCCACGTCAGAAAACCTCCTCGAGTGCCTGTCGTTGAATTTCCCTTTGATGCTATTGTATCCGGGGAAAGGCAACGCCGGACGGTGCACCCTGGGCACTGGTGATGACACGTTGTTGCCAGTGGCGAATGTTCTGACAGGGGAGAGTTGCCTGCGTGTCCCTCTGATAAGCGGAGGGCACTGCGGAGTAGCAGGTTGCATTTCTCCTTGATTTCCATATCCGGAGGAAAGGCAACCGAATGATGGTGCGCATTGGGCACCGGTGACGATACGTCGTTCTCAGTGCCCAATGCGTAAGCAGGCTGCATTTCTCCTTGATCAAAGTATCCGGGGAAAGGCAACAAATGAGGGTGCGCATTGGGAACTGGTGGCGATACGTCGTTGGCAGTGCCTAATGCTCATAGTGGTGGACGGGCTCGGTGTGCGTTCTTACTGCCGCCGGGCACTCAACCGTCAAGCGTTGTGGGAGGTTGCATTTCTCCTTGATTTCTGTATCCGGGGGAAAGGCAACAAATGAGGGTGCGCATTGGGAACTGGTGACGATATATCGTTTCCAGTGCCTAATGCTCATAGTGGTGGGACGGGCTCGGTGTGCGTTTTTACTGCCGCCGGGCATTCAACCGTCGAGCGTTGTGGGAGGTTGCATTTCTCCTTGATTTCTGTATCCGGGGGAAAGGCAACAAAATGAGGGTGCGCATTGGGAACTGATGGCGATACGTCGTTCTCAGTGCCCAATGCGCGGGTGGAGGTTGCATTTCTCCTGATCAAAGCATCCGGGGAAAGGCAACAAATGAGGGTGTGCATTGGGAACTGGTGGCGATACGTCGCTCTCAGTGCCCAATGCGCGGGTGGAGGTTGCATTTCTCCTTGATCAAAGTATCCGGGGGAAAGGCAACAAAATGAGGGTGCGCATTGGGAACTGATGGCGATACGTCGTTCTCAGTGCCCAATGCGCGGGTGGAGGTTGCATTTCTCCTTGATCAAAGTATCCGGGGGAAAGGCAACAAATGATGGTGGGTATTCGGAACTGGTGACGATATATCGTTTCCAGTGCCTAATGCTCATAGTGGAGGGACGGGCTCGGTGTGCACTCACACTGCCGCCGGGCATTCAACCGTCCAAAACTGGGGAGTTACGTCGGCTTTCCCAGCGCGCCGTAACCCGTTGTACTCTCTTCAAGGACCCCAGCATTGACGATTATGGGGTACGTCGAAGTGCAGCGGAGCGGAGGGCTTGCCTTAACCGGCCGGCCCGCGAGGAGTAAACCTCTATAAAAAATCAGACAGCGAAGTCTTAAAAACCTGTGGGTACCAGGCGACCCCCACAGCAAGTAGCCTTGTCTCTGGAATAGGCGTCACCCGGAGACCGACATTTTATTTCGTCCTAACTCGTGGGAATAATTATGGAATTACCAAAAAACCAAGAGAGAGAAGGAGACTCAGCGAAAAGCGCTGAGTCTGTAATAGCAGTCGACGGTCCCTCATTTTCTAGGACCAGAGCCAGGAGGGAAGATCAGTGTCTGCGGGACCAGTAGCCCTGGCATCGGGACAGGCGTGGACGCTTTGCGCGTCCGGGCACGCCTGTGAGTTTGGGCGGTGAGAGTGACGGCGGAAGATCCGATGCCTCGCTCAGGTCCGCAACCTCGGAGGTGTCCGCAAGGACAAGCAGGAAGAGGAGAGCCAAGCCTGCGACTGTCGTAGCTGACAAATTTCAGGCAGTCGCAGTCTCAGGCACGGACACGGAGGTGGTCGCTGGCGAGGAGGATGGCATCTGGGATCCGACGGTGGCCCAGAGCGTGACGAGGGCTAAGGCTGGCCTTCCAAAACCCGCAGATCTGGAGCGGGAGATGGAGGCCAAATCTACCACGGACCTGGATGCCTTCATCCGGTCGTCCTTGCTGGCGGTGGACAAGGTTGCCGACAAATCGGGCAATCTAAAGGGCTCATTTGTCCACAGCCTACGAATGGCGACCCGATTTGTGGAGGCGGCCACGTCGGAACTGGCACGGAGGGTGGCCCAGCCCCCCAACGTCGAGAAGCTCGAGCGGGAGAATGCTGAGCTTCGCTCGCAATTGGCCGAGCTCTCGACGAAGGTTGGGAGGCTTTCGGAGGAGCTCGGTGCTCTCCGGATGCGAGGGGAACCTCAGGCAGCCATGCCTCCTCCTCAGCGGGCCCCTAGCGCTCCGAGGACAAAGAACGTAGAGGAAGGGCTGATGGAGCGCTTGGGAGCGCTCGTAGAGGCAAGACTGGCTGCCTTCGAGGCAAGGGTATTCCCGGAGAGGGCAACCCGGCCTCCCTTGAAAGAGAGACCGGGGCATACTTCCGCGAGTGTAGTGCAAACGCTGCCATTAAATCCGCAGCCGGTGCTGGTTGCACCGTCGCACTCGCGGAAGTCAAACAAGAAGGGGGAAGAAGCCCTCCCACCCTTCAGTGGCCGAGTTGCCTCCAGTGGCGACTCCAACTACGAGGCCACTAATGGAGGTGCCCGTAAGCACATCGTGGGCACAGGTGGCCAAGAAGCCTAAAACGCCTAAGGCCCAGCAGCCAGTGGCCCCTGCGGCCACGGCAAAAGCACAAAAAAAGGTGAAGCTCATACGCACACCGGCCACAGCTGCCGTGACGGTGACGCTGCCGACTGGCTCCTCCACATCTTATGCAAAAGTGATGGAGGTAGCCAAGTCGAAAATAAGGCTGGCGGACATCGGCATCGAGACTGTTCGGCCAAAACGGGCTGTGACCGGTGGTCTCCTCTGGAGATCAGCGGTCCCGAGGGCAGTTCGAGGGCGGAAAGTCTCGCGGCAAAATGCGTGAGGTCCTTTCAGAGATGGATGTCCGAATTGGCCGCCCGGTCAAGTCGGGCGACATTCGGGTGAAGGACCTCGACGATGCCGTCAGCCCGAGCGAGGTCGCAGCGGCTGTGGCTAAGGCTGGAGGGTGTTCGGTGGACGACGTTAAGGTCGGAGAGGTCCACCGAACACCCATGCGTTTGGGCACGTGCTGGGTGCGGTGCCCGCGGCAGCGGTGCACAAGTTGGTGACCGCTGGACGCGTATGCGTGGGCTGGGCCCTGCCTGCAGAGCAGTTAGAACCCAGGCCCATGCACTGCTTCCGGTGCCTGGAAAAGGGACACGTGGGCAGTAGGTGCCCTAACCAGGTAAATCGGAGCACGCGTTGCTACGCTTGTGGGAGACCGGGCATTGCGGCTGAGTGCAGAGCCCTGCACTCAAATGTCCACTGTGTTGACCTGGGGCTGCCCTCTAACCATCGTCTTGGTAAGAGGTGCGCCCCACCACGGAAGAAAGGTAGGAAGGACATGGAGAGTCCTCCTGCCTCCACAAGCGTGGCAGTTCCGGCGGCAATTGCCGCAACCCCGAGCCTAAGCTCGGGAATGGAGGTCGCGTAGGCCTCTTCGCACTTCTTCGGTCCTTCCAGAGCAACCTGAACCACCGCCGCAATGCTCAGCATTTGTTTATGCAGACCATTGCGGAGTGCCGGGTTGCTCTGGCAGTAGTGGCGGAGCCCTATGCCGTGCCGGACCACCCTCACTGGTTCGGCGATGAGCTGGGTTCCGTAGCGATCTACTGGGGGGGTGGAGAGGGTGTCCCACCCTGCTCCCTATTGGGAAGGGGTCAGGGCTTTGTTGCAGTGCAATGGGGCACCCTGGCCATAGTTGGCCGCTACGTCTCTCCCGCGAGGTCCCTCGCCGACTACGAGGTGTACTCTGGACGAGGTGGCACTCTGCGTTCGCAGGTGCCTCCCTCGTCCGTCGATTGTCCTGGGAGACTTCAACGCCCACTCCAGGGCGTGGGGAATCCCAGCGACAGTCCGAAGGAGAGACGGTGATGGAATGGGCGGCTGGATTGACCTCCGATTGGCAAATCGGGGTCCGTAAGCACGTGCGTGCGGTGGCAGGGGAGTCGGTCGATCTTACATGGGCGACTCCCGCTGCGATGCGCATGTTGTCGGGCTGGCGGGTTGCAGAGGAGGTGGTCACGTTATCCGACCACCGCCATATTTTATTCGATCTTGCAATCCGTCGCCCTGACGCTGTTACCAGCCACCGAGAAGGCAGTCACACGCGACGTTGGTGTCTCAAGCGGCTGTGACCGAGACTTGCTCAGCCGCCGCCAACGCTGCAATATGGCCAGAAAGCGCCGAAGAGGTTCCGTCCGATCCGGAAGTGGAAGCGAACTGGTTCCGGGGACACGATGACGCGTATTTGTGACGCGTCGATGCCCCGGACCGGTCGCCCCAAGCGCGGGCGGTGTACTGGTGGTCGGCAGAGATCGCGGAGCTGCGAGCGATCTGCTTGCGGAGCCGCCGCCAGTACACCAGAGCCCGGAAGGAGGCGAAGGCGAGCCCGAGTGAGGAGATAGCCAGACTCTACGAGGCGTATCGAGCGGCCACGAAGGCGTTGCAGGCAGCTATCTGCAACGCCAGGTCTCGGTCCTGAGAGAGCTCCTGAGGGACTCAACGAGGATCCGTGGGGCGTCCGTACAGGATGGTGCTAGGAAAGCTCCGTCCTTGGACGCCCCCGGTGACGGAAACTCGATCCGGCCCTCTGGAGAGTAGATTCGCCTGCTCTTTCCGGAGGGCCGGTCAAGTCCTTCAGTTTACCCCCATTTTTCGTGCGAGTGGAGAGACGAGATGGGGTGACCGCACAGGAGCTGGACCGAGCCGTGGGCCGCTTGAGAGGCCGGACCGCGCCGGGACCTGACGGAATTCCCGGCTGGATCTGGCTGTAGAGTCTGGCTACCCTAGGGAACAGGCTGAGGCAGTTGTTCACCAGCTGCCTCCGTTACCTCGTTCCTGGCTCGGAAGGAGGCCCGAATGGTCCTCTTGAAGAAGGCAGACAGAGTCGCAGATTCTCCCACCGCGTACCGTCTCATATGCCTTTTGGACGAGGCCGGCAAGTTATTTGAGAAAATTCTTGCCGCCTGTCTCAACGGGCATCTTTCGCGTGTCTGTCCCGATCTCACCGAAAACCAGTTCGGTTTCCGACGGGAGCTTTCCACCATCGACGCGGTTCTGCGCGTCCGCTCCCTGTCGGAGCAGGCTGTGTCCCGGGCGGTGTGGCGTTGGCGATAAGTCTCGACATCGTCAACGCCTTTAACTCCCTGCCCTGGGACGCGATTAGGGGGGGACTCGTACACCATGGTGTTCCCCCCTACCTGCGAGGCGTGATCGCGGACTACTTGCGCGACAGGTACATCTTGTACATGGACCGAGACGGTACGAGGATCCGGAGGGAGATCCAGTGTGGGTTCCACAGGGTCGGTGTTAGGCCCGTTACTGTGGAATCTCGCCTACGACTCTGTTCTGCGAGTCGAGCCCCGCTGGCGTTAATGTCGTCTGTTACGCGGACGACACGTTGGTGGTCGCCAGCGGGACTCCTTCGAGAGGACCAAGGAGCTCGCCGAGCTTGGGGCGGAAATCGTCGTCGCCAAAGTTCACGAGTTGGGACTGGAGGTAGCGCCTCAAGACCGAGGCGCTATGGTTCCACAAACTGCCGCGGAGCAGGGAACCACCCGACTCGTGCGTCCGAGTAGGTGAGTCTGAAGTCAGAGGGGCGGTACATGAAGTACCTGGGCCTCACTCTGACAGTCGCTGGGCTTCGAAGAGCACTTCGAGCGCCTGGTCCCCTGATCGAGAGGGTAGCGGGTGCTATGCACAGACTGCTACCCAATCTCGGGGACCGAGTGAGGAAGTCCGCCGCCTCTACGCTGGGGTCGTACGATCCGTAGCCTTGTACGGGCGCCCATCCATGAAGAGGTTGGCGCCATCCGACGCTGTAGGACGAAAATCTACAGCGTCCAGAGGAGGATGGCCATACGGGTCGTACGAGGATACCGCACGGTATCGTTTGAGGCGGTGATGATCCTGGCTCGCTTTCCACCTCTGGATATACTGGCGGACATGGACGCGAGGGTGTATCACCGGATTCGCGTCCTACGCCAGAGCGGTGGTGGCGAGCCAGAGGAGGCGCTCGAGGCGGTAAAACGGCAGGAACGACGTATCGCATTCGCGACGTGGCGCGCAAGGCTCCGCGAGGAGCAGTATGCGCGCAAACGCGTCGTCGGAGCATTCCTGCCGGTCTTCGAAGCCTGGATGCAGCGACGAGGAGGAAGACTCACCTACAGACTTACGCAGGTGATCACCGGGCACGGCTGTTTCGGTGATTACCTGTGTAAGATCGGTCGCGAGGCGATGGCGAATTGCTTCCACTGTGGCGGCAACGACCAAGACTCCGCATCGCACACGCTCGCCGCTTGCCCGGCGTGGGAAGCCGAGCGGCGGGTCTTGGTCGGTCACATCGGACGGAACCTGTCCCTGCCAGCAGTCGTGTCGGCGATGCTGCGCGGGGAATCGGCGTGGAGGGCCGTAGCCTCCTTCAGCGAGACCGTAATGGTCCGAAAGGAGGCTGCCGAGCGGGACAGAGAGAGGACCGATCCTGCTCGGAGACGGGGCCGACGCGGCGCTCGCGCGCCTCGTCACGGCCCTCCTATCGGTGATCCCCTACCGTAAACGGGGCCCTACGGGTCGCTGACGATCGGAGTGGGGCCTGACCGTCCAGTATGAGCGACCCGAGGAGGACGACGGCACGACGTGGTACCGTGTCGTCGTGATAGTTCCGTGAGGGTTCTGGGGTGCGATCTTCACGCACGCCCCGGGACGGGCTATCCCAGCGAAGCGCAGGGGTTGCGGCTGCGTTCCTAACGGAGATCCCGCGACCCTCGCGAGCGTTGGTGGCGACCACCGTGGGGTTTTAGTCGGTGCGAGTCCGACATAACCCACCCTTGCCCCGCAGGGGTGGGTATGCGCAGGCATTTCCCACGCCAAAAAAAAAAAAAAAGGTTAGGTTAGGTTCCCCGAAGGGTTCCCGCTTTGTCGTAGCGGGGGGGCTTAGTAACCGTGGTGTGGAGTTAACCACGGTGAAGCTAAGAGGAACCCAAATGGCCGGCCTAAGGCGTTCTAAGGCCGGCCCGAGGAGGCCGCTCCGGGCGGGCTGGAGCTGGGCCCGCCCTGGATGCGTGTCGGTGGGCTGCGGGTGCGGATGGACGGAGTGAGGCCGTCTTACGCACCATCCGCAGCCGAGGCGGAGTCGGGGGAATGGGGTGGCGGTGCGGGGACTGTTAGCAGCGGTACCGCGCATCGTCGCCCCCACCCTCCGCATCCGAGACGGAGTCGCGGAGGGAGGGTAGTGTATCTCCCTATCCTCCGCGACTCAAGCGGGGGTCGCACCGCTGATGCGGCCGTGGTGGGGCCGCGGGTTCAGTGGAGTGCTGGTTGATCCTGCCGCTCTCCCTGTCCTCCGCGGCCGAACATTGGTCGGCGGCGGAGCCTAACACCAGATCCGCCGCAGGGGGCTGGGACTTTCCTGGCTCCCATGGCCTCTGGGGGGCGGACTCGGGGGAGTCCGTTTCCCACCTACAGAGGAGGCCGAGACGGAAGGCGCGTCCGTGTTCCGGCGTGCTCTGCCAGGAGGGGTGGAGAGGAGATGTCCTCCCCGAAGGAGGGCCGGCTTGCCGGCCAGCGCAGGCGGGGTCGCGGAGGTGTGCGAAAGCGTTCCCGTGACCCCGCCATACGCGACGATGGAGGAACACCATGGGGTTTTAGTCGGTGCGAGTCCGACATAACCCACCCTTGCCCCGCAGGGGTGGGTATGCGCAGGCATTTCCCATGTAAAAAAAAAAAAAAAAAAAAAAAAAAAAAAAGGTTAGGTTAGGTTAGGTTAGGTTCCCCCAAGGGTTCCCGCTTTGTCGTAGCGGGGGGGCTTAGTAACCGTGGTGTGGAGTTAACCACGGTGAAGCTAAGAGGAACCCAAATGGCCGGCCTAAGGCGTTCTAAGGCCGGCCCGAGGAGGCCGCTCCGGGCGGGCTGGAGCTGGGCCCGCCCTGGATGCGTGTCGGTGGGCTGCGGGGTGCGGATGGACGGAGTGAGGCCGTCTTACGCACCATCCGCAGCCGAGGCGGAGTCGGAGGAATGGGGTGGCGGTGCGGGGACTGTTAGCAGCGGTACCGCGCATCGTCGCCCCCACCCTCCGCATCCGAGACGGAGTCGCGGTGGGTAGTGTATCTCCCTATCCTCCGCGACTCAAGCGGGGGTCGCACCGCTGATGCGGCCGTGGTGGGGCCGCGGGTTCAGTGGAGTGTCGGTTGATCCTGCCACTCTCCCTGTCCTCCGCGGCCGAACATTGGTTGGCGGCGGAGCCTAACACCAGATCCGCCGCAGGGGGCTGGGACTTTCCTGGCTCCCATGGCCTCTGGGGGGCGGACTCGGGGGAGTCCGTTTCCCACCTACAGAGGAGGCCGAGATGGAAGGCGCGTCCGTGTTCCGGCGCGCCTTGCAGGAGAGGGGTGGAGAGGGGGATGTCCTCCCCCCGAAGGAGGGGCCGGCTTGCCGGCCAGCGCAGGCGGGGTCGCGGAGGTGTGCGAAAGCGTTCCCGTAACCCCGCCATACGCGACGATGGTGGAACACCATGGGGTTTTAGTCGGTGCGAGTCCGACATAACCCACCCTTGCCCCCGCAGGGGTGGGTATGCGTAGGCATTTCCCCATGTAAAAAAAAAAAAAAAAAAAAAAAAAAGGTTAGGTTAGGTTAGGTTAGGTTAGGTTCCCCCGAAGGGTTCTCGCTTTGTCGTAGCGGGGGGGCTTAGTAACCGTGGCTTGGTCACCCACGGTGAAGCTAAGAGGAACCCAAATGGCCGGCCTAAGGCGCTCTGAGGCCGGCCCGAGGTGGCCGCTCCGGGTGGGCTCTTTATGAGCTTACCTTGGATGCGTGTCGGTGGACTGCTGGGGGCGGATGTGGCGGAGCGAGGCCGTCTCCCCGCCCTCAGTAGCCGAGGCGGAGTCGCGGAGGGAGAGGAGTGTCGGTGTTTCGTTGCCGCTCTCCTATCCTCCGCGACTCAAGCGGGGTCGCACCGCATGATGCGGCTGTGGTGGGGCCGCGGGGAAGAGGAGTGTCGGTGTTTCGTTGCCGCTCTCCTGTCCTCCGCGGCCGAACATCGGTCGGCGGTGGAGCCGCAGACCATATCCGCCGCAGGGGCTGGGTTGGCTTAGTGCTTTCCTGGCTCCCATGGCCTTCTGGGGGCGGACTCGGGGGAGTCCGTTTCCCACCTACAGAGGAGGCCGAGATGGAAGGCGCGTCCGTGTTCCGGCGCGCCTTGCAGGAGAGGGGTGGAGAGGGGGATGTCCTCCCCCCGAAGGAGGGGCCGGCTTGCCGGCCAGCGCAGGCGGGGTCGCGGAGGTGTGCGAAAGCGTTCCCGTGGCCCCGCCATACGCGACGAAGGTGGAACACCATGGGGTTTTAGTCGGTGCGAGTCCGACATAACCCACCCTTGCCCCCGCAGGGGTGGGTATGCGTAGGCATTTCCCCATGTAAAAAAAAAAAAAAAAAAAAGGTTCCCCCGGGGTGCCACGTCAGAAAACCTCCTCGAGTGCCTGTCGTTGAATTTCCCTTTGATACTATTGTATCCGGGGGAAAGGCAACGCCGGGACGGTGCACCCTGGGCACTGGTGATGATACGTTGTTGCCAGTGGCGAATGTTCTGACAGGGGATACGTTCTGCGTGTCCCTCTGATAAGCGGAGGGCACAGCGGAGTGGCAGGGGGGTTGCATTTCCTCTTGATTTCCATATCCGGAGGAAAGGCAACAGAATGATGGTGCGCATTGGGCACTGGTGACGATACGTCGTTCTCAGTGCCCAATGCGAGGTTGCATTTCTCCTTGATCAAAGTATCCGGGGGAAAGGCAACAAAATGAGGGTGTGCATTGGGAACTGGTGGCGATACGTCGTTGACAGTGCCTAATGCGCACAGTGTGGGGGACGGGCTCGGTGTGCCTTTTTACTGGCGCCGGGCACTCAACCGTCGAGCGTTGTGGGAGGTTGCATTTCTCCTTGATTTCTGTATCCGGGGGAAAGGCAACAAATGATGGTGGGTATTAGGAACTGGTGACGATATATCGTTTCCAGTGCCTAATGCTCATAGTGGAGGGACGGGCTCGGTGTGCACTCACACTGCCGCCGGGCACTCAACCGTCCAAAACTGGGGAGTTACGTCGGCTCTCCCAGCGCGCCGTAACCCGCTGTACTTTCGTCAAAGACCCCAGAGTTGACGATTATGGGGTACGTCGAAGTGCAGCGGAGCGGAGGGCTTGCCTTAATTGGCCGGCCCGCGAGGAGTAAACCTCTATAAAATAATCAGACAGCGAAGTCTTGAAAACCTGTGGGTACCAGGCGACCCCCACAGTATGTCGCCTGGCCCTCGGAATGGTGTAACCCGGGGGCCGACCTTATATTTCGTCCACAATCGTGGGAATAACTATGGAAAAATTAAAACCAAAAGGCATGACGGAAATGGACAGCGATGACGACACGAGTGACTCATGCTCAGCGTGGAGTCATTCAACGAGAGGAGAACGTTAGAAGAAAACGTCCTTCTAAGGACGCAGTAATCAGCGGTGGTCCTCTAACAGGACATAATAGAGGAAGCAGCCAAGGCACAACATCTGCCAAGAGGTCGAGGACGGCCTCCGACAACGGGCGATTATGTGGATTGGCCCAGGCCAAAATGGCGTTGGTGGAAGCCAGAAGGGAGGAGGAGAGGTTGAGGCGGAGGCGGACATCGCCGCGTCGTCCCGTCAGCTCCGTGCCGGCAGGATATCAACCCTGTCGGAGTCGTCGTCGAACGATGGTGACTTCGAGCCGGCATCGGAGCTGCAGAAGAGGATTGAGGACAGCGTCGGCGTCATCACAATGGTGGCCTCAAGGTCTAAGAACCTGAAGGGCATCTGGGTGAAGGCGCTGAAAGAGGCTGCAGAGACCGTTAGTGAGACCACTAAGACTCTGCAGCGCCGCTGTACCTCAGAGGAGACGACGAAGCTGCAGGCGGACAACGCTCGCCTCCAAGGCGAGGTGTCGGAACTTAGGAAGGAGGTGGCATACCTGCGGATGCAGGTGGACACGCGCCCAAGCCAACACATCGAGGGAGCGGGCAAGAAAGTGAGTCAGGTGTTCGATCATTGACCAGGTAGGGTCAATGATCAACGCCAGGTTCGCGGCGCTGGAGGATCGTCTCCTGCCCGAGAAGCGCCTTCGCCCTCCACTGGCGGCGGATAGAGACCGGAGGCAGTGCCCAGTCCCATCGTCCTGCCCTGCACCTGCCCAGGCACCGGTTGTCGCAAAACCGCCTGTCAAGGCGGCTAGTTAAACCGGTCATCGCCGCATAGTGCCGCTGCCCAGAAGCACCAAAAGGGAAAGCGGAGCGGGCTCGAGAAGCAGAGCCAAAAGACGGCAGCTGAGGCCCATCCTCTGCCACCAGCACCACAGTCCACTGACGTACCGTGGACTACGGTGGTGAGGAAGGGCCTGAAAAGCAAGGGGGGGAAGGCGGTCAAGAGTGTTGGCAAACCCGCAAAGAAGGCGGTGAAAATTGCCACTCCGAGATCCTCTGCTGTGGTGGTGACCCTGGAGCCGGAGGCAGCGGCTGCAGGAGTCACCTATATCGAGGTTATTACTGAGGCGAAGGCCAAGATCAACCTGGCCGCCCTCGGTATAACCGAAATGCGGTTCCGCATCTGCGCCACGGGGGCTCGAATGTTCGAGATCCCTGGCGCAGACAGCGACAAAAAGGCGGACGCCCTCGCACAAAAGCTGAGCGAGGTGCTCGCAGCGGCGGGCAAGCGTGTGCGGGTATCCAGACCGGCGAAGACAGCTGAGATCAAGGTCTCCGGTCTGGATGACTCTGCCACAGCAGAGGAAGTAGTGGCGGCTGTGACGAAGGCTGGCGGCTGTCCCAAGGACGCTGTGAAGTGCAGCGAGATCCTGCGGTATCCCGCAGGCCTTGGGATGGCCTGGGTCCGGTGCCCCGTGGCTGCCGCCAAAAAGGTGGCGGCCGATGGGCGCCTTATGGTATCCTGGGTGGCATCCGCGGTCAAGCTGGTGGAGCCCTCACCTCTGAGGTGCTTCCGATGCCTTGAAACGGGTCATGTGAGGGCTCAGTGCGACGCTGCAGTCGACCGGGGGGAGCTCTGCTTCCGCTGTGGTCAGCCTGGCCACAAGGCGGCGCAGTGCTCCGCTTCCCCGCGTTGTGCCGTGTGCGTCGCCGCGAAGAAACCAGCGGACCACAGGATGGGAGGGAAGGCCTGCTCTGCTAAACCAAAGAGCGGGAAAAGGCCGGTCCGCCCGTTGCCACCTCGGCAACCGACCAGCCAGCTGATGGAGGAGGAACCGTCCCGAGACCCCGGGACTACTCCACAGCCGCCGCAGGGGGGGATGAGGAGAGCGTAGGCATACTCGATTCCCCCACTTACGACTCGAGTGATGGACTCGGGGAAGTCTGTCGCTCGTATGAGTCAGCGAGGTGAGAGCGCGCCCGGTGTTCCCGCGCGCTCTCAAAACAGGGCCAAGTCTGCCGGGGCCACACAACTGGCCGCCACCCGCTGTGCACGCGGAAGAATGCTCACTGCGTACCCGCATGCACAGCATTGCGGAGCGAAGGAACACCGTGGGGTTTTAGTCGGTGCGAGTCCGACATAACCTGCCCTCGTCTTCGCGGGCGGGGTGTATGCGCAGGCATTTCCCACGAAAAAAAAAAAAAAGGTTAGGTTCCCTCCCCTGAGGTGCCACGTCAGAAAACCTCCTCGAGTGCCTGGTTGTTGAATTTCCTTTGATACTATTGTATCCGGGGAAAGGCAACGCCGGACGGTGCACCCTGGGCACTGGTGATGACACGTTGTTGCCAGTGGCGAATGTTCTGACAGGGGATGGCTGCTCTGCGTGTCCCTCTGATAAGCGGAGGGCACTGCGGAGCAGGGGTTGCATTTCCTCTTTATTTCCATATCCGGAGGAAAGGCAACCGAACGAGGCGCATTGGGCACTGGTGACGATACGTCGTTCTCAGTGCCCAATGCGAGGGTGGAGGTTGCATTTCTCCTTGATCAAAGTATCCGGGGGAAAGGCAACAAATGATGTTGCGCATTGGGCACTGGTGACGATACGTCGTTCTCAGTGCCCAATGCGAGGGTGGAGGCTGCATTTCTCCTGATCAAAGCATCCGGGGAAAGGCAACAAATGATGGTGGGTATTAGGAACTGGCGACGATATATCGTTTTCAGTGACTAATGCTCATAGTGGAGGGACGGGCTCGGTGTGCACTCACACTGCCGCCGGGCATTCAACCGTCCAAAACTGGGGAGTTACGTCGGCTCTCCCAGCACGCCGTTACCCGCTGTACTTTCTTCAAAGACCCCAGCGTTGAATGAGATTATGGGGTACGTCGAAGTGCAGCGGAGCGGAGGGCTTGCCTTAATTGGCCGGCCCGCGAGGAGTAAATCTCTATAAAAATCAGACAGCGAAGTCTTAAAACCTGTGGGTACCGGACGCCCCCACAGTATGTAGTCTTGCCCCGGAAAGGCGTAACCCGGGGTCGACCGTTTTTCGTCCAAACTCGTGGGTACTAATATGAGCAAACAAATTTCAAGATGCAGGGTGGATAGTGACGACGACACGAGCGACTCGATGCTTAGCGTGGAGTCACCGGATGAGAGAAGGAGCATAGCAGGGGAGAAAACGTCCTTCTAGGGACGCAGAGATCGGTGTTGGTCCGGCGATGGGCCAAGATGTGGGAAGTGGTCGGGGAAAGGCAACAACATCTGCCAAACGAGGTCGAGGACGTCCCCCAACGACTGGGGAGTACGTCGGCCTTGCCCAGGCCAAAATGGCGTTAGTGGAAGCTAGGAGAGAGGAGGAGAGGTTGGAGGCGGAGGCAGAGATCGCCTCATCGTCTCGTCAGCTCCGTGCCGGCAGGAAGTCAACCCTGTCGGAGTCGTCGTCCAATGATGGCGACTTCGAGCCGGCATCGGAGCTGCAAAAGAGGATCGAGGACAGCGTCGGCGTCATCTCCATGGTGGCCCAAAGGTCGAAGAACCTGAAGGGCGTGTGGGTGAAGGCGCTGAAGGAGGCTGCAGAGAATGTAAGCGAGACCGCAAAGACTCTGCAGCGACGCTGTACCTCAGAGGAGACGAGGAAGCTGCAGGCCGATAATGCTCGCCTGCAAGACGAAGTGGCGCAGCTGCGAAAGGAGGTGGCCTATTTAAAGATGCAAGTAGATCGGCCCAGTCAGCAAGCCGAGGGAGCGGACAGGAGGAGCTCGTGCGTTCGATCATTGACCAGGTAGGGTCAATGATCAGCGCCAGGTTCGCGGCGTTGGAGGACCGCCTCTTACCGGAGAAGCGCCTCCGTCCCCCACTAGCGTCGGATAAGAGACTGGATGCGGTGCCCGGTCCTACTTCCAGCTGTTCGCCTTCAGGCACCGGTCGCTGCAAGGCCACCTGCCAAGGCGGCCAGCGTTAAACCGGCTGTCGCGGGTCTTCTGTGGCCCCAAAACACCCTAAGGGAGGGCGGAGTGAGCCTGCGGAGGGCCGAACGAAGACGGCAACTGAGTCCCGGCCTTCACCACCTGCATCTGAGTCTGTAGAACAACCCTGGACTACGGTGGTGAAGAAGGGACTCAAGAAGAAGGATGGGAAGGCGGCGGTGAAGAGTCCCCGTGAACCCGCAAGGAGGGCGGTCAAGATCGCAACTCCGCGATCCTCTGCTGTGGTTGTGACCCTAGAGCCTGAGGCTGTGGCAAAGGGCGTCACTTACATCGAGGTAATTACCGAGGCGAAGGCGAAACAAACCTAGCCTCCCTCGGTATAACTGGAGATGCGCTTCCGCATCTGCGCCACGGGGCTCGAATGTTCGAGATCCCCGGCGCAGACAGCGAAGCAAAGGCGGACGCCCTGGCTCAAAAATTGAGCGAGGTGCTTGCAGCAGCGGGCAAGCAGACGAGTGTCCAGACCGGTGAAAACTGCTGAAGTGAAGGTGTCCGGTCTGGATGACTCCGCCACAGCAGAGGACGTCGTTGCGGCGGTGACGAAGGCTGGCGGCTGTCCCAAGGACGTCGTCAAATGCAGCGAGGTCCTGCGGTATCCCGCAGGCCTTGGGATGGCCTGGGTCCGGTGCCCCGTGGCTGCCGCCAAAAAGGTGGCTGCCAGCGGGCGCCTTATGGTCTCGTGGGTGGCGGCCGAGGTGAAGCTCGTGGAGCCCTCACCTCTTAGGTGCTTCCGCTGCTCTGAGTGGCACGTGAGGGCTCAGTGCGACGCACCGATCGACCGGGGAGTTGTGCTGCCGATGTGGCCAGCCTGGCAGTGGCAACATGCTCCGCCACCCTGCGTTGCGCCGTGTGCGTCGCCGCAAAGAAACCGGCGGACCACAGAATGGGGAAGGCCTGCAAAGCGCCTTCCAAAGCCGGAAAAGGCCGGTCCGCCCGTTGCCACCTCGGCAATCGACCAGCCAGCCGATGGAGGAGGAAGCAATCCCACGACCCTGGGACTGACCTATTGCCGCCGCAGGCGCAGGCACCGATTTCCCCCCACGACCCTGAGCTGGGATGGGATTACTGGAGATCTGTCGCTCAACATGAGTCAGCGAGGTGAGAGCGCGCCCGGTGTTCCCGCGCGCTCTCAAAACAGGGCAAAGTCTGCCGGGGCCAATAACTGGCCGCCCCCGCTGTGCACGCGGAAGAATGCTCACAGCGTACCCGCATGCACAGTACTTGGGTGGAGCGAAGGAACACCGTGGGGTTTTAGTCGGTGCGAGTCCGACATAACCTGCCCTCGAACCTGCGGGCGGGTATGCGTAGGCATTTCCCCATGTAAAAAAAAAAAAAGGTTCCCCCCGAAGGGTTCTCGCTTTGGTTGGCAAGCCTGGCAACCGCACCGGGTCTCACCGCGTGCCGGGCAGCTGAAGTCCCGCGCGCCCGCGCCTCGCACGGCCCGAGTGGCGCCGCCCAAAGTGGCCTCGCGTAACCGGTTTCCCGGAAGCGCCGGCGGACCGTTAAAGCAGCCATGGCTTGAGGCCCGCCTCCCGCCCCAGCAGCCGAGAGTGCGGGAGTCGCGGTGGAGAGCAGAGCGTTCGCGGGCCGCGCGCCGCTCGCCTCCTGGGTCCTCCGCACTGCCAAACGCACGATGCGGCCGTGGCACGCAAAAAATATGGCTGCCATGCCCGCCGCCGCCTCCCCGTCCCTGCCTTCCACCCACGGGCTCCCGCGCGGTCAGCACTCCGCATCCCAGCCGGGCCAGCTTCAAGCGCCCGGTCCCGGGCCGGCCCCGGCGGACCCGGGTATCCCCGCCCACCCACAGAGGAGGCCGATGGAAGGCGCGTCCGTGTTCCGGCGCGCCTGCAGGAGAGGGTGGAGAGGGGATGTCCTCCCCGAAGGAGGGGCCGGCTTGCCGGCCAGCGCAGGCGGGTCGCGGAGGTGTGCGAAAGCGTTCCCGTGGCCCCGCCATACGCGACGAAGGTGGAACACCATGGGGTTTTAGTCGGTGCGAGTCCGACATAACTCCACCCCTTGCCTCGCGAGGTGGTATGCGTAGGCATTTCCCCATGTAAAAAAAAAAAAAGGTTAGGTTAGGTTAGGTTAGGTTGGGTGCCACGTCAGAAAACCTCCTCGAGTGCCTGGTCGTTGAATTTCCTTTGATACTATTGTATCCGGAGGAAAGGCAACGCCGGGACGGTGCACCCTGGGCACTGGTGATGACACGTTGTTGCCAGTGGCGAATGTTCTGACAGGGGATAGCTGCTCTGCGTGTCCCTCTGATAAGCGGAGGGTACAGCGGATGGTTGTAAAATGGTACTTCTGATTTCCGTATCCGGAGGAAAGGCAACCGACCGATGGTGCGCATTGGGAACTGGTGACGATACGTCGTTCTCAGTGTCCAATGCGTGGGTGGAGGTTGCATTTCTCCTTGATCAAAGTATCCGGGGAAAGGCAACAAATGATGGTGGGTATTAGGAACTGGCGACGATATATCGTTTCCAGTGCCTAATGCTCATAGTGGAGGACGGGCTCGGTGTGCGCTTTTACTGCCGCCGGGCACTCAACCGTCGAGCGTTAGGAGGTTGCATTTCCTCTTGATTTCCATATCCGGAGGAAAGGCAACAAATGATGGTGGGTATTAGGAACTGGTGACGATACGTCGTTCTCAGTGCCCAATGCGGAATTATTCTCCTTGATCAAAGTATCCGGGGAAAGGCAACAAAATGAGGGTGTGCATTGGGAACTGGTGACGATATATCGTTTCCAGTGCCTAATGCTCATAGTGGAGGACGGGCTCGGTGTGCGCTTTTACTGCCGCCGGGCACTCAGCAAATCGAGCGTTGTGGGAGGTTGCATTTCTCCTTGATTTCTGTATCCAGGGGAAAGGCAACAAATGATGGTGGGTATTAGGAACTGGTGACGATATATCGTTTCCAGTGCCTAATGCTCATAGTGGTGGGACGGGCTCGGTGTGCACTCACACTGCCGCCGGGCATTCAACCGTTCAAAACTGGGGAGTTACGTCGGCTCTCCCAGCGCGCCGTAACCCGCTGTACTTTCGTCAAAGACCCCAGTGTTGACGATAATGGGGTACGTCGAAGTGCAGCGGAGCGGAGGGCTTGCCTTAATTGGTCGGCCCGCGAGGAGTAAACCTCTATAAAATAATCAGACAGCGAAGTCTTGAAAACCTGTGGGTACCAGGCGACCCCCACAGTATGTAGCCTTGCCCTCGGAATGGCGTAACCCGGGGGTCGACCTTTATTTCGTCCACAATCGTGGGAATAGTATGGAAAAGAAAACAAACAAACATATGACGGCAATGGACAGTGATGACGACACGAGTGACTCTATGCTCAGCGTAGAGTCATTCAACGAACGGAGAACAAACAAGAAAAACGTCCTTCTAAGGACGCAGTAATCGGCGGAGGTCCGGTAACGGGCCAAAATGGAGGACACAGCCAGGGCACGACATCTGCCAAAAGAGGTCGAGGGAGGCCTCCGACAACTGGCGAGTACGTGGGACTGGCCCAGGCTAAAATGGCGTTGGTGGAGGCCAGAAGGGAGGAGGAGAGGTTGGAGGCGGAGGCGGACATCGCCGCGTCGTCTCGTCAGCTCCGTGCCGGCAGGATATCAACCCTGTCGGAGTCGACATCGAACGATGACGACTTCGAGCCGGCATCGGAGCTACAAAAGAGGATTGAGGACAGCGTCGGCGTCATCTCCATGGTGGCCACAAGGTCTAAGAACCTGAAGGGCATCTGGGTGAAGGCGCTGAAGGAGGCTGCAGAGACCGTTAGTGAGACCACTAAGACTCTGCAGCGCCGCTGTACCTCAGAGGAGACGACGAAGCTGCAGGCGGACAACGCTCGCCTCCAAGGCGAGGTGTCGGAACTGAGGAAGGAAGTGGCATACCTGCGGATGCAGGTGGACACGCGCCCAAGCCAACACATCGAGGGAGCGGGCAAGGAGGAGCTCGTGCGTTCGATCATTGACCAGGTAGGGTCAATGATCAGCGCCAGGTTCGCGGCGCTGGAGGATCGTCTCCTGCCCGAGAAGCGCCTTCGCCCTCCACTGGCGGCGGATAGGAGACCAGAGGCAGTGCCCTGTCCCACGTCCTGCCCTGCACCTGCCCAGGCACCGGTTGTCGCAAAACCGCCTGTCAAGGCGGCTAGTGTAAAACCGGCTGTCGCTGCAGGTGCCACGGCCCCGAAACGCCCTAAGGGAAAGAGGAGCGAGCCCGCTAACCAGGGCAAGAAGAAGGAAGAGGCCCGACCCCTGCCGCCAGCACCTCAGTCCATGGACGAGCCCTGGACCACGGTAGTTGGGAAGGGACATAAAGGCAAGGGAGGGAAGGCAACGAAGAGTGTTGGCAAGCCGAAGGCGGTCAAGACCGCGACTCCGCGAAGCTCTGCTGTGGTGGTGACCCTGGAGCCGGAGGCAGCGGCTGCAGGAGTCACCTACATCGAAGTTATTACCGAGGCGAAGGCGAAGATTAACCCCGCCGCCCGGCATAACTGAGATATGATTCCGCATCTGCGCCACGGGGCTCGAATGTTCGAGATCCCTGGCGCAGACAGCGACAAAGGCGGACGCCCTCGCTAAAAACTGAGCGAAGTGCTAGCAGCGGCGGGCAAGCGAGTGCGGGTATCCAGACCGGCGAAGACTGCTGAGATCAAGGTCTCCGGTCTGGATGACTCCAGCCACAGCAGAGGAAGTAGTGGCGGCTGTGACAAAGGCTGGCGGCTGTCCCAAGGAAGCTGTGAAGTGCAGCGAGATCCTGCGGTATCCCGCAGGCCTTGGGATGGCCTGGGTCCGGTGCCCCGTGGCTGCCGCCAAAAGGTGGCAGCCGACGGCGCCTTATGGTATCCTGGGTGGCGTCCGCGGTCAAGCTGGTGGAGCCCTCACCTCTGAGGTGCTTCCGATGTCTTGAAGCGGGCCACGTGAGCTCAGTGCGACGCTGCAGTCGACCGGGGAGCTCTGCTTTCGCTGTGGTCAGCCTGGCCACAAGGCGGTGCAGTGCTCCGCCACCCCGCGTTGTGCCGTGTGCGTCGCCGCGAAGAAACCAGCGGACCACAGGATGGGAGGGAAGGCCTGCTCTGCGCAATCAAAGAGCGGGAAAAGGCCGGTCCGCCCGTTGCCACCACGGCAACCGACCAGTCAGCCGATGGAGGAGGAAGCGTCCCACGACCCTGGGACCACTCCACAGCCGCTTCGTAAAGAAAGATGCAGTATTACCTGATTCCTCCCGCCGACACTCCGGAGTGATGGACTCGGGGAAGTCTGTCGCTCGTATGAGTCAGCGAGGTGAGAGCGCGCCCGGTGTTCCCGCGCGCTCAAAACAGGGCCGTCTGCCGGGGCCACATAACTGGCCGCCACCCGCTGTGCACGCGGAAGAATGCTCACAGCGTACCCGCATGCACAGTACTTGGGAGGAGCGAAGGAACACCGTGGGGTTTTAGTCGGTGCGAGTCCGACATAACCCGCCCTCGTCCCCGCGGGGGCGGTATGCGTAGGCATTTCCCCACGAAAAAAAAAAAAAGGTTAGGTTGGGGTGCCACGTCAGAAAACCTCCTCGAGTGCCTGGTCGTTGAATTTCCCTTTGATACTATTGTATCCGGGGGAAAGGCAACGCCGGGCCGGTGCACCCTGGGCACTGGTGATGATACGTTGTTGCCAGTGGCGAATGTTCTGACAGGGGGGGATAGCTGCTCTGCGTGTCCCTCTGATAAGCGGAGGGCACAGCGGAGTGGCTGGGGGGTTGCATTTCCTCTTGATTTCCGTATCCGGAGGAAAGGCAACCGACCGATGGTGCGCATTGGGAACTGGTGACGATACGTCGTTCTCAGTGTCCAATGCGAAGGGTGGAGGTTGCATTTCCCCTTGATCAAAGTATCCGGGGGAAAGGCAACAAATGATGGTGGGTATTAGGAACTGGTGACGATATATCGTTTCCAGTGCCTAATGCTCATAGTGGAGGGACGGGCTCGGTGTGCACTCACACTGCCGCCGGGCACTCAACCGTCGAGCGTTAGGAGGTTGCATTTCTCCTTGATTTCTGTATCCGGGGGAAAGGCAACAAATGATGGTGGGTATTAGGAACTGGTGACGATATATCGTTTCCAGTGCCTAATGCTCATAGTGGTGGGACGGGCTCGGTGTGCACTCACACTGCCGCCGGGCATTCAACCGTCCAAAACTGGGGAGTTACGTCGGCTCTCCCAGCGCGCCGTAACCCGCTGTACTTTCGTCAAAGACCCCAGTGTTGACGATAATGGGGTACGTCGAAGTGCAGCGGAGCGGAGGGCTTGACTTAATTGGCCGGCCCGCGAGGAGTAAACCTCTATAAAAATCAGACAGCGAAGTCTTAAAAACCTGTGGGTACCAGGCGACCCCACAGTATGTAGCCTTGCCCTCGGAATGGCGTAACCCGGGGTCGACTCTTTATTTCGTCCACAATCGTGGGAATAGTATGGAAAAGAAAACAAACAAACATATGACGGCAATGGACAGTGATGACGACACGAGTGACTCTATGCTCAGCGTAGAGTCATTCAACGAACGGAGAACAAAACAAGAAAAACGTCCTTCTAAGGACGCAGTAATCGGCGGAGGTCCGGTAACGGGCCAAAATGGAGGACACAGCCAGGGCACGACATCTGCCAAAAGAGGTCGAGGAGGCCTCCGACAACTGGCGAGTACGTGGACTGGCCCAGGCTAAAATGGCGTTGGTGGAGGCCAGAAGGGAGGAGGAGAGGTTGAGGCGGAGGCGGACATCGCCGCGTCGTCTCGTCAGCTCCGGGCCGGCAGGATAACAACCCTGTCGGAGTCGACATCGAACGATGACGACTTCGAGCCGGCGTCGGAGCTGCAAAAGAGGATCGAGGACAGCGTCGGCGTCATCTCCATGGTGGCCACAAGGTCTAAGAACCTGAAGGGCATCTGGGTGAAGGCGTTGAAGGAGGCTGCAGAGACCGTTAGTGAGACCACTAAGACTCTGCAGCGCCGCTGTACCTCAGAGGAGACGACGAAGCTGCAGGCGGACAACGCTCGCCTCCAAGGCGAGGTGTCGGAACTGAGGAAGGAAGTGGCATACCTGCGGATGCAGGTGGACACGCGCCCAAGCCAACACATCGAGGGAGCGGGCAAGGAGGAGCTCGTGCGTTCGATCATTGACCAGGTAGGGTCAATGATCAGCGCCAGGTTCGCGGCGCTGGAGGATCGTCTCCTGCCCGAGAAGCGCCTTCGCCCTCCACTGGCGGCGGATAGGAGACCAGAGGCAGTGCCCTGTCCCACGTCCTGCCCTGCACCTGCCCAGGCACCGGTCGCTGCAAGGCCACCTGTCAAGGCGGCCAGCGTAAAACCGGCTGTCGCTGCAGGTGCCACGGCCCCGAAACGCCCTAAGGGAAAGAGGAGCGAGCCCGCTAACCAGGGCAAGAAGAAGGAAGAGGCCCGACCCCTGCCGCCAGCACCTCAGTCCATGGACGAGCCCTGGACCACGGTAGTTGGGAAGGGACATAAAGGCAAGGAGGGAAGGCAACGAAGAGTGTTGGCAAGCCGAAGGCGGTCAAGACCGCGACTCCGCGAAGTTTCTGTGGTGGTGACCCTGGAGCCGGAGGCAGCGGCTGCAGGAGTCACCTACATCGAAGTTATTACCGAGGCGAAGGCGAAGATTAACCTCGCCGCCCTCGGTATAACTGAGATGCGATTCCGCATCTGCGCCACGGGGCTCGAATGTTCGAGATCCTGGCGCAGACAGCGACAAAGGCGGACGCCCTCGCTAAAAAACTGAGCGAAGTGCTAGCAGCGGCGGGCAAGCGAGTGCGGGTATCCAGACCGGCGAAGACTGCTGAGATCAAGGTCTCCGGTCTGATGACTCAGCCACAGCAGAGAGTAGTGGCGGCTGTGATAAAGGCCAAGTATTGTCCTATGAAGCTGTGAAGTGCAGCGAGATCCTGCGGTATCCCGCAGGCCTTGGGATGGCCTGGGTCCGGTGCCCCGTGGCTGCCGCCAAAGGTGGCAGCCGACGGGCGCCTTATGGTATCCTGGGTGGCGTCGCGGTCAAGCTGGTGGAGCCCTCACCTCTGAGGTGCTTCCGATGTCTTGAAGCGGGCCACGTGAGGGCTCAGTGCGACGCTGCAGTCGACCGGGGAGCTCTGCTTTCGCCAGGTCAGCCTGGCCACAAGCGCGGCGGCAGTGCCCGCCACCCCGCGTTGTGCCGTGTGCGTCGCCGCTAAGAAACCGGCGGACCACAGGATGGGAGGGAAGGCCTGCTCTGCGCAATCAAAGAGCGGGAAAAGGCCGGTCCGCCCGTTGCCACCTCGGCAACCGACCAGCCAGCCGATGGAGGAGGAACCGTCCCACGACCCTGACCACTCCACAGCCGCCGCAGGGGAAAGGTGAGCGTAAGCGTACTCAATTCCCCTTACGACTCGAGCGATGGACACGGGGAGGTCTGTCGCTCAATACGAGTCAGCGAGGTGAGAGCGCGCCCGGTGTTCCCGCGCGCTCTCAAAACAGGGCCAAGTCTGCCGGGGCCACATAACTGGCCGCCACCCGCTGTGCACGCGGAAGAATGCTCACAGCGTACCCGCATGCACAGTACTTGGGAGGAGCGAAGGAACACCGTGGGGTTTTAGTCGGTGCGAGTCCGACATAACCCGCCCTCGTCCCCGCGGGGGCGGGTATGCGTAGGCATTTCCCCACGAAAAAAAAAAAAAAAAAAAAAGGTTAGGTTGGGGTGCCACGTCAGAAAACCTCCTCGAGTGCCTGGTCGTTGCATTTCCCTTTGATACTATTGTATCCGGGGGAAAGGCAACGCCGGGCCGGTGCACCCTGGGCACTGGTGATGATACGTTGTTGCCAGTGGCGAATGTTCTGACAGGGGGGGATAGCTGCTCTGCGTGTCCCTCTGATAAGCGGAGGGCACAGCGGAGTGGCTGGGGGGTTGCATTTCCTCTTGATTTCTGTATCCGGGGAAAGGCAACAAATGATGGTGGGTATTAGGAACTGGTGACGATACGTCGTTCTCAGTGTCCAATGCGAAGGTGGAGGTTGCATTTCTCCTTGATTTCTGTATCCGGGGGAAAGGCAACAAATGATGGTGGGTATTAGGAACTGGTGACGATATATCGTTTCCAGTGCCTAATGCTCATAGTGGAGGGACGGGCTCGGTGTGCACTCACACTGCCGCCGGGCACTCAACCGTCCAAAACTGGGGAGTTACGTCGGCTCTCCCAGCGCGCCGTAACCCGCTGTACTTTCGTCAAAGACCCCAGTGTTGACGATAATGGGGTACGTCGAAGTGCAGCGGAGCGGAGGGCTTGCCTTAATTGGCCGGCCCGCGAGGAGTAAATCTCTATAAAAAATCAGACAGCGAAGTCTTAAAAACCTGTGGGTACCGGACGCCCCCCACAGTATGTAGTCTTGCCCCCGGAAAGGCGTAACCCGGGGGTCGACCGTTTTTCGTCCAAACTCGTGGGAATAACAATGAGCAAACAATTTTCAAGATGCAGGGTGGATAGTGACGATGACACGAGCGACTCGATGCTTAGCGTGGAGTCACTCGATGAGAGAAGGAGGATAGCAGGGGAGAAAACGTCCTTCTAAGGACGCAGAGATCGGTGTTGGTCCGGCGATGGGCCAAGAAGTGGGAAGTGGTCGGGGAAAGGCAACAACATCTGTCAAACGAGGTCGAGGGCGACCCCAACGACTGGGAGTACGTAGGCCTTGCCCAGGCTAAAATGGCGTTGGTGGCCGCTAAAGAAGCGGAAATGAGGGTAGAGGCGGAGGCGGAATTAACATCGTCGTCTCGTCAGCTCCGGGCCGGCAGGATAACAACCCTGTCGGAGTCGTCGTCCAACGATGGCGACTTCGAGCCGGCGTCGGAGCTGCAAAAGAGGATCGAGGACAGCGTCGGCGTCATCTCCATGGTGGCCCAAAGGTCAAAGAACCTTAAGGGCGTGTGGGTGAAGGCGCTGAAGGAGGCTGCAGAGAACGTTAGCGAGACCGCAAAGACTCTGCAGCGACGCTGTACCTCAGAGGAGACAAGGAAGCTGCAGGCGGACAACGCTCGACTCCAGAGCGAAGTGTCACAACTGAGGAAGGAGGTGGCCTACTTGCGCATGCAGGTAGATCGGCCTAGCCAGCGAACCGAGGGAGAGGAGAAGGAGGAGCTAGTGCGTTCGATCATTGACCAGGTAGGGTCAATGATCAGCGCAAGGTTCGCGGCGTTGGAGGACCGCCTCTTACCGGAGAAGCGCCTCCGTCCCCCACTGGCGTCGGATAAGAGACCGGATGCGATGCCCGGTCCTATATCCAGCTCTTCGCCTTCCCAGGCACCGGTCGCTGCAAGGCCACCTGTCAAGGCGGCCAGCGTTAAACCGGCTGTCGCAGGGTCTTCTGTGGCCCCAAAACACCCTAAGGGAGGGCGGAGTGAACCTGCGGAGGGCTTTAGAACGAAGATTTCGTCCGAGTTCCGTGGCCTTCACCACCGGCACCTGAGTCTGTAGAACAACCCTGGACTACGGTGGTGAAGAAGGGACTCAAGAAAAAGGATGGGAAGGCGGCAGCGAAGAGTCCCGGCGAACCCGCAAGGAGGGCGGTCAAGATCGCAACTCCACGATCCTCTGCTGTGGTTGTGACCCTGGAGCCTGAGGCTGTGGCAAAGGGCGTCACTTATATCGAGGTAATAACCGAGGCGAAGGCGAAAATAAACCTAGCCCCTCGGTATAACTGAGATGCGGGCCTGCAATCTGCGCCACGGGGCCTGAATGTTCGAGATCCCCGGCGCAGACAGCGAAGCCAAGGCGGACGCCCTGGCTCAAAAATTGAGCGAGGTGCTTGCAGCAGCGGGCAAGCAAGTGCGAGTGTCCAGACCGATGAAGACTGCTGAAGTGAAGGTGTCCGGTCTTGACGACTCCGCCACAGCAGAGGATGTCGTTGCGGCGGTAACGAAGGCTGGCGGCTGTCCCAAGGACGTCGTCAAATGCAGTGAGGTCCTGCGGTATCCCGCAGGCCTTGGGATGGCCTGGGTCCGATGCCCCGTGGCTGCCGCCAAAAAGGTGGCTGCCAGCGGGCGCCTGATGATCTCATGGGTGGCGAACGAGGTGAAGCTCGTGAAGCCCTCACCTCTTAGGTGCTTCCGCTGCTTCGAGGCGGGGCACGTGAGGGCTCAGTGCGACGCACCGATTGACCGGGGGGAGTTGTGCTGCCGCTGTGGTCAACCTGGTCACAGGCGGCACTATGCCCGCTACCCCGCGTTGTGCCGTGTGCGTCGCCGCTAAGAAACCGGCGGACCACAGGATGGGGGGGAAGGCCTGCAACGCGCCTTCCAAGGCGAGGAAAAGGCCGGTCCGCCCGTTGCCACCTCGGCAACCGACCAGCCAGCCGATGGAGGAGGAAGCGTCCCGAGACCCCGGGACCACTCCACAGCCGCCGCAGGGGGGAAAGGTGAGAGCGTAAGCGTACTCAATTCCCCCCCTTACGACTCGAGCGATGGACACGGGGAGGTCTGTCGCTCAATACGAGTCAGCGAGGTGAGAGCGCGCCCGGTGTTCCCGTGCGCTCTCAACACAGGGTCCAATCTGCCGGGGCTAGAAAACTGGCCGCCACCCGCTGTGCACGCGGAAGAATGCTCACAGCGTACCCGCATGCACAGTACTTGGGTGGAGCGAAGGAACACCGTGGGGTTTTAGTCGGTGCGAGTCCGACATAACCCGCCCTCGTCCCCGCGGGGGCGGGTATGCGTAGGCATTTCCCCACGAAAAAAAAAAAAAAAAAAAAAAAAAAAAAAAAAGGTTAGGTTAGGTTAGGTTAGGTTAGGTTAGGTTAGGTTGGGGTGCCACGGCTGCTCTGCGTGTCCCTCTGATAAGCGGAGGGCACTGCGGAGTGGCAGGGGGGTTGCATTCTTGATTTCCATATCCGGGGAAAGGCAACAAATGATGGTGGGTATTAGGAACTGGTGACGATACGTCGTCTCTGCGCCCAACGCGATGCGGAGGTTGCATTTCTCCTTGATCAAAGTATCCGGGGAAAGGCAACAAATGATGGTGGGTATTAGGAACTGGTGACGATATATCGTTTCCAGTGCCTAATGCTCATAGTGGAGGACGGGCTCGGTGTGCACTCACACTGCCGCCGGGCACTCAACCGTCGAGCGTTGTGGGAGGTTGCATTTCTCCTTGATTTCTGTATCCGGGGGAAAGGCAACAAATGATGGTGGGTATTAGGAACTGGTGACGATATATCGTTTCCAGTGCCTAATGCTCATAGTGGTGGGACGGGTCCGGTGTGCACTCACACTGCCGCCGGGCATTCAACCGTCAAAAACTGGGGAGTTACGTCGGCTCTCCCAGCGCGCCGTAACCCGTTGTACTTTCGTCAAAGACCCCAGTGTTGACGATAATGGGGTACGTCGAAGTGCAGTGGAGCGGAGGGCTTGCCTTAACTGGCCGGCCCGCGAGGAGTCAATCTCTATAAAAAATCAGACAGCGAAGTCTTAAAAACCTGTGGGTACCAGGCGACCCCCACAGTATGTAGCCTTGTCACCGGAATAGGCGTCACCCGGGACCGACCTTTACTTCGTCCTGTAATCGTGGGAATAGATATGAGCAATATACAAAACAAAAATGTGAGGGTAGATAGTGACGACGACACGAGCGACTCTATGCTCAGCGTAGAGTCATTCGATGGGAGAAGGAGTTTGTAGGCAGAAAACGTCCTTCTAAGGACGCAGATATTGATGTTGGTCTGGAGATGGGCCAGGAGGGAAAGATACGGCAGGGCATAACTGCGACTGCCAAGAGGTCGAGGGCGACCTCCAACAACTGGAGACTACGTCGGCCTTGCAAAGGCCAAAATGGCGTTGGTGGCCGCTAAAGAAGCGGAGATGAGGGTACAGGCGGAGGTGGAGTTAACATCGTCGTCTCGTCAGCTCCGGGCCGGCAGGATAACAACCCTGTCGGAGTCGTCGTCCAACGATGGCGACTTCGAGCCGGCGTCGGAGCTGCAAAAGAGGATCGAGGACAGCGTCGGTGTCATCTCCATGGTGGCCCAAAGGTCAAAGAACCTTAAGGGCGTGTGGGTGAAGGCGCTGAAGGAGGCTGCAGAGAACGTAAGCGAGACCGCAAAGACTCTGCAGCGACGCTGTACCTCGGAAGAGACGAGGAAGCTGCAGGCCGATAATACTCGTCTTCAAGACGAAGTGGCACAGCCAGGAAAGGAGGTAGCCTATTTAAGGATGCAGGTAGATAGGCCTGTTTCAGCAAGCAGAGGGAGCGGACAAAGAGGAGCTCGTGCGTTCGATCATTGACCAGGTAGGGTCAATGATCAGCGCCAGGTTCGCGGCGTTGGAGGACCGCCTCTTACCGGAGAAGCGCCTCCGTCCCCCACTGGCGTCTGATAAGAGACCGGATGCGGTGCCCGGTCCTACATCCAGCTCTTCGCCTTCCCAGGCACCGGTCGCTGCAAGGCCACCTGTCAAGGCGGCCAGCGTTAAACCGGCTGTCACGGGGTCTTCTGTGGCCCCGAAACACCCCAAGGGAGGGCGGAGCGAGCCCATAAAGAAAGGCCAAAAGACGGCAGCTGAGTCCCGAATTTCGCCACCGGTGCCACAGTCTATGGAGCAACCGTGGACTAAGGTGGTGAATAAGGGACTTAAGAAGAAGGGAGGGAAGGCGGCAGTGAAGAGTCCCGGCGAACCGAAGAGGGCGGTCAAGATTGTGACTCCGCGATCCTCTGCTGTGGTGGTGACCCTGGAGCCGGAGGCTGTGGCTGCAGGCGTCTCATACATAGACGTAATTACCGAGGCGAAGGCCAAAATCAACCTGGCCTCCCTCGGTATTACAGAGATGCGCTTCCGGATCTGCGCCACGGGGGCTCGGATGTTTGAAATCCCTGGCGCAGACAGCGGAGCATAGCAGTGGATGCCTCGCCCAAAAATTGAGCGAGGTGCTTTCAGCAGCGGTGCTGAGTCCGAGTATCCAGACCGGCGAAGACTGCTGAAGTCAAGGTGTCCGGTCTGGACGACTCCGCCACAGCAGAGGATGTAGTAGCGGCGGTAATGAAGGCTGGCGGCTGTCCCAAGGACGTCGTCAACGTAGTGAGGTCCTGCGGTATCCCGCAGGCCTGGATGGCCTGGGTCCGGTGCCCCGTGGCTGCCGCCAAAAAGGTGGCTGCCAGCGGGCGCCTCATGATCTCATGGGTGGCGGCCGAGGTGAAGCTCGTGGAGCCCTCACCTTTGAGGTGTTTCCGCTGTTTCGAGGCGGGACACGTGAGGGCTCAGTGCGACGCACCGATCGACCGGGGGGAGCTGTGCTGCCGCTGTGGTCAACCTGGCCACAAGGCGGCACAGTGCTCCGCTTCCCCGCGTTGTGCCGTGTGCGTCGCCGCAAAGAAACCGGCGGACCACAGAATGGGGGGGAAGGCCTGCAAAGCGCCTTCCAAAGCCGGAAAAAGGCCGGTCCGCCCGTTGCCACCTCGGCAACCAACCAGCCAGCCGATGGAGGAGGAAGCGTCCCACGACCCTGGGACCACTCCACAGCCGCCGCAGGGGGGAAAGGTGAGAGCGTAGGCGTACTCATTTCCCCCCTTACGACTCGAGCAATGGACACGGGGAGGTCTGTCGCTCAACATGAGTCAGCGAGGTGAGAGCGCGCCCGGTGTTCCCGCGCGCTCTCAAAACAGGGCAAAGTCTGCCGGGGCCACACAACTGGCCGCCACCCGCTGTGCACGCGGAAGAATGCTTACAGCGTACCCGCATGCACAGTAATTTTGGGTGGAGCGAAGGAACACCGTGGGGTTTTAGTCGGTGCGAGTCCGACATAACCCGCCCCTCGTTCGCGGGGCGGGTATGCGTAGGCATTTCCCCACGAAAAAAAAAAAAAGGTTGGGGTGCCACCCCCGATGGGTTCCCGCTTTGTCGTAGCGGGGCTTAGTAACCGTGGTGTGGAGTTAACCACGGTGAAGCTAAGAGGAACCCAAATGGCCGGCCTAAGGCGCTCTAAGGCCGGCCTGAGCTGCCCGGGCGGGCTGGAGCTGGGCCCGCCCTGGATGCGTGTCGGTGGGCTGCGGGGTGCGGATGGACGGAGTGAGGCCGTCTTACGCACCATCCGCAGCCGAGGCGGAGTCGCGGAGGGAGTGGCAGTGTATCTCCTATCCTCCGCGACTCAAGCGGGGTCGCACCGCTGAAGCGGCCGTGGTGGGGCCGCGGGTTCAGTGGAGAGTGGTTGATCCTGCCGCTCTCCTGTCCTCCGCGGCCGAACATTGGCTGGCGGCGGAGCCTATCACCAGATCCGCCGCAGGGGCTGGGGTTTCCTGGCCCCATGGCCTCTGGGGGCGGACTCGGGGAGTCCGCTTCCCACCCACAGAGGAGGCCGAGTTGGAGGGCGCGTCCGTGTTCCGGCGCGCCCTGCCTGGAGGGGCGGAGAGGGGATGTCCTCCCCGAGGAGGGGCCGGTTTGAGCCGGCCAGCGCAGGCGGGGTCGCGGAGGTGTGCGAAAGCGTTCCCGTAACCCCGCCATACGCGACGAAGGTGGAACACCATGGGGTTTTAGTCGGTGCGAGTCCGACATAACTCCACCCTTGCCCCTGCAGGGGTGGGTATGCGTAGGCATTTCCCCACGAAAAAAAAAAAAAAAGGTTGGGGTGCCACGTCAGAAAACCTCCTCGAGTGCCTGGTCGTTGAATTTCCCTTGACACTATTGTATCCGGGGAAAGGCAACGCTGACGGTGCACCCTGGGCACTGGTGATGATACGTTGTTGCCAGTGGCGAATGTTCTGACAGGGGGGGATAGCTGCTCTGCGTGTCCCTCTGATAAGCGGAGGGCACAGCGGAGTGGCTGGGGGGTTGCATTTCCTCTTGATTTCCGTATCCGGAGGAAAGGCAACCAACCGATGGTGCGCATTGGGAACTGGTGACGATACGTCGTTCTCAGTGTCCAATGCGCGGGTGGAGGTTGCATTTCTCCTTGATCAAAGTATCCGGGGGAAAGGCAACAAATGATGGTGGGTATTAGGAACTGGTGACGATATATCGTTTCCAGTGCCTAATGCTCATAGTGGAGGGACGGGCTCGGTGTGCACTCACACTGCCGCCGGGCACTCAACCGTCCAAAACTGGGGAGTTACGTCGGCTCCACCAGCGCGCCGTAACCCGCTGTACTCTCTTCAAAGACCCCAGCGCTGACGATCATGGGGTACGTTGAGGTGCAGTGGAGCGGAGGGCTTGCCTTAATTGGCCGGCCCGCGAGAAGGATCACTCTATAAAAACCAGACAGCGAAGTCTTAAAAACCTGTGGGTACCAGGCGACCCCCACAGTATGCAGCCTTGTCTCCGGAATAGGCGTCACCCGGGGATCGACCGTTTATATCGACCTTTATCGTGGGAATCAAAAATGGAAAAACTTAATTATGCAAAACGGACTGAAACTGAACGAGACAGCGATGACGACAGTGACTCTATGCTGAGCGTAGAGTCGTTTGAAGACGGTAGACGAAGTGGCGGGCGGAAACGTCCTTCTATGGACATATCATGTGGCTCTGGCCTGCTTACGGGCCATGAAAGTGGAAAAAGCCTGGGTACGGCAAGAACATCTGCCAAGAGAGGCCGAGGGCGACCCCCAACAACAGGGGAGTACGTAGGCCTTGCCCAGGCAAAAATGGCGTTGGTGTCAGCACGAGAAGCGGAGCTGAGGTTGGAGGCGGAGGAAAAGATTGTTGCGGCGACACGACAGCTCCGCACCGGCAAATCGACCTTGTCTGAGTCGTCATCAAACGATGGCGACTTCGAGGCAGTGGCGGACCTGGAGAAGAGGATCGAGGACAGCGTCGGCGTCATCAACTTAGCTGCCACTAAGTCCAAGAACTTAAAGGGCAACTTTGTTCGTGCGCTTAAGGAGGCAGCGGAGACCGTGACTGAGGTTACTCGGACTCTGCAGAGACGCTGTACCTCTGAAGAAACGCGGAACCTGACAACTGCAAACACCCGCCTTCAAGACGAAGTGTCGCAGCTGCGGAAGGAGGTGGCCTACCTGCGGATGCAGGTTAACAAGCCGAGCCAACAAGCTGAGGGAGCTGGCAAGGAGGAGCTCGTGCGTTCGATCATTGACCAGGTGGGGTCAATGATCAACGCCAGATTTGCTGCACTAGAAGACCGCCTCCTGCCGGAAAAGCGACTCCGCCCACCATTGGCGGCAGATAGAGGACTGGGAGCGGAAACCGTTCATTTGTCCGGTCTCTCGTCTTCCCAGGCACCGGCAGCCGCAAAGCTGCCTGTCATGGCAGTTAGCGCCGCACCGGCTGTCGCTGGGGGTTCCGCGGGCCCGAAACGCCCCAAAGGGAAGCAAAGCAAGACCGCGAAAGAGGGCCAACGGAGGGAAGCTGAGTCCCGACCACCGGCGCCGGAGTCAATGGAGCAACCATGGACTACGGTGGTGAAGAAGGGACTCAAAAAGAAGGCTGGGAAGGCGGCGGCAAATAGTCCCGTAAAACCCGCGAAGAGGGCAGTCACGATCGCCACTCCGCGATCGTCCGCCGTGGTGGTGACCCTGGAGCCAGAGGCAGTGGCAGCAGGCGTCACCTATACCGATGTTATTACCGAGGCAAAGGCGAAGATCAACCTTCGCCGCCCTCGGTATAACCGAGATGGGATTCCGTGTCTGCGCAACGGGCGCTCGGATGTTTGAAATCCCGGGCGCAGACAGCGGCGACAAGGCGGACGCCCTCGCTCGAAGACTAAGCGAGGTTCTTGCAGCGGCGGGCAAGCGAGTGCGGGTATCCAGACCGGCAAAGACGGCGGAGGTCAAGGTGACCGGTCTGGACGACTCTGCTACAGCGGAGGACGTGGTAGCGGCCGTGATGAAGGCTGGTGGCTGCACTGAAGAGGCAGTTAAGTGCAGCGACATTCTGCGGTACCCTGCAGGACTCGGAATGGCCTGGGTCAAGTGCCCTGTGGCTGCCGCCAAAAAGGTGGCTGCCGGCGGGCGTCTCATGGTCTCGTGGGTGGCAGCCGTGGTCAAGCTGGTGGAGCCCTCACCTGTGAGGTGTTTCCGCTGCTTAGAAGCTGGACATGTGAGGGCTCAGTGCGTCGCCACAGTCGATCGTGGGGAGCTGTGCTTCCGCTGTGGTGAATCTGGCCACAAGGCGGCACAGTGCTCCGCCAACCCGCGTTGCGCTGTGTGTGTCGCAGCCAGCAAACCGGCGGACCACAAGATGGGGAGCAAGGCCTGCAAGGCCGCGCCCAAGAGTGGGAAAAGGTTGGTCCGCCCGCTGCCACCTAGGCACCCGGCCACCCAGCCGCAAGGGACGGTTGAAGCGATGGAGGAGGAACCGTCCCGTGACCACGGGACTAGTCCGCAGCCGCCGCCGGGGGGAAAAGCGTAAGCGCAAGCATACCCTACTTCCCCCCCAAATTCGACTCGAGCTATGGGCCCGGGGAGGTCCGTAGTTCACCATAAGTCAGTGAGGTGAGAGCGCGCCCGGTGTTCCCGCGCGCCTCATAAAAGGTTAAAATGGCCGGGGCCTGCGTTTAGCAAGCCGCCACAGCTGTGCACACGGAAGAATGCTCACGCGCGCCCGTATGCACAGCACCAAGTGGGCAGAAGGAACACCGTGGGGTTTTAGTCGGTGCGAGTCCGACATAACCCGCCCTCGCGGGGCGGGTATGCGTAGGCATTTCCCACGAAAAAAAAAAAAAAAAGGTTAGGTTAGGTTAGGTTGGGGTGCCACGTCAGAAAACCTCCTCGAGTGCCTGGTCGTTGAATTTCCCTTTGATACTACTGTATCCGGGGGAAAGGCAACGCCGGGACGGTGCACCCTGGGCACTGGTGATGACACGTTGTTGCCAGTGGCGAATGTTCTGACAGGGGGGGCTGTAGCTGCTCTGCGTGTCCCTCTGATAAGCGGAGGGCACTGCGGAGTGGCAGGGGGGTTGCATTTCCTCTTGATTTCCATATCCGGAGGAAAGGCAACCGAACGATGGTGCGCATTGGGCACTGGTGACGATACGTCGTTCTCAGTGCCCAATGTGAGGTTGCATTTCTCCTTGATCAAAGTATCCGGGGGAAAGGCAACAAAATGAGGGTGTGCATTGGGAACTGGTGGCGATACGTCGTTGGCAGTGCCTAATGCTCACAGTGTGGGGGACGGGCTCGGTGTGCGCTTTTACTGCCGCCGGGCACTCAACCGTCGAGCGTCGTGGAAGGTTGCAATTCCCTTGATTTCTGTATCCGGGGGAAAGGCAACAAATGATGGTGGGTATTATGAACTGGTGACGATATATCGTTTCCAGTGCCTAATGCTCATAGTGGTGGGACGGGCTCGGTGTGCACTCACACTGCCGCCGGGCACTCAACCGTCCAAAACTGGGGAGTTACGTCGGCTCTCCCAGCGCGCCGTAACCCGCTGTACTTTCGTCAAAGACCCCAGTGTTGACGATAATGGGGTACGTCGAAGTGCAGCGGAGCGGAGGGCTTGCCTTAATTGGCCGGCCCGCGAGGAGTAAACTTCTATAAAAAATCAGACAGCGAAGTCTTAAAAACCTGTGGGTACCAGGCGACCCCCACAGTATGTAGCCTTGTCACCGGAATAGGCGTCACCCGGGGACCGACCTTTACTTCGTCCTATAATCGTGGGAACAAATATGGAATATGAAAAACAAAACATTAGCATGTTGGAGTTGAGTGATGAGGGAGAGAGTGACTCTATGCAAAGCGTGGAGTCTCTCCAAGAGAACAGAAAGAGTGGGGGAAGAAAGCGGCCATCTACGGACGCAAGTTCTGGTCCAGTTACGGGCCATGATGAGGAGGCGAGAATCACAGTGGCAAGAACATCTGCCAAGAGAGGCCGAGGGAGGCCTCCGACTACGGGGGAGTATGTCGGACTAGCTCAGGCGAAGCTAGCGCTAATTGCCGCCAATAGAGAGGAGGAGAGGATGGAAGCAGAGCGGGAGATTGCATCCACGGCTCGACGGCTCCGCGCCGACAGGATGACAACATTATCGGAGTCGTCGTCGAATGACGAAGACTTCCAGGCGGCGTCGCAGCTGGGGAAGAAAATCGAGGATAACATCGCCCTCATAACTAAGGTTGCCTCCAAGTCAAAGAACCTGAAGGGCACGTGGGTTAAAGTGCTGAACGACGCTGCAGAAGCGATCAGGGCGGACACCCAGATACTGCAGAGTCGTTGCACCTCTGAGGAAACGAAGAGGCTGCAAGCGAGCAACGTCCGCCTGCAGGGTGAGGTTGCGCAATTGCGCAAAGAGGTAGCGGAAATGCGGTTGAAAATGGAGCAACCCAGCAAACGCGGCCCAGTCTCAGCAGAGGGAAACGAGGATCTGGTACGTTCCATCATTTGTCAAGTGGGGACAATGATGAACGCCAGATTCGCGGCTCTTGAGGACCGCCTCCTCCCCGAAAAGCGCCTCCGTCCTCCGTTGGCTGCAGACGCGAGGGCAAGTGCGGTGCCTACCGCCTCTGCTGGTCCATCGCCTCCCCAGCTCCCGGCTGCCCCGAAGCCGCCTGTCATTGCGGCTACCGGTGAACGGGCAGTCGTTGCTGGGGCTTCTGTGGCTCCGGCGCCCCCTAAGGGGAAGGGAAAGGGCAAGCGGAGCGATCCAACAAAAAAAGGGAGTGAGAAGGTTACTGAGTCTCGATCTCTGCCACCGGCACCTCAGTCCATGGAGGAGCCGTGGACTACGGTGGTAAGAAAGGGGCTCAGAAACAAAGGCGGCAAGGTCGTCAAGAGTCCTGGCAATCCTGCACCGAGGCCAGCGAAGATTGCCACTCCTAGATCGGCCGCTGTCGTGGTGACACTGGCGCCTGAAGCGGTGGCGGCAGGTGTTACCTATGCGGAGGTTATCACCGAGGCGAAGAGAAAAGTCGACCTCTCCGCCCTCGGGATAACAGACCTGCGGTTCCGCACATGCGCCACTGGGGCGCGTATGTTCGAAATCCCCGGCGCAGACAGCGGCGACAGGGCGGACGGACTTGCCGATAAATTGAGGGAGGCGCTTGCATCCAGTTGCGGTGTGGATAACCAGACCATCAAAGACAGTGGAGGTCAGAGTTGCTGGTCTGGATGATTCCGCCACTGTGGAGGAGGTGGTGACAGCCGTGGCCAAGGCCGGTGACTGCCCCAAGGAGGCGGTTAAGTGCAGCCAGATCCTACGGGATGTTGCAGGACTTGGGGTGGCCTGGGTCCGATGTCCCGTGGCGGCCGCCAAAAAGGTCGCCGACGGCGGAAGGCTGATGATCTCGTGGGTCTCAGCTGTGGCGAAACTAGTGGAGCCCACACCTCTGAGGTGCTTCCGCTGCATGGAGTCGGGACATGTGAGGGCCCAGTGCGACGCCGCAGTCGACCGGGGGGAGCTGTGCTTCCGTTGTGGTCAGTCTGGCCACAAGGCAGCGCAGTGTTCCGCCAACCCGCGTTGCGCTGTGTGTGTCGCAGCCAAAAAACCGGCCGACCACAGGATGGGAGGAAGGGCCTGCACCGCGCCTTCCAAGAGAGGGAAAAGGCCAGCTAGAACGTCGCCGCCGAAGCAACAGGCCACCCAGGAACCACAAGTGGAGGCGATGGAGGAGGATCCGAAACCGGCCTCGCACGAGCTACGGCCTTCGCGTAGTTCAGGCGAACGTCAACCACTGTGCTCGAGCTCAAGATCTGCTCTTTCAGAGTATGGCACAGTGGTTGACCCACGTGGCCGTCGTTTCGAACCCTACCTGGTTCCAGAAAGGGATGGCTGGGCGGGAGACGAGGAGGGACTGGTCGCGGTATTTGCCCGGACGACTGCTGGTGGCCCACCCTGGATTGGGTGGAGAAGGGTCGTGGGTTCGTTGCGGCGCTGGTGGGGATAGTCATTATTGGCATTTATTGTCCCCCAGCAGAAGCCGCCCGAGTTCGAGGGACTCTTGGGCGAGGTCGGAGCCTTTATTGGCAGGAGTCACCCTCATCCTATTTTGGTGATGGGTGACTTCAATGCTAAGAACACCGTTTGGGGCTGTTCTGCCAGCGATACGCGGGGGACGTTCCTGGAGGGTTGGGCACTGTCCGTAGGACTGTGTCTGCTCAACCGAGGTTCGGAACCCACATGCGTTCGGCCCCAGGGGAGCTCCGTTGTGGACCTAACCTTCGCCAGCACATCCATGGCGCGCCGGGTTCACGGGTGGGAAGTCGTGTCCGGGGTGGAGACGCTGTCGGACCATTTGTATATCCGCTTCAGCGTCTCCGACTCCGACGCGGCTCCGGTCCGATCCGGGCGAGCGGTCGTCCTTGGCGACGGCCCGCGATGGCACCTCAAGCACCTCGACGGGAAGTTCTCTTCGAGGCTTCCCTGGTGGAATCGTGGGTTTCCCCGAGGTGCAGCAACCACTGCGTGGAGGACGAAGCGGTGGCGCTTCGCGCGTCGATGACTCGCGTCTGCGATGCGTCGATGCCACGGTTGGGGCCTCGACCGCCGAAAAGGCAGGTGTACTGGTGGTCCGTCGACATCGCTGAGCTGCGCACTGCGTGCGTAGTCGCGAGACGCCAGTACACGAGGCAACGCCGGAGGAGACGCCGTGACGATGCGGCCGAGTCATCGTTGCGCGACGCTTATGTGAGGGCCAAGCTTCGTCTTCAAATCGCCATCGGCGAGGCCAAGGCTGGGGCGAGAAACGAGCTGCTGGAGACTCTGGACCGTGATCCGTGGGGTCGCCCATACCGCATGGTGCGGGGGAAACTTCGCCCATGGGCACCCCCTCTGACACGGAGTCTCCAGCCCCAGTTCGTGGACGCAGTGGTTGCAGCCCTGTTCCCCCAGAGAGAGGAACACACGCCGCCGACCATGGCTCCGACTGCGCTGAATGCGGTTACTGGCGGGGACGAGGTGGTACCGCCGGTAACCCCGGGAGAGTTCGGGGCCGCGATTCTTCGACTCCGTTCGAGGAATACGGCCCCAGGACCCGACGGTGTACCTGGCCGTGCGTGGGTCCTAGCATCCGGCGCACTCGAGGGCAAACTCAGAGGACTATTCGATGCCTGCCTAACGCAGGGCCGTTTTCCGCGGGTGTGGAAGGCGGGCACGATGGTCCTCTTGAGGAAGGAGGGGCGCCCGAGGGACTCGCCCTCTGCGTACCGGCCCATAGTGCTGTTGGACGAGGTGGCAAAGCTCTTTGAGCGTGTCATTGCCGGTCGCCTCGTCCGGCATCTGGTGGGGGTCGGTCCCGATTTGGATGATAGCCAATTCGGTTTTCGCGAGGGCAGGTCCACGATACATGCGATCATGCGAGTGAAGAGGACGGCGGAGGAAGCAGTCGCCCGGGGTGAGGTCGTCTTGGCGGTGTCTCTTGACATAGCCAACGCCTTCAACACTTTGCCCTGAGTTGTGATCAGGGAGGCACTCCGGTATCACCGGCGCCGAACTACCTCCAGCGCATGATCGCATCCTATCTCTCGGGCAGGTCGGTGGCATACAGGTGTCGGAACGCGTGGCATAGTCGCGTAGTGTCGTGCGGTGTCCCACAGGGTTCGGTTCTCGGACCGTTGCTGTGGAACATCGGCTACGACTGGGTGCTTCGCGGATCCCTACTGCGAGGCCTCTGCGTAACTTGCTACGCCGACGACACCTTGGTGACGGCAAGGGGCGGCACCTACAGGGAGTGCACCATACGTGCTACAGCGGGAGTGGCCCACGTAGTGGGTCGTATCCGAAGGCTGGGTCTCGAGGTGGCCCTCAACAAGTCTGAGGCCTTGTGTTTTCACGGGCTCTTCGGAACGCGCCACCCTCGGGACTGCACATCGTAGTGGGCGGAGTTCGTGATATATCAAGTCCCAGATGAAATATCTGGGACTCACTTTGACGGCCGATGGAACTTCGAGGTGCACTTCCAGGCCTATTGCCCAGGTTGCCAGAGGTAAAGTGGCGTATCGCAGTCGGCAGCTTGCTGCCGAATATCGGAGGTCCGAATGCGGCTTGCCGGCGCCTGTACCTGGGCATGGTGCGCTCCATGGCGCTGTACGGGGCACCCGTGTGGAGTGACGCTCTGAATAGCCGGACAATCGCTCTTCTGCAAAGGCCCCAGAGGGCGATGGCGATCAGAGCGATCCGGGGGTACCACACGGTGTCCCACGAGGCGGCGTGTGTGCTGGCGGCGTCCCTTCCCTGGGAACTGGAGGCGAAAGTTCTCGCGTCCGTCTTCTTTTGGCGCGAGAGCTTGATCGCGGTGCGCCAGTTCCCACCCACGAGGGAGGAGGTTGATGCGGCGAGGGCGGAGCGTCGAAGGGTCATGGTGTTGAGGTGGCAGCATGCACTTCGACAGCCCCGGGCCGGAACCACGACCGTAGAGGCAGTAATGTCCAGTCCTCGTGCAGTGGCTGAATAGACGTCACGGAGTGCTCACCTTCCGGTTGTCGCAGGTGCTTTCGGGGCATGGATGCTTCGGGAAGTACCTGCACTTGATCGGAAGGGAGCCAAACGAGGGCTGTCACCACTGTGACGGCTGCCTAAGACACGCACCAGCACACGCTGGAGGTGTGTCCTCGGTGGGCAGAACAGCGCCGAGCACTGAGTGCCGTAGTGGGTAACGACTTGTCGCTGGCGGCCGTAGTTCGCGCCATGGTCGACAGTCGGGAAGGGTGGGCAGCAGTGCAGGTGTACTGCGAGGCGGTGATGTCCACGAAGGAGGAGGCGGAGCGAGTTCGGGAGTCAGCCGCCTCGGATCCAGTCCGCAGACGCCGCATCGGGCGAAGACGCAGAGCGTATGCGCTCGCCATTCCGCCCTGATACGACTCGAGCTATAGACCCGGGGAGGTCCGTAGCTCAAAAATGAGTCAGCGAGGTGAGAGCGCGCCCCGTGTTCCCGCGCGCTCTCCATAAAGGTTACCAACGGCCGGGGCCCGCAAAAGCGAGCCGCCACTGCTGTGCACGCGGACGAATGCGCAAGCGTACCCGTATGCACAGCACTCGGTGGGCAGAAGGAACACCGTGGGGTTTTAGACGGTGCGAGTCCGACATAACCCGCTCTCGTCCCCGCGAGGGCGGGTATGCGTAGGCATTTCCCACGAAAAAAAAAAAAAGGTTAGGTTAGGTTAGGCTAGGCTAGGTTAGGTTAGGTTAGGTTTTTTTTTTTTCTTAATCTTATGTTTAATCATATTTGACGTTTTAATTCTTATTGGATAATGTGTTTATGTGTGTTATCAACTATTTGTTTCGCTTACTTGGGGAGTATGTTTTCTGGCAGAACGCTATTTGATACGTTTCTGCCTAGGTTACATATCCCCATATATTCCACCGGGGATTTTACTTTCCCCGATGGCCGTTTATTGACTAATTTTACACGTATATAATAAGAGTTGGCTTTACAGTAATTACATAAAAATAATATCTTAACAATTGATTCTTTGAGACGTAGGGTGTACAACTGCTAATGGATACAGGTTGTACTACCTAGTCTCATACCCTTAAACCATACAGAAGTACTGTACAGTTAAGGATTAATTATTGAATAAGCAAGTATATATATAAGTTGTGTCCCGAATAAAGAAACTAATGTATCGCTAAATTGAGGAATACGACTTCTATTGAAGCCGCATTACCCGAATTCTCGAGTCTCGAGGCGCTCGACTAAATAATCTTATAACTAACACAGAAAGTTACATATCTTAAATATTGATTACATGTACAAATATTAAATCAAATGTTTTAACCTATTCTTACACTATAATTTTTACTTAGAATGAATAATTTTACATGAAAGATGTATACACGCAACGAATAACATAATACAATACTCTTTATACAAAATTAAACGCACACATGCAAGCGCTTAACCGTGGCTAAAAATAGAACCGTCGTGACAAGGCCACGCTTTCTCCGCCGCCGGCGCACGCTCGGGGAGCGAGGCACGTCGCGGGGGGCGCGGTGCGCTGTCGGTTTGTGGGAACAAGAATTTAATTAAATTTAAAGGATCGACGAATGGCTCGAACTGTGCCGAGACCACTCCCGCATGCTCAGCGGTGCTCGCCGTTAGATACGATGCACCGTTCGCAATCCGGGAAGGCCGTCGGCATATGCTTAAACACAAATTAACATAATTAATTAATTGCGGTATTTACAGAGCTGGCGTACTACAAATTAGTAAATGATAAATAGCATGATCGCAACGATAAACATGAGTATACGACAGCGTTATATAAAGCAAAGAACAATCATTTTATATGCAGGTATCTCTACTATATTAATGCTAGTTTCTTAAAGCTAGACCTATTTTAAGGATTATGAAACAGAACTAGAGAAATAATAACTGCGTTAATTTAAACAATTGAACCGCGTCGCCGCATTTAAAGATAAACACCGCTTGAGGCCCCGGTCCCTTCGCAGAATGCGCGGGGAGCGGGGCCAGGTGCGGGGGGTGCAGCGCGCTATCGGTTGTGGGAATAAGATTTGAAATAATTTGTAAAAAGCGATGAACAATTTAAACCATGCCACTGCCACTCCCGAGCGGCGATGCTCGCAGTTAATTACGGGCATCGTTCGCAGCCCGGGAATGTCGGCGGCATGTGCCATATGCTTAAACACGAGTTTGACATAATTAAATAATTGAGGTATTTACAAAGCTGGCCTACTACAATTTAATTAATGGTAAATAACATGATAAAAATAAAAATGAATATAAACATAAATATATGACGACATTGGAAAGATGTGTACGCGCAACGAATAACATAATACAATACTCTTTATACAAAATTAAACGCACACATGCAACCGCTTCACCGTGGCTAAAAATAGACCCGGCGTAACGAGGCCACGCCTTCTCCGCCGCCGGCGCACGCTCGGGGAGCGAGGTGCGGCGCGGGGGGCGCGGTGCTCTGTCGGTTTGTGGACACAAGAATTTAAACAAATTAAGATCTTAAAATAAAAGCCGATAATGCTCCCGAGTGCTCAGCGGTGCTCGCAGTCAGATGCGATGCACCGTTCGCAACCCGGGAAGGGCGGCGGCACGTGCTTAGACACTAATTTAACATGCTCAATTGATTGAAGTATTTACAAAGATGGCCTACTATAGTTTAATAAATGATAGATTGTATAATCGTAAAAATAAACATAAGTATATAACAACATTATATAATGCAAAAAGAGCAGTTATATGTATACAAGTATATATTCTAAATTAGTGCTAATTTCTTAAAGCTAGACCTTAACATTAGGATTTAGAAGAGTTACTAAAGAAAAAGAAATAATTATTACTTTAACTTAGACAATTGAACTACGTCGCCGTATCTAAAAATTAAACGCCGCTTGAAGGTCACGGTCCCGACGCGTCATGCGCGGGGAGCGGGACGAGGCGCGGGAGGCGCGGTGCGCTAACGGTCACAGCAATAACAAGTTGTAAGGAGCGATGTACAATTTAAACCCGTCCACTTCCACTCACGAGCGGCGATGCTCGCAATAAAATACGGGCGTCGTTCGCAGCCCGGGAATGTCGGCGGCATGTGCCGTATGCTTAAACACTAATTTGACGTAATTAAATAATTGAGGTATTTACAAAGCTGGCCTACTGCAATTTAATAAATGGTAAATAGTATGATCGTAAAAGAAAAATAAACATAAACATATAACGACATTAAATAATGCAAAAACAACAATTATTTATCTATATACAAGTATCTATTCTAAATTAGTGATAATTTCTTAAAGCTAGACCTAACTTAGGATTTTGTAAAGGTATTACAAAAAAAAGGAAAAAGAAATAATAAATACGATAACATAAACAATTGGACTGCGTCGCCGCATCTAAAAATAGACATCGCTTGGGGCCCCGGTCCCTTCGCGGCGGGCGCGGGGAGCGGGGCGAGGCGGGGGCGACGCAGCGCGCAGTCGGTTGTAAAAGTAAAAATATAAACAAATTAAGACGGAGCGATAAAGTTTAAACTGTGCCGTGGCCGATCCCGCAATGCTCAGCGGTGCTCGCCATGGGATACGATGCACCGTTCGCAACCCGGGAAGGGCGGCGGCACGTAATTAGATACAAATTTAACTTGATTAATTAATCGAATGCTTGCAAAGCTGGCCTACTGCAATTTAATAAATGGTAAATAGTATGATCGTAAAAGGAAATAAACATAAATATATGACGACATTATATAATGCAAAACAACAATTATTTATCTATATACAAGCATCTATTCTAAATTAGTGCTAATTTCTTAATGCTAGACCTATCTTAGGATTTTGTAAAGGAATTACAAAAGAGGAAAAGAAATAATAAATACGATAACATAAACAATTGAACTGCGTCGCCGCATCTAAAAATAGACATCGCTTGGGGCCCCGGTCCCTTCGCGGCGGGCGCGGGGAGCGGGGCGAGGCGGGGGCGACGCAGCGCGCAGTCGGTTGTAAAAGTAAAAATATAAACAAATTAAGACGGAGCGATTAAAAGTTTAAACTGTGCCGTGGCCGATCCCGCATGCTCAGCGGTGCTCGCAGACAGATACGATGCACCGTTCGCAACCCGGGAAGGGCGGCGGCACGTAATTAGATACAAATTTAACTTGATTAATTAATCGAATGCTTGCAAAGCTGGCCTAATATAATTTAATAAAAGAAAAATAGCATGATCGTAAAAGGAAATAAACATAAATATATGACGACATTATATAATGCAAAAACAACAATTATTTATCTATATACAAGTATCTATTCTAAATTAGTGCTAATTTCTTAATGCTAGACCTATCTTAAGATTTTGTAAAGGAATTACAAAAGAGGAAAAGAAATAATAAATACGATAACATAAACAATTGAACTGCGTCGCCGCATCTAAAAATAGACATCGCTTCGGGCCCCGGTCCCATCGCGGCGGGCGCGGGGAGCGGGGCGAGGCGGGGCGACGCAGCGCCGTCGGTTGTGAGAGTAAGAATGTAAACAAATTAAGACGGAGCGATAAAGTTTAAACTGTGCCGTGGCCGATCCCGCATGCTCAGCGGTGCTCGCAGACAGATACGATGCACCGTTTGCAACCCGGGAAGGGCGGCGGCACGTACTTAGGCACAAATTTGTCGTACTTAATTAATTAAGGTATTTCCAAAGCTTGTCTACAATAATTTAATGAATGATAGATAGCATGATCGTGAAAATAAACATAAATATATGACGACATTATATAATGCAAAACAACAATTATTTATCTATATACAAGTATCTATTCTAAATTAGTGCTAATTTCTTAATGCTAGACCTATCTTAAGATTTTGTAAAGGAATTACAAAAGAGGAAAAGAAATAATAAATACGATAACATAAACAATTGAACTGCGTCGCCGCATCTAAAAATAGACACCGCTTGAGGCCCCGGTCCCTTCGCGGAAGGCGCGGGGAGCGGGCGAGGCGGGGCGACGCAGCGCGCAGTCGGTTGTGAAAGTAAAAATATAAACAAATTAAGACGGAGCGATAAAGTTTAAACTGTGCCGTGGCCGATCCCGCATGCTCAGCGGTGCTCGCAGACAGATACGATGCACCGTTCGCAACCCGGGAAGGGCGGCGGCACGTAATTAGATACAAATTTAACTTGATTAATTAATCGAATGCTTGCAAAGCTGGCCTAATATAATTTAATAAAAGAAAAATAGCATGATCGTGAAAATAAACATAAATATATGATAACATTATATACTGCAGAAAGAACAATAACAATTATTTTGTATACAAGTATCTATACTATTTTAGTATTAAATTCTTAAAGCTAGACTTATCTTATGAAGTTGAAAAATAATTACAAAAATAAATAAAGAGATTATTACTAAGATAACATAAACAATTGAACCGCGTCGCCGCATCTAAAAATAGACACCGCTTGAGGCCCCGGTCCCTTCGCGGAAGGCGCGGGGAGCGGGGCGGGGCGGGGGCGACGCAGCGCGCCGTCGGTTGTGCAAGTAAGAATGTAAACAAATTAAGACGGAGCGATTAAAAGTTTAAACTGTGCCGTGGCCGATCCCGCATGCTCAGCGGTGCTAGCCGTTAGATACGGTGCACCGTTCGCATCCCGGGAAGGGCGGCGGCACGTAATTAGACACAAATTTGACGTGATTAGTTAATTGAATGCTTGCAAAGCTGGCCTAATATAATTTAATAAAAGAAAAATAGCAAGATTGTAAAAGAAAATAAACATAAATATATGACAACATTATATACTGCAGAAAGAACAATAACAATTATTTTGTATACAAATATCTATTCTATATTAGTAATTAATTCTTAGAGCCAGACCTATCATAAGGATTTTGAGAAGTAATTACAAAAAGAAAGAAATTATTACTAAGATTGCATAAACAATTGAACTGCGTCGCCGCATCTAAAAATAGACACCGCTTGAGCCCCGGTCCCTTCGCGGAATGCGCGGGGAGCGGGGCGGGGCGGGGGCGACGCAGCGCGCAGTCGGTTGTGAAAGTAGGAATGAAAACACATTAAGACGAAGCGATTAAAAGTTTAAACTGTGCCGTGGCCGATCCCGCAATGCTCAGCGGTGCTAGCCGTTAGATACGGTGCACCGTTCGCAACCCGGGAAGGGCGGCGGCACGTAAATGACACAAATTTAACATGGTTAATTGAGGCAATTTAATGTATGATGAATGACATGACTTGTAGATATAAAAATAGTATATAACAGTTATATTAAAATGGTAAAAATTTAGATGTAAAAGTTGAAAAAAAAAACTGCTCCAATCGTCGCTGACCGTGAGAGAGAGGAGCTACGCTCCGTAGTCTACTCTGTTGTCGACTCTCTCTCTCATGGCTCGCAGGCGTGGGCAGGACATTGAGTTCGCGGTGTGTTTAATGTCATTTTTTGTTTTAAACTTATCATTATGCGCAACACAATTAAAACATTTCGCTGAGTTCGGAGCGTCTTTGCTTGGGCACTCAGCAACTTGATGTTCGGTGCTAGCACAGTGGGAGCAAGGGCTCACGGCCGCTTGCATGCGGGGAACCACATGCCCTTCAAATTGCAGGCATTTGGCGGCACTTTGGAAGGCAAAATGGAGAGAAGCTGGCAACGTGGATCTTCTGGTGGTCTACGGCAATCCTTGCCATATCCACCATTTTCCTGTATACCTCGGTTCCAACAGAACTGCGTTGTATAAGTTCTGGTTCTTATTATTGCGCTTAAAGCGTAATTTCAAGTTCTCAGGTTCGCTGCCGATTATCTCGCCGAGTTCAGTGTTTTGAACCTTGATGATGGCGACGAGATCTTCAGCAGGAGTGTCTTTTGAGACGCCTTTCATTATTATCATAGGCTTAAGTCTGCGGACAGGTTCAGCCTTAATCTCTGATCGTGTTTTTAATCTCTGCAACGTGTCATCCCGCTGGGTCGTGGTATCAAATTCGATACGCAGTTTGTTGTTCGACACAGCTTGGATGCGTGCCGGTGCGTATGATGATTCGCGGTACGTGATGCTTTTCTTGAAAGCTTGAATCACCTCTTGCCTGGTCTTAGTCTCCGCCACCGTACTCACGATGATGGCGGGCTTGGTCGCAGGTGGTGGTGCAGGCGTGGCCGAAGCTGTGGCGCCACCGCCCTGAGTCGCTGGAGTGCGGCCGGTCATTGCGGCCTGAGCGTATGACGTGGTCCGAGTCTGCTGGAGCTGCGCTGAAATCTGCCCCTTGAACTTGGCCATCTCGTCACGCACACAGGCCACGATGTCAGCCTTTAGGTCGCTGTCGATGGGTGTGAGCGCGGGTGTGGTTGCTGCATCAGGAGTGATGCTAGCCAACTTATGGCCGCATCGACGAATCTCCGTCGCAGCCAAAGTAATGAGCCGCTTGTTGGCTGCCGTGACCGATTTACCCTCAGTCACGGCTTTGTTTATGCATTCGGTGAGTTTGTAGACAACGCTTAAGAACGTGTCTACATCGCAGACTTCCTCCACCCCCGCCGGTAGAGCGGGGGAGAGGTTATCCGCTGCGGTCGTCTTACTCGACATCGCAAGCGATTACAACATAAATTTGCGGGGGAAAGCGGCCCCTAATGTACAAAGTTTTATAATAAAAATTATTTTTTGTGTCCTCACTGCACTTTAAAACTAGAATTAAACACTAATATTAATAAACAAAAAAGTCTTACGAAGATTTAAAATTACGTAAACAGTAGGGTCCTATTAACGAAAAATAGTCTGTAGCTTAAAAACTATTGTTCAGAAAAATCTGAGATTTGACACACAGAAGGATAGATAGGTCTATCCAAAACACAAAAAAATATAGGGGGTCATCATGACAAATCGAGTGCCGCACGCGATTGAAGGATAACCCGCACAATTATTGTATTAAAAACAGTTTTTCACCCAAAATGGGTTTAAAAGTAAATAAATTGTTAATAAAAACTACACCATCACATTGTTTACACTTTTCTGCGTCTTTTGATATATAATACGTCTGTTTTCACAGAATCCTACCCACTTTGCATTTTAAACACGGAGCTAGCTTCCAGTAACGCTTGGGCAAGTACGGGGCGATGAGCGAGATCAGTTAGGTTAGGCTAGGTTAGGTTAGGTTAGGTTAGGTTAGGTTAGGCCAGGCTAGGCCAGGTTAGGCTAGGTTAGGTTAGGTTAGGCTAGGTTGAAGAAATAGGCTAGGCTAGGCTAGGTTGTGGCTAGGCTAGGCTAGGTTAGGCTAGGTTAGGCTAGGTTAGGTTAGGCTAGGCTAGGTTAGGTTAGGTTGAAGAAATAGGCTAGGCTAGGCTAGGTTGAAGAAATAGGTTAGGTTAGGTTAGGCTAGGCTAGGCTAGGTTAGGTTAGGTTAGGCTAGGCTAGGCTAGGCTAGGTTAGGCTAGGCTAGGTTAGGCTAGGCTAGGTTAGGTTAGTTAGGTTAGGCTAGGTTAGGTTAGGTTAGGCTAGGCTTAGGTTAGGTTAGGCTAGGTTAGGTTAGGCTAGGCTAGGTTAGGCTTAGGTTAGGTTAGGTTAGGTTAGGTTAGGTTAGTTAGGCTAGGTTAGGCCAGGTTAGGCTAGGTTAGGCTTAGGTTAGGTTAGGTTAGGCTAGGTTAGGCTAGGCTAGGTTAGTTAGGTTAGGTTGTATTAGGTTAGGTTGTGGTTAGGTTAGGTTAGGTTAGGTTAGGTTAGGTTAGGCTAGGCTAGGCCAGGTTAGGTTAGGCCAGGTTAGGTTAGGATTAGGTTAGGTTAGTTAGGCTAGGTTAGGTTAGGTTAGGTTAGGTTATTAGGCTAGGTTAGGCTAGGCTAGGTTAGGTTAGGTTAGGCCAGGCTAGGCTAGGTTAGGCCAGGTTAGGTTAGGCTAGGTTAGTTAGGCTAGGCTAGGTTAGGCTAGGTTAGGTTAGGTTAGGTTAGGTTAGGCTAGGCTAGGTTAGGCTAGGCCAGGTTAGGCTAGGCTAGGCCAGGTTAGGCCAGGCTAGGCTAGGCTAGGTTAGGTTAGGTTAGGTTAGGCTTAGGTTTAGGCTAGGCTAGGCTAGGCTTAGGTTAGGCTAGGTTAGGCTAGGTTGTGGCTAGGTTAGGTTAGGCTAGGCTAGGCTAGGCTAGGTTAGGTTAGGCTAGGTTAGGCTAGGTTAGGCCAGGCTAGGTTTTTGACCTTTGCCTTTGGGGAACTCACGGCCCTGATATTTATCATTCAGCATTATTTTATTCTATGGGATTGACTCTGGGAAAATAAGTTTTCAGTGTGTTTTGTTATTATTATTATAATTTTTTTTTTTTTAATATATATATTTTTTTTTTTTTTTTTTTTTTTTTTTTTTTATATCCGTCCCGGCCAACGTTACAAATTAATATTATTGTTTTATGTACATTTTGTTACATTATATTTTGTTTATTAGTAAACAGGAATTATTTTAGATTTATTACACACTAATTTTTTGGTTTCGTGATAGCCTGTTCTGCGCAGAGATCAGGCAACAGCAATCTCGAACAGTATATTTCATTGCTAGAGCATTTATACGCTTAATAACTAGTGCTATTACTATATAATTGTATTGATATTATATAATTGTATTTCAATGATATTTTAATTGCGTAATTGTAGTAGATTTGGAATGTATGAATTGATTTTATCATATTATTATTCTATATAAATTCATTAAATTGCAATTATATATTTAAATGATTTTAATTTTAAATCTTTGCGACAGTTTATTATTATTGAATGTTTACACATACATTTCCTTGATTTAGTTTTGATTGTGGGAGCCATGACAACCTGTTCCACGCAGGGTACAGGTTACAGTACCCAGAGCCCTTACTTTTATAAAGTATTTACACATTGTATGCCTGATTGGGCGCTATGTAGTGCTGTTTCTATATTACAATATTGGGTTTGCATTTAATAGTGTCTTAATATCGCTATTGTGTTAGATTTGGAATATGTGAAATTGATTTGTATGTGATGAGGGAAATAATAATCGGATGTCAATTTAGTTTGCATTCGGGAATTGAAATAGATTTAATATGATTGAATTGATTTATGATAATTGAGATTTATTGGTTAATATACAGTTATTTCTGGTCTGATTTGATTTGGGTCCAGGTTCTGTGGTTACGCCAACTTGGGTATTGGTGCCTGACCACTACGTCTTTGACAGAAGTTTTGTGTTATGCTTGCGGATTAGACAACGGTAGACCCGTTTGCCTTGGCTGCCAACCGCATTATTTTTTTACAATATTTAAAGAACGTGTCCCTGCTGTTGTCGTCCAGCACAATCTGTGCAAGATTGTCCCTGCAGCAATAGTTATTTTAATTTCTTGCTCACAATCGTATTTTGCCTAGAGAATCTTGGGCATTCTGTGAGAATATGTTCCACGGTCTCATTGCTTGTGCCATTGCACGAACAAAACGGGTCTGGAGCCAGCCCAAATCTATGAAGATAGGCCTGATGCCTCCATGGCCCGTTAAGTATTGTGTACTGACGTTGGAGTGATTGACGTTCCTAAACACCCTGTGGGCGACTCTTACGTCTTGAAAAAGAGCTTTATTGTGCTTGTTGGGGACATTCTTCGTATCTCCGCCAGACAGTGATTGTTTCATTCCTTAATACTTTCTTGGCAAAGGAAAGTGGGAACCTGTCGTATGTTGGGGTTTCCTTTGATGTCAATGCGGCGCTTCGGCGTCTGTCGGCGTTGCCCGTTGCCCGCTGGAAGACCTGGAGTGAGCCTTGATCCAGGCTAATTGATTTCTAGACCTATGCTCTCGGCCTCGTTTAAGAGCGCTTCAGCGTTTCGTCTGCTAGGGGTGAAGTGAAGCAGGATTGCACACGGACTGCATGGCAGACCTAGAGTCAGATAGCAGCGTTACTTTCGCGTATTTTTAGACTTTTTATGACTAGTTCCAGTGCCTTTTAATTGCTGCTAGTTCGGCTTGGTAAACGCTACAAAGTTTTCTAGTCTTATTTTCTTCTTTAATTGCTCCTCTTCTCCGCACCAGATTGTGACTGCCGCTCCAACTCTCCCTCCAGTTTGCTGCCATCCGTATAGATGAGGGCCTGATCTCTGTTCAGTCTTTCCAGTTCATCTGAGGTGTTTATCTCGATGAATCTGCGTTTGGTGCGATTCATCGGGTGAGGAAGCCGTGAGGGATGCGTCCTTCGTTCCAGCTTCCTTCCTGGGAGAGCTGAGAGCGGTTTTCCCGCTTAATCTCAAAGATCTTCAATTGTTCTTCGGCTCTTAGATCCAGCGGCAAGACGTCTGCCAGAACCGCCGATGCCGTTGTAGAAGTTGTTCTATGCGCTTTGCTATGCGAATAGCAAAGCTTCTGTGATTTGGTCCAGCTTTCGGCGGTTCTGTCTTCTGTTTCTGGCTTCAGCCCAGACGTTCGCCGCGTAGAGGATTGTCGGTTCTACAACCGTTTTATAAATTGTGCGGAGGATGCCGCTATTAAGGCCCCAGTGTGCACTTGCCGCTCTTGTGACAGATTTAAAGATGTTCACTGCCTTACGGTGTCTTTCGGCGATGTGGTCACCAAAGTTTAGGTTCGAGTCTATTATTAGACCCAGAACTTTTAGGCTACCTGTAATTGGGATCTCGATTCCCTCAAATACCACCTTTGGCTGACGGTATTTGAGGCGTCTGGTAATGAAAATTGCTTGTGTCTTTTGAGCGGCAAAGTGTAACTTATGGGCTTTTCCCCATTTTGAGATTAGATCGAGGGCCCCGGTTAGGGAAGATTCCAATCTGTCAGTGCAGTCTTCCGCTGCGATGACTAGGATGTCATCGGCGAAAGCCTGCACGTGTGCCTCAAGGCTGTCTGCTGCCTGCAGTAGTGGGTCCAATTGCGTATTCCAAAGAATAGGTCCGCAAGTGGAACCCTGGATGCAACCTTTGCTCGTGTTGCGAATGGCACTGGCTCCTGCGTAGCGTATCTCTACTGATCTGTTTGAGAGGTAACTGCGCACCAGCCCAAGGGTTGCAGTGTCGATTTCTTTGTTTCCCAGTTCCTGAGTATGGCCGGCCACCAGGCGTTGTCGAACGCGCCCTCGATGTCCAGGGATACGACCACGATCAATTTCCGGTGTTTTAAACCTTCTTTGATCGTGGTCATGGCATCGTAGAGGGCGTCCTCCGTGCTCCTCTGCGGTCGGAAGCCGTACCGCCTTGCCGAGCGCGCGGCCCTCTCCAGTGACCACGAGACCGCTGGTAAATAACTTTTCCAGTGTCTTCCCAACACCGGCAGCAGTCCGATGGGTCTGTAGGATTTCGCTGCGGCATAATCGTCCTTTCCTGGTTTGGGAATTACTTTATAACTGCCTTCTTCCAACATTTGGGGAAGTAACGCACCTGGGCGACAGGCATATTGATAGGAGCGTGTCTTTCTCTGTCATGAATACTTTTAGGCAGATATCTGAGGTGAACCCGTCCTCCCGGGCCTTTTTTGGGCTCATTTCAGTCAATGTGTTTAGGACTTCTTCAGCAGTGCAGCTTTTCAGTGCCAGTTGGTGGAGTGGGGGTGGTTCGTGGGGTGCCCTTGTGGCTAGGCTAGGCTAGGCTAGGCTAGGTTAGGTTAGGCTAGGCTAGGCTAGGTTAGGTTAGGATTAGGTTAGGTTAGGCTAGGCTAGGCTAGGCTAGGTTAGGTTAGAGTTAAGTTAAATTTAAGTTAAGTTAGGTTAGAGTTAGGATTTAAGTTAAATTTAAGTTAAGTTAAGTTAAGTTAAGTTAAATTTAAGTTAAGTTAAATTTAGAGTTAGAGTTGGGATTAGAGTTAAGTTAAGTTAGGTTAGAGTTGGGTTAGGTTGGAGTTGGGTTAGGTTAGGCTAGGTTAGGTTAGGCTAGGCTAGGCTAGGCTAGGCTAGGTTAGGCTAGGCTAGGTTAGGTTAGAGTTAAGTTAAATTTAGAGTTAGAGTTGGGATTAGGTTAGGTTAGGCTAGGCTAGGTTAGGCTAGGCTAGGCTAGGTTAGGTTGGGATTGGGTTAGGTTAGGTTAGGTTGGGATTAGGTTAGGTTAGGCTAGGCTAGGTTAGGTTAGGTTGGGATTGGGATTAGGTTAGGTTAAGGTTAGGTTAGGTTAGGTTAGGCTAGGTTAGGCTAGGTTAGGCTAGGCTAGGTTAGGCTAGGCTAGGTTAGGCTAGGTTAGGTTAGGTTAGGTTAGGCTAGGCTAGGCTAGGTTAGGTTAGGTTGAGTTAGGTTAAGTTAGGTTAGAGTTAGGTTAAGTTAGGTTAAGTTAAGTTAGAGTTAAGTTAGGTTAGGTTAGGCTAGGTTAGGCTAGGCTAGGCTAGGTTAGGCTAGGTTAGGTTAGAGTTAGGATTAAGTTAGAGTTAGAGTTAGGTTAAGTTAGAGTTAGAGTTAGAGTTAAGTTAGGTTAGGTTGGGTTAGGTTAGGTTAGGCTAGGCTAGGCTAGGTTAGGCTAGGCTAGGCTAGGCTAGGTTGTGGCTAGGCTAGGTTAGGTTAGGATTAGGTTAGGTTGTGGCTAGGCTAGGTTAGGTTAGAGTTAAGTTAAGTTAGAGTTAAGTTAGGATTAGGTTAGGTTAGGCTAGGCTAGGCTAGGCTAGGCTAGGCTAGGCTAGGCTAGGCTAGGTTAGGTTAGAGTTAAGTTAGGATTTAAGTTAGAGTTAAGTTAAGTTAGAGTTAAGTTAAATTTAGAGTTAGAGTTGGGATTAGAGTTAAGTTAAATTTAGAGTTAGAGTTAGGTTAAGTTAGAGTTAAGTTAAGTTAGAGTTAGAGTTAGGATTTAAGTTAGAGTTGGGATTAGGTTAGGTTGGGATTGGGATTAGGTTAGGTTAAGTTAAGTTAAATTTAGAGTTAGAGTTAGGTTAGGTTAGGCTAGGCTAGGCTAGGCTAGGCTAGGCTAGGCTAGGTTAGGTTAGGATTAGGTTAGGTTAGAGTTGGGATTAGAGTTAGGTTAGGTTGGGATTGGGATTAGAGTTAGGTTAGGTTAGGTTAGGTTAGAGTTAGGTTAGGTTAGGTTAGAGTTAGGTTAGGTTAGGTTGGGATTAGAGTTAGGTTGGGTTAGGTTAGAGTTGGGATTAGAGTTAGGTTAGGTTGGGATTGGGATTAGGTTAGAGTTAGAGTTGGGATTGGAGTTGGGTTAGGTTGGAGTTGGAGTTGGAGTTGGAGTTGGGTTAGGTTAGGTTAGGTTAGGTTAGGTTGGAGTTGGAGTTAGGTTGGAGTTGGAGTTGGAGTTAGGTTAGGTTAGGTTGGGATTAGGTTAGGTTGGAGTTAGGTTGGAGTTGGGTTAGGTTGGGATTGGGTTAGGTTGGAGTTGGAGTTGGGAGTTGGGATTAGGTTAGGTTGGGTTAGGTTAGAGTTGAGTTAGGTTAGGTTAGGTTAGGTTGGGTTGGGATTGGAGTTGGAGTTGGAGTTGGAGTTAGAGTTAAGAGTTAGAGTTAGAGTTAGGATTGGAGTTAGAGTTGGGATTGGGATTAGGTTAGGTTAGGTTAGGTTAGGTTAGGTTGAGTTAGGTTAGGTTAGAGTTAGGATTAGGTTGGGTTGGAGTTAGGTTAGGTTAGGTTAGGTTAGGTTAAGGTTAGGTTGGGATTGGGTTAGGTTAGGTTAGGTTAGGTTAGGTTAGGTTGGAGTTGGAGTTAGAGTTAGGTTAGGTTAGGTTAGGATTGGAGTTAGGTTGGGATTGGGAGTTAGGTTAGGTTAGGTTGGAGTTAGGTTAGAGTTGAGTTAGGTTAGGTTGGGATTAGAGTTAGGTTAGGTTAGGATTAGGTTAGAGTTGGGATTGGGATTAGAGTTGGGATTGGGATTAGGTTAGGTTAGAGTTAGGTTAGGTTAAGTTAAGTTAGGTTAAGGTTAGGTTAGGTTGGGATTGGAGTTGGAGTTAGGTTGGAGTTAGGTTAGGATTAGGTTGGGTTAGGTTAGGTTAGAGTTGGGTTAGGTTGGTTAGGTTAGAGTTGGGATTGGGAGTTAGGTTAGGTTGGAGTTAGGTTGGAGTTAGGTTGGGTTAGGTTAGGTTAGGTTAGGATTAGGTTAGAGTTAGAGTTAAGTTGGAGTTAGGTTAGAGTTGGGATTGGGATTGGGATTAGGTTAGAGTTAGGTTAGGTTAGGTTAGGTTAAGTTAGGTTAAGTTAGGATTAAGTTAGAGTTAAGTTAAGTTAGAAGTTAAGTTAAGTTAAGTTAAGTTAGAGTTAGAGTTAGAGTTAGGATTTAAGTTAGAGTTAAGTTAGAAGTTAAGTTAGAGTTAGGTTAAGTTGGGATTAAGTTAGAGTTAAGTTAGAGTTAGGATTAAGTTAGGTTAGAGTTAAGTTAGAGTTAGAGTTAAGTTAAGTTAGAGTTAAGTTAGAGTTAAGTTAGAGTTGGGATTGAGTTAGGTTAGAGTTAAGTTAAGTTGGGATTAGAGTTAAGTTAGGTTAAGTTGGGATTAGAGTTAGAGTTAGAGTTAGGTTAAGTTAGAGTTAGAGTTGGGATTAGAGTTAGAGTTAAGTTAGAGTTAGAGTTAAGTTAGGATTTAAGTTAAGTTAAGTTAGGTTAAGTTAGAGTTAGGATTCAAGTTAAGTTAGAATTTAAGTTAGGTTAGGTTAGAGTTAGAGTTAGAGTTAGGTTAGGTTAGGATTAGGTTAAGTTAAGTTAAGTTAGGATTAGGTTAGGTTAAGTTAGAGTTAAGTTAGGATTAGAGTTAGGTTAAGTTAGAGTTAAGTTAAGTTAGAGTTAAGTTAAGTTAGAGTTAGGTTAGGATTTAAATTTAGAGTTAAGTTAGGTTAAGTTAGAGTTAGGATTAGAGTTAGGATTTAGAGTTAGGATTTAAATTTAAGTTAGGTTAAGTTGGGATTAGAGTTAAGTTAGAGTTAAGTTAGAGTTAAATTTAAGTTAGAGTTAGAGTTAAGAGTTAGAGTTAGGTTGGGATTGGGTTAGGTTGGGATTAGGTTGGGTTAGGTTAGGTTAGGATTGGGTTAGGTTAAGTTAGGTTAGGTTGGGATTGGGATTAGGTTGGGATTAGAGTTAGGTTGGGTTAGAGTTGGGATTAGGTTAGGTTAGGTTAGGTTGGGTTGGAGTTGGGTTAGGTTAGGTTGGGTTAGAGTTAGGTTAGGTTGGGATTGGGTTAGGTTAGGTTGGGTTGGAGTTGGGTTAGGTTGGGTTAGAGTTGGGATTCAGGTTAGGTTGGAGTTGGGTTGGGTTAGGTTAGGTTAGGTTGGGTTAGGTTGGGTTAGGTTGGGTTAGGTTAGAGTTGAGTTAGGTTGGGTTGGGTTGGGTTAGGTTAGGTTGGGATTGGGATTAGGTTAGGTTGGGTTGGGTTAGGTTAGGTTAGGTTAGGTTAGGTTAGGTTAGGTTAGGTTAGAGTTAGAGTTGGGATTCAGGATTCAGGTTAGGTTAGGTTAGGTTAGGTTAGGTTAAGTTAGGTTAAGTTAAGTTAAGAGTTAGAGTTAGGTTGGGTTAGAGTTGGGATTCAGGTTGGGATTAGGTTAGGTTGGGATTCAGGTTGGGATTAGGTTGGGATTAGGTTGAGTTAGGTTAGGTTGAGTTAGGTTAGGTTAGGATTCAGGATTCAGGTTAGGTTGGGTTAGGTTAGGTTGGAGTTGGGTTAGAGTTGGAGTTAGGTTAGGTTAGAGTTAGGTTAGAGTTAAGTTGAGTTAGGTTAGGTTAGGATTCAAGTTAGGATTAGGATTCAGGTTAGGTTAGGATTGGGATTCAGGTTAGGTTAAGTTGGGATTAGGTTAGGTTAGGTTAGGTTAGAGTTAGGATTCAGAGTTAGGTTAGGTTAGAGTTAGGTTAAGGTTAGAGTTAGGTTAGGTTAGGATTAGGTTAAGTTAGGTTAGGATTAGGATTCAGGTTAGGTTAGGATTAGAGTTAGGTTAGAGTTAGAGTTAAGTTGAAGTTAGAGTTAGGATTTAAGTTAAGTTGGGATTGGGATTGGGATTAGGTTAAGTTAGGATTGGGATTAGGTTGGGATTAGGTTAAGTTAGGATTCAAGTTAGAGTTAGAGTTAGGTTAGAGTTAGGTTAGAGTTAGGATTGGGATTAGGTTAGGATTAGAGTTAGGATTAGAGTTAAGTTAGGATTAAGTTAAGTTAGAGTTAAGTTAGAGTTAGAGTTAGAGTTAGAGTTAAGTTAAGTTGAGTTAAGTTAGAGTTAAGTTAAGTTAGAGTTAAGTTAGAGTTAGAGTTAAGTTAAGTTAGAGTTAGAGTTAGGTTAGGATTAGGTTAGGTTAGAGTTGGAGTTAGGTTAGAATTTAGGTTAAGTTAAGTTGGGATTAGAGTTAAGTTAGAGTTAGAGTTAGGTTAAGTTAGGATTAAGTTAGAGTTAAGTTAAGTTAAGTTAGGATTAAGTTAAGTTAAGTTAAGTTAAGTTAAGAGTTAAGTTAAGTTAAGTTAAGTTAAGTTAAGTTGAGTTAAGTTAAGTTAGTTAAGTTAAAGTTAGAGTTAAGTTAAGTTAAGTTGGGATTAAGTTGAAGTTAAGTTAGGTTAGGTTAAGTTAAGTTAAGTTAAGTTAAGTTAAGTTAAGTTGAGTTAAGTTAAGTTAGGTTAAGTTAGAGTTAAGTTAAGTTAGAGTTAGAGTTAAGTTAAGTTAAGTTAGGTTAGAGTTAAGTTAGGATTTAAGTTAAGTTAGAGTTAAGTTGGGATTAAGTTAGGATTCAAGTTAGAGTTAAGTTAAGTTAAGTTAAGTTAGGATTAAGTTAGGATTTAAGTTAGAGTTAGAGTTAGAGTTAGGATTTAAGTTAGAGTTAGAGTTAGAGTTAAGTTAGGATTTAAGTTAAGTTAAGTTAGGATTCAAGTTAAGTTAAATTTAAGTTAAATTCAAGTTAAGTTAAGTTAGAGTTAGGATTAAGTTAAGTTAGAGTTAAGTTAGAGTTAGAATTTAAGTTAAGTTAAGTTAAGTTAAGTTAGGATTAGGTTAAGTTAAGTTAAGAGTTAGGATTTAAGTTAAGTTAAGTTAAGTTAGTTAGAGTTAAGTTGAAGTTAAATTTAAATTTAAGAGTTAAGTTAAGTTAAGTTAAGTTAAGTTAGGATTTAAGTTAAGTTAAGTTAAGTTGAGTTAGGATTTAAGTTGAAGTTAGAGTTAGGATTTAAGTTGAAGTTAGAGTTAAGTTAGGTTAGGTTAAGTTAGAGTTAGGTTAGAGTTAGAAGTTAAGTTAAGTTGAGTTAAGTTAAATTCAAGTTAAGTTAGGTTAGGATTTAAGTTAAATTTAAGTTAGGATTTAAGTTGGGATTAGAGTTAAGTTAGAGTTAAGTTAAATTCAAGTTAAGTTAGGATTAGAGTTAGGTTAAGTTAAGTTAAGTTAGAGTTAAGTTAGGATTAGAGTTAGGATTAGAGTTAAGTTGGTTAAGTTAGAGTTAGGATTTAAGTTGGGATTAGAGTTAAGTTGAGTTAGGATTTAAGTTGAAGTTAGAGTTAAGTTAAGTTAGGTTAAGTTAAATTTAAATTTAAGTTAGAGTTAAGTTAAGTTAAGTTAAGTTAAGTTAAGTTAGAAGTTAGAGTTAAGTTAAGTTAAGTTAAGTTAGGATTTAAATTTAAGTTAAATTTAAGTTAAATTTAAATTTAAGTTAGGATTTAAGTTAAATTTAAGTTAAGTTAAGTTAAGTTAGAGTTAAGTTAAATTTAAGTTAAGTTAAGTTAAGTTGAGTTAAGTTAGGATTTAAGTTAAGTTAGGATTAAGTTAGGTTAAGTTGAGTTAAGTTAAATTTAAATTTAAGTTAAGTTAAGTTAAGTTAGAATTTAAATTTAAGTTAGAGTTAAATTTAAGTTAGGATTTAAGTTAGGATTAAGTTAGGATTAGGATTTAAGTTAGGTTAAGTTAGAGTTAAGTTAAGTTAAATTTAAGTTAAGTTAAGTTAAGTTAGAGTTAAGTTAGAGTTAAGTTAAGTTAAGTTAAGTTAAGTTAAATTTAAGTTAAGTTAAATTTAAGTTAAATTTAAGTTAAGTTAAGTTAAGTTAGGATTAAGTTAAGTTAGTTAAGTTAAGTTAAGTTAAGTTAAGTTAAATTTAAGTTAGAGTTAAGTTAAGTTAGAATTTAAGTTAAGTTAGAGTTAAGTTGGTTAAGTTAGAATTTAAGTTAAGTTAAGTTAAGTTAGAGTTAAGTTAAGTTAGAATTTAAGTTAGGATTAGGATTTAAGTTAAATTTAAGTTAGAGTTGATTTAAGTTAAATTTAGAGTTAGAGTTAGGTTAGAGTTAAGTTGGGATTAGAGTTAAGTTGGGATTAAGTTAAGTTAGGTTAGAGTTAAGTTAGAGTTAAGTTGGGATTGGGATTAAGTTAAGTTAAGTTAGAGTTAGGTTAGAGTTAGGATTTAAGTTAAATTTAGAGTTAGAGTTGAGTTAAGTTAAGAGTTAGAGTTAAATTTAGAGTTAAGTTAAGTTAAATTCAAGTTAAGTTAAGTTAAATTTAGAGTTAGAGTTAAGTTAAGTTAAGTTAAGTTAAGTTAGAAGTTAGAGTTAAGTTAAGTTAAGTTAGAATTAAGTTAAGTTAGAATTTAAATTTAAGTTAAGTTAAGTTAGAGTTAAGTTAGAGTTAGGTTAGGATTAGAGTTGGGATTTAAGTTAGAATTTAAGTTAAGTTAGAGTTAAGTTAAATTTAAGTTAGGATTAGGTTAGGTTAAGGTTAAGTTAGAGTTAGAGTTAGAGTTAGGATTAGAGTTAGAGTTAGAGTTAAGTTAGGATTTAAGTTGAAGTTAAGTTAGGTTAAGTTAAATTTAAGTTAAATTTAGAGTTAAGTTAAATTTAAGTTAAGTTAAGTTAGAGTTAAATTTAAGTTAAGTTAAGTTAAGTTAAGTTAAGTTAGGTTAAGTTAAGTTGAAGTTAAGTTAGGTTAAGTTAAGTTAAGTTAAGTTAAGTTAGAGTTAAATTTAAGTTAGGATTAGAGTTAGAGTTAAGTTAAGTTAAATTTAAGTTAGAGTTAAGTTAAGTTAAGTTAAGTTAGGATTTAAGTTAAGTTAAGTTAAGTTAAGTTGAGTTAAGTTAAGTTAAGTTAAATTTAAATTTAAGTTAAGTTAAGTTAGAGTTAGAAGTTAAGTTAAGTTAGAATTTAAGTTAAGTTAAGTTAAGTTAAGTTAAGTTAGGATTAAGTTAAGTTAAGAGTTAAGTTAAGTTGAAGTTAAGTTAGAATTAAGTTAAGTTAAGTTAGAGTTAGATTTAAGTTAAATTTAAGTTAAGTTAAGTTAAGTTAAGTTAGAAGTTAGAGTTAGGTTAAATTTAAGTTAAGTTAGAGTTAAGTTAGAATTTAAGTTAAATTTAAGTTAAGTTAGAATTTAAATTTAAATTTAAGTTAAGTTAAATTTAGAGTTAAGTTGATTTAAGTTAAATTTAAGTTAGAATTAAGTTAAGTTAGAGTTGATTTAAGTTAAGTTAGAGTTAAATTTAAGTTAGAGTTAAGTTAAGTTAAGTTAAGTTAAGTTAGGATTTAAGTTAAGTTAAATTTAAGTTAGGATTTAAGTTGGGATTTAAGTTAGGATTTAAGTTAGGTTAAGTTAGGTTAGAGTTAGATTTAAGTTAAATTTAGAGTTAAGTTAGAATTTAAGTTAAGTTGGGATTTAAGTTAAATTTAAATTTAAGTTAGGATTAGAGTTAAGTTAAGTTAGAAGTTAAGTTAAGAGTTAGGTTAGGATTAGGTTAGGTTAGGTTAGGTTAGGTTAGGTTAGGTTAGGTTGAGTTGGGTTAGGTTAGGTTAGGTTAGGTTAGGTTGGGATTAGGTTAAGGTTAGGTTGGGTTAGGTTAGGTTAGGTTAGGTTAGGTTGGGTTAGGTTAGGTTAGGTTGGGTTAGGTTGGGTTAGGTTGGGTTAGGTTGGGTTAGGTTAGGTTAGGTTAGGTTGGGTTAGGTTGGGTTAGGTTGGGTTGGGTTAGGTTGGGTTGGGTTAGGTTAGGTTAGGTTAGGTTAGGTTGGGTTGGGTTGGGTTAGGTTGGGTTAAGGTTAGGTTAGGTTAGGTTAGGTTAGGTTAGGTTAGGTTAGGTTAGGTTAGGTTAGGTTGGTTAGGTTAGGTTGAGTTAGGTTAGGTTAGGTTAGGTTAGGTTAGGTTGGTTAGGTTAGGTTGGAGTTGGGTTAGGTTAGGTTAGGTTGGGTTAGGTTAGGTTAGGTTGAGTTAGGTTAGAGTTGGGATTAGGTTAGGTTAGGTTGGGTTAGGTTAGGTTAGGTTAGGTTAGGTTAGGTTGGTTAGGTTAGGTTAGGTTAGGTTAGGTTGGATTGGGATTAGGTTAGGTTAGGTTAGGTTGGGATTAGGTTAGGTTAGGTTAGGTTGGGATTAGGTTGGATTGGGATTAGAGTTAGGATTAGGTTAGGTTAGGTTAGGTTAGGTTGGGTTAGGTTGGGTTAGGTTAGGTTAGGTTAGGTTAGGTTAGGTTGGGTTGGGTTAGGTTAGGTTAGGTTAGAGTTGGGATTTAAGTTAGGTTAAATTTAAGTTAAGTTAAGTTAGAGTTAAATTTAAGTTAAGTTAAGTTAAGTTAAGTTAAGTTAGGTTAAGTTAAGTTGAAGTTAAGTTAGGTTAAGTTAAGTTAAGTTAAGTTAAGTTAGAGTTAAATTTAAGTTAGGATTAGAGTTAGAGTTAAGTTAAGTTAAATTTAAGTTAGAGTTAAGTTAAGTTAAGTTAAGTTAGGATTAAGTTAAGTTAAGTTAAGTTAAGTTAAGTTAAGTTAAGTTAAGTTAAATTTAAATTTAAGTTAAGTTAAGTTAGAGTTAGAAGTTAAGTTAAGTTAGAATTTAAGTTAAGTTAAGTTAAGTTAAGTTAAGTTAGGATTAAGTTAAGTTAGAGTTAAATTTAAATTTAAGTTAGAGTTAAATTTAAGTTAAGTTAAGTTAAGTTAGAATTTAAGTTAAATTTAAGTTAAGTTAAGTTAAGTTAAGTTAGAAGTTAGAGTTAGGTTAAATTTAAGTTAAGTTAGAATTTAAGTTAGAATTTAAGTTAAATTTAAGTTAAGTTAGAATTTAAGTTAAATTTAAATTTAAGTTAAGTTAAATTTAGAGTTAAGTTAAGTTAAGTTAAATTTAAATTTAAGTTAAGTTAGAGTTGATTAAGTTAAATTTAGAGTTAAGTTAAGTTAGAGTTAAGTTAAGTTAAGTTAAGTTAAGTTAGAATTTAAGTTAAATTTAAATTTAAGTTAGAATTTAAGTTAGGTTAAGTTAGAGTTAGGATTTAAGTTAGGTTAAGTTAAGTTAAGTTAGAATTTAAGTTAAATTTAGAGTTAAGTTAGAATTTAAGTTAAGTTGGGATTAGAGTTAAATTTAAGTTAGGATTAGAGTTAAGTTAAGTTAGAATTTAAGTTAGAGTTAGGTTAGGATTAGGTTAGGTTAGGTTAGGTTAGGTTAGGTTAGGTTAGGTTGAGTTGGGTTAGGTTAGGTTAGGTTAGGTTAGGTTGGGATTGGGAGTTAAGGTTAGGTTGGGTTAGGTTAGGTTAGGTTAGGTTAGGTTGGGTTAGGTTAGGTTAGGTTGGGTTAGGTTGGGTTAGGTTGGGTTAGGTTGGGTTAGGTTAGGTTAGGTTAGGTTGGGTTAGGTTGGGTTAGGTTGGGTTGGGTTAGGTTGGGTTGGGTTAGGTTAGGTTAGGTTAGGTTAGGTTGGGTTGGGTTGGGTTGGGTTGGAGTTAAGGTTAGGTTAGGTTAGGTTAGGTTAGGTTAGGTTAGGTTAGGTTAGGTTAGGTTAGGTTAGGTTAGGTTGAGTTAGGTTAGGTTAGGTTAGGTTAGGTTAGGTTGGTTAGGTTAGGTTGGAGTTGGGTTAGGTTAGGTTAGGTTGGGTTAGGTTAGGTTAGGTTGAGTTAGGTTAGAGTTGGGATTAGGTTAGGTTAGGTTGGGTTAGGTTAGGTTAGGTTAGGTTAGGTTGGAGTTGGTTAGGTTAGGTTAGGTTAGGTTAGGTTGGGATTGGGATTAGGTTAGGTTAGGTTAGGTTGGGACAGGTTAGGTTAGGTTAGGTTGGGATTAGGTTGGGATTGGGATTGGGATTGGGATTAGAGTTAGGTTAGGTTGGGTTAGGTTAGGTTGGAGTTAGGTTAAGTTAGGTTAGGTTAGGTTAGGTTAGGTTAGGTTAGGTTAGGTTGGGTTAGGTTAGGTTAGGATTAGGTTGGGATTGGGATTAGGTTAGGTTAGGTTGGGATTAGGTTAGGTTAGGTTAGGATTAGGTTAGGTTGGGTTGGGTTGGGTTGGGTTAGGTTAGGTTAAGTTGGGATTAGGTTAGGTTAGGATTAGGTTGGGATTGGGTTGGTTAGGTTAGGTTAGGTTAGAGTTAGGTTGGGACAGGTTAGGTTAGGTTAGGTTAGGTTAGGTTAGGTTAGGTTAGGTTAGGTTAGGTTAGGTTAGGTTAGGTTAGAGTTGGGATTAGGTTAGGTTAGGTTAGGTTAGGTTAGGTTAGGTTAGGTTAGGTTGGGATTAGGTTGGGATTGGGATTGGGATTAGGATTGGGATTAAGTTAGAGTTAGGTTAGGTTAGGTTAGGTTAGGTTAAGGTTAGGTTAGGTTGAGTTAGGTTAGGTTAGGTTAGAGTTGGGATTAGAGTTAGGTTAGAGTTAGGTTAGGTTAGGTTAGGTTAGAGTTGGGATTGGGATTAAGTTAGGTTAGAGTTAGGTTAGGTTAGGTTAGGTTAGGTTGGAGTTAGGTTAGGATTAGGTTAGGTTAGAGTTGGGATTAGGTTAGGTTAAGTTAGGTTAAGTTAGAGTTAGGTTAGGTTAGGTTAAGTTAGGTTAGGATTAGGATTAAGTTAGAGTTAGAGTTAGAGTTAGGTTAGAGTTAAGTTAGTTAGGATTAGGTTAGGTTAAGTTAGAGTTAGGTTAGAGTTAGGTTAGGTTAGGTTAGGTTAGAGTTAGAGTTAGAGTTAGGTTAGGTTAGAGTTAGAGTTAGAGTTAAGTTAGAGTTAGAGTTAGAGTTAGGTTAGAGTTAGAGTTAGAGTTAAGTTGGGATTAGGTTAGAGTTAAGAGTTAGAGTTAGAGTTAGGTTAAGGTTGGGATTGGGTTAGGTTAGAGTTAGGTTAAGAGTTAGGTTAAGAGTTAGGATTAGGTTAAGTTAGAGTTAGAGTTAGGATTAGAGTTAGAGTTGGGATTAGAGTTAGGTTAGGTTAGAGTTAGAGTTAGAGTTAGAGTTAGGTTGAGTTAGGATTAGAGTTAAGTTAGGATTTAAGTTAGGTTAAGTTAGAGTTAGAGTTAAGTTAGGTTAGAGTTAGAGTTAGAAGTTAAGTTAGGTTAGGTTAAGAGTTAAATTTAAGTTAGAGTTAGGATTAGAGTTAGGTTAGGTTAAGTTAGAGTTAGAGTTAGAGTTAAGTTAGAGTTAAGTTAAGTTAGGTTAGAGTTGGGATTAAGTTAAGTTAGAGTTAGAGTTAAGAGTTAAGAGTTAGAGTTAGGTTAAGTTAGGTTAAGTTAGGTTAAGTTAGAGTTAGGTTAGAGTTAGAGTTAAGAGTTAGGATTAGAGTTAGAGTTAGGTTAAGTTAAGAGTTAGGATTTAAGTTAGGTTAGAGTTAGAGTTAGAGTTGAAGTTAGAGTTAGAGTTAGGTTAGGATTTAAGTTAAATTTAAGTTAGAGTTAAGTTAGAGTTAGGTTAGGTTAGAGTTAGAGTTAAGAGTTAAGAGTTAGAGTTAAGTTGGGATTAGGTTAGAGTTAGAGTTAAGAGTTAGAGTTAAGAGTTAGGTTAAGTTAGAGTTAGAGTTAGAGTTAGAGTTAAGAGTTAGGTTAAGTTAGAAGTTAAGTTAAGTTAGAGTTAGAGTTAAATTTAGGTTAGAGTTGGGATTTAAGTTAGAGTTAGAGTTAGAGTTAAGTTAGAGTTAAGTTAAGTTAGGATTTAAGTTAGGTTAGGTTAGAGTTAGAGTTGGGAGTTAGAGTTAAGAGTTAAGAGTTAGAGTTGGGTTAGGTTAGGTTAGGTTGAGTTAGGTTAAGTTAGAGTTAGAGTTAGGTTAAGTTAGAGTTAGGATTTAGAGTTAGGTTAGGTTGAGTTAGGTTAGAGTTGGAGTTAGAGTTAGGTTAAGAGTTAGAGTTAGAGTTAGGTTAAGAGTTAGAGTTAAGTTAGAGTTAAGAGTTAGAGTTAAATTTAGAGTTAGGTTAAGTTAGAGTTAGGTTAAGTTAGAGTTAGAGTTAAGAGTTAGGATTAGAGTTAGGATTAGGTTAGGTTGGGTTAGGTTGGGTTAGGTTGGGTTAGGTTAGGTTGGGTTAGGTTGGGTTAGGTTGGGTTAGGTTAGGTTGGGTTAGGTTGGGTTAGGTTAGGTTGGGTTAGGTTAGAGTTAAGGTTAGGTTAGGTTGGGTTAGGTTAGGTTAGGTTGGGTTAGGTTAGGTTAGAGTTGGGTTAGGTTGGGTTAGGTTAGGTTGGGTTAGGTTAGGTTGGGTTAGGTTGGGTTAGGTTGGGTTAGGTTAGGTTAGGTTAGGTTAGGTTGGGTTAGGTTGGAGTTAGGTTAGGATTAGGTTAGAGTTAGGTTAGGTTAAGGTTAGGTTAGGTTAGGTTAGGTTAAGTTAGGTTAGGTTGGGTTAGGTTAGGTTAGGTTGGAGTTAGGTTAGAGTTGGGTTAGGTTAGAGTTAGAGTTAGAGTTAGGTTAGGTTGGGATTAGGTTGGGTTAGGTTAGGTTGGGTTAGGTTAGGTTAGGTTAGGTTAGGTTAGGTTAGGTTAGGTTAGGTTGGAGTTAGGTTAGGTTAGAGTTGGGTTAGGTTAGGTTAGGTTAAGGTTAGGTTGGGTTAGGTTGGGTTAGGTTGGGATTAGGTTGGGTTAGGTTAGGATTAGGTTAGGTTGGGTTAGGTTAGGTTAGGTTGGGTTAGGTTGGAGTTAGGTTAAGGTTAGGTTAGGTTAGGTTAGGTTAGGTTGGGAGTTAGGTTAGGTTGAGTTAGGTTAGGTTAGGTTAGGTTAGGTTAAGTTAGGTTAGGTTAGGTTAGGTTAGGTTAGGTTGGGATTAGGTTAGAGTTGGGTTAGGTTGGGATTAGGTTAGGTTAGAGTTAGGTTAGGTTGGGTTAGGTTGAGTTAGGTTAGGTTAGGTTAGGTTAGGTTAGGTTAGGTTAGGTTAGGTTAGGTTGGGATTAGGTTAGCCAGGCCAGAAGCCAGGCCAGGCCAGGCCAGGCCAGGCCAGGCCAGGCCAGGCCAGGCCAGGCCAGGCCAGGCCAGGCCAGGCCAGGCCAGGCCAGGCCAGGCCAGGCCAGGCCAGGCCAGGCCAGGCCAGGCCAGAAGCCAGGCCAGGCCAGGCCAGGCCAGGCCAGGCCAGGCCAGGCCAGGCCAGGCCAGGCCAGGCCAGGCCAGGCCAGGCCAGGCCAGGCCAGGCCAGGCCAGGCCAGGCCAGGCCAGGCCAGGCCAGGCCAGGCCAGGCCAGGCTCAGGCCAGGCTCAGGCCAGGCCAGGCCAGGCCAGGCCAGCCAGGCCACAGGCCAGGCCAGGCCAGGCCAGGCCAGGCCAGGCCAGGCCAGCCAGGCCAGGCCAGGCCAGGCCAGGCCAGGCCAGGCCAGGCCAGGCCAGGCCAGGCTTCAGGCCAGGCCAGGCTGAGTCAGGCTGAAGCCAGGCCAGGCCAGGCCAGGCCAGGCCAGGCCAGGCCAGGCTAGGCCAGGCCAGGCCAGGCCAGCCAGGCCAGGCCAGGCCAGGCCAGGCCAGGCCAGGCCAGGCCAGGCCAGGCCAGCCAGGCCAGGCTCAGGCCAGGCCAGGCCAGGCCAGGCCAGGCCAGGCCAGGCCAGGCCAGGCCAGGCCAGGCCAGGCCAGCCAGGCCAGGCTCTTCAGGCTGAAGCCAGGCCAGGCCAGGCCAGGCCAGGCCAGGCCACCAGGCCAGGCCAGGCCAGGCCAGGCCAGGCCAGGCCAGGCCAGGCCAGGCCAGGCCAGGCCAGGCCAGGCCAGGCCAGGCCAGGCCAGGCCAGGCCAGGCCAGGCCAGGCCAGGCCAGGCCAGGCCAGGCCAGGCCAGGCCAGGCCAGGCCAGGCCAGGCCAGGCCAGGCCGAAGCCAGGCCAGGCCAGGCCAGGCCAGGCCAGGCCAGGCCAGGCCAGGCCAGGCCAGGCCAGGCCAGGCCACAGGCCAGGCCAGGCCAGGCCAGGCCAGCCAGGCCAGGCCAGCCAGGCCAGCCAGGCCAGGCCAGGCCAGGCCAGGCCAGGCCAGGCCAGGCCAGGCCAGGCCAGGCCAGGCCAGGCCAGCCAGGCCAGGCCAGCCTGCCAGAAATAGCCAGCCAGGCCAGGCCAGGCCAGGCCAGGCCAGGCCAGGCCAGGCCAGGCCAGGCCAGGCCAGGCCAGGCCCAGCCGTGGCCAGGCCAGGCCAGGCCACCAGGCCAGGCCAGGCCAGGCCAGGCCAGGCCAGGCTAGGCTAGGCCAGGCCAGGCCAGGTCAGCCAGCCAGGCCAGGCCTGTGGCTAGGCCAGGCCAGGCCAGGCCAGGCCAGGCCAGGCCAGGCCAGGCCAGGCCATGGGCCAGGCCAGGCCAGGCCAGGCCAGGCCAGGCCAGGCCAGGCCAGTCAGCCAGGCCAGGCCAGGCCAGGCCAGGCCAGGCCAGGCCAGGCCAGGCCAGGCCAGGCCAGGCCAGGCCAGGCTGGGCCAGGGCCAGGCCAGGCCAGGCCAGGCCAGGCCAGGCTGTCAGGCTCAGGCTAGGCCAGGCCAGGCCAGGCCAGGCCAGGCCAGGCCAGGCTAGGCCAGGCCAGGCTAGGCCAGGCCAGGCTAGGCTAGGCTGAGTTAGGCCAGGTTAGGCTAGGCCAGGCTAGGCTAGGCTAGGCTGAAGAAAGAAGCCAGGTTGTGGCCAGGCTAGGCCAGGCCAGGCCAGGCCAGGTTGGTGGGCTAGGCTGTGGCCAGGGTTAGGCTAGGTTAGGTTAGGTTAGGTTAGGCGAAGCCAGGCTTTTATTTGTAACCCCATTTTGGGAGTCTGGCATGTTTGTTCCCCTGACATGTGAATCCCAGGACTTTATTGCGCTTTTACAATTATTATTATCTATGTACTTAATTTTACTTAAAATATACGTTGCTTCATTATTGCGTGTTATATTTACAATTACAAATATCCATTTTAACTTAATATCTACGTACCAATCATTCATATCTATGTCTTATCTAATTCTTTAGTTCTACAATTATATTCTAAATTTATATTTTCTAGCATTTTTTTTCTTTCTTCATAATAATTTTATATGTATATTGTATAACCATTTAAAATAAAATATAATAATAATAAAAGACTAAACATACAACATATATATATAGTATATGTTTAAATGAATATAGCAATTAAAAGCATATATAGTAAATCTGACTCTTTTATTGCAATATATTTATTTATTCTATTTGTTAACTTTCTTTGCTATATATTTACAGTAACTTATAAACTTATTCCTAGATT
>JAGSMU010000915.1:0-11616 GCA_029286865.1 Teinopalpus imperialis | reverse complement strand
CCTAAATTTTAATTACTAATTACTAAAACACAGTTGTATATCGGAACAGATTGACAAGTTCACACATAACTTGTCTTGTTTGATTTCCGGTGTCGGATGGTGAAATTTTAAATGATTTACCATGTTCTCATCCAAGAACCTGCATGTCTAAGAAATAAATTAAAGAGAAACATATTTCGACTACCATTCCGCAGTGGTGTGTGAGGTGAACTCCAGAGAGGTAGCTTATGCCCAACGGTAGGATTATATATATATATGCTGTTACTTTAATAACTTTAAATAAAAAACCTTAATTATATTAGTAATAAAGTACTATTAAATAATAATAGTACTTTATTCAAAAATAATAATATAATAACTAAACGAAATGTATTACAAATAAATTATCAAAATATCAACCTAAACCAGTCAAATAACTTTACACGTTCAATTTTTCTGTTTGCTTGAATGAGTTGTTGTGCAGACCGCATATAAAGATTATAAACATAATTAGCAAACTCTCATTATGTTTTGCATTAAAATATGAAGAAATAAATGGTAGTAGTATGTCTTCTGTATTTGCAATTAAGCTCCCATTGAAACGCGAATACCGCAGACACATGTTTGCTTTTATGTGAATGAAAAATACGTGATACTTACAGCCAATAGATATTTCTATCATGTAAAATTTCATTTATCTCTAAATTACTAACTATCTCTTCCTGTTCCAGAAGTAAAACGGATTTAAATGAATACTTTTACTTTTTCATCCTTGTAATGATCATCAAAATCAATTAAATCATTATCGTGTATGAAAATTAAAGTGTGGTATTTATATGCGAAGGATCTGTTTTGAACACGTGTCGCTAGAAATAACATCGTCGCTGAACTAAGACAATAATGTAACTCGTACAAAGGTTAAAAAATGACACGGCAAGATCCTTCATTTGTTAAAGTCGACTAAAGTAGATAGCCTTTTCACAATATGATAGATGGTAATAGATATGAATGGCCTTAGGTTTCTTTAACATTTTACCCTTCAATTTTAGTTAAATTAAAAGTAAAAAAGATACATTTACATATACCTATATATGTATATAAATTACGTCTGAATCCTATTCATTTTAAGTCATTTTACTTTTCGCAGCCACACTAGAAATAATTCTGTTTGAAAATGTCAATTCAGTCGTAAAACGTGCAGACGCTAACTGCAATCATGGTGAGGACATACCCAGGAATCTCCCGTCACATCCCCCTATTTATTCGCGGTGGGAGAAATTCGTTTACGTATCCGTGAAGAGACGATTCAAATACGTTGTCGGTACCTAACACAGTTGCGAAAGAAAATGGAATATAATCACATGCCAGATATTTATATTTTTTATTCCTCCCTATTCCACTCGTAGTTACTAGAGATATCTCCTATCCAGTAATAGGATCTTCGGTTCAGAACTCTGTTCACATGAAATATGTACAATATTGGGAACTCTGTCGCGCCATTGATACAGAAATGATATAAAAGAGCTGCAGGGTGCTAATATTCAACTACTATAAAATAAAACATTTTAGCCCAAAAACTGTACCCTAAACTGAACCTTCTGCCAATCTCATTGAGAGTGTATTTTTGGTTAGTCTAGAAAAGGTGATCGCCACGAGAATATTCTATGCTACTACATTATATCCTACGCCTCCTGACGTCACTGACGATAATCGGTAAATTTAACCGCGATCGGTGAGCAAGAGAAAACCATCAATATATGTTGTCCTTTTATACTATCTGAACCATTTGTACTATTCCATTATCAGTACAGCAGTCAACTCCCTCGGGATGATGGTGATAAAATTTATGATCAATCATTTCATCAGATCAAAATAAAAAAATCGGAAATAAAAAAAAAATATTTTCAAAAAATAAACTTTCTTATTTCTAATTGAAACTACATTACTATTAGGACACGGCTCTATAAAATATTTTATGTAATCGCAAATCACATTCAATAACGAAAATTGATCTGTTATTTCCCCCTGATTGCGCAATGGAGTCCTCTCTCCCAGTAATTACGAACCTTTCAGTGTCTGTCCGATATCCGAGAGACGCTTCCGCTCAAATGCTCACACTTTTAATTTTCAGTTTTCAAAGGCTTTTCAGAGTATTCAGTGGGGAGCGAGTGGATTGGCCGGAAGGATCGATTTTTTCGTGAACGTCAATTTGCAATTCTAATTGGAACCACGACTTCTCTCTGTGGAATTTCTCAGACCGGTGATTACATTTTCCTATTGGGTAAATGTGCACAATGATTTTTGTTAATTAAGGTAATTTATTTCTTGTTTTGGTTATTGTTAATTTGGCATAGTGTTGAATGCGTTTCGTAGTAGTTGGAGAACCTGATTCTGATCCCCAAGTCTAGGTTTGATTCCCTTACCTTACCAATATTAATGATGCATAAATTTAAATTTTAAAGAGTAAGCCATGTCTTAATATCGCATCGAATAATAATTTATTATAGTGGTACCAAAAGATTCCAAGCAGTTTATTATGTAATATTGGGTTAAACTAGAAAGCCCCACTCTGATCTATGATATCATTAAAAATTAAGCTGAAAGGACGTCAATAAAACACTGTTGCAGGTGGGTTTACATCAAACACAAAAGGGAATGATTTTGATCTACAAATTAAACCACAAATTGTATATTTATTCAAAATCAAACGGTGTAACAAATCAATCCGGACATCGTCCACGATATATCAAAGCAGTGACGACTGCATTTGACGTCTCTGTCTTAAAAAGCGTAACAGAAGGAGATAGAAGGAGTGGTAAACGGCAGATATAAAATGAACATCAATTGTAGGTCCGTAGATTGTAATCATATGTAATGAATGAATTTAAATCGGTTGTGAAGGGAAAGGTACAGTCGTTAATTGTAGCAAAAATTATTTAGAAATTGATTCGACTACAGGTGCATTTATATTCATTAAAGGGATTAATGATGTTATTAGTTTTTCTTTTAAAATAGAACGACGGCGTAGGCGTAACCGCGTGGCGTAGTGTTTAGTGTACGGCGCTGCTTCGTCTCCAACCCTGGCTTTGAAACACAGCCGTGGAGCAATATTTGTATTTCACAATCTGTTGGGCCTTTGACCTGCATGTGTTATTTGTATATCATGTGTCAATTGTACAATTACGTAAGCTATATAATATAATTATCTGGTAATAACCTAAAGATACCACTGTGACCGTAATAGACTAGGACAGCGACTCTCAACCACTGTGCCGCCAAATTTTAGAAATGGATATAGTAAATGTTAAGAAAAATCTTCCTATTGATAACTTTTTTTTTCTTTATAACATTGAGAGTAACATACGAGCACAAAGTTCACCAGATTGCAAGTGATTTCCTGCGGCCCATGTCATCAACATTCATACTTAACGAGCAATCATTATGCAGATGCGTCGTTACACTTGAGGATTGAGATGGAATGCCTCGTCACCAGCAATAAAGGTATCCGGATCACCAGACGAAACACAGAAGCATTATGCTGCTATTTTTTACTCTGGTATTATGTGAGGACTTGGTACTCCTCCAGTCGAGCTGGCCCATTCGTTCTGCAGCTAGAAACGTGCTTCAGTGTAACCCTACCACTGTAATTTCTAACTTGTAATTAAACCTACTGTTGTTTTTGTAGTACATATTACATTTAAAGTTATAATCATAAAATATTTTACACGGTGTATTTATAGGTAAGTAAACAATTTTTTTCTTTGTGTACTTGTGTACTTACTGTTATTTATTTTACTTATTAACAATTTAACAATACAAATAGTGCTATTCATATTACTAATATTCTGATTAACCACTCCAACTAAGCTTAAATACTTGTGCTAGAAGATGGTCATGACATGACAATAGTCGATTGGCGGATTGGAACTGACACTTCGACATTATTGATTGTAATTAAATTAATGTAATAATTATACATAACTATTGAATATATCAATGCGAGTATCGGGTTGAAATAGCTCACGTTCTACCAAATGCCAAGTTTCCTGATGAACAAATATTATATTATAATTATATATAAATCTATTGAATATATCAATGCGAGTATCGGGTTGAAATAGCTCACGTTCTACCAAATGCCAAGTTTCCTGATGAACAAATATTATATTAAAATTATATATATATCTATTGAATACATCAATGCGAGTATCGGGTTGAAATAGCTCGTGTTCTACCAAATGCCAAGTTTCCTGATGAACAAATATTATATTATAATTATAAACCTATATATGAGAGTGGAGAATTATCGAATACTAAATCTGAAATACAAATAACAAATAACAACCCAAATAATTTGCTACAACGATATTTGCTAACAGTGGAATACTTTGGCGTGTAATAGAACAATAGTAAATCCAATTAATGAGGGGGCTTGCTGGCTATGTTTGTGTGCTTACAAGTTTATCCGCGAGAGGGCGCCGGGTATCGCAGTGGTCTCCAGGGAGGGTCCATTGATTTGGCGGACACCGCGCGAATGTGAATTAACGAAGGTTGGGGCTCGGTGCAATTGACATCGCAACGTTTCTGATTTTTAAAATTTTTCTTACCGATTTATTTACGTTTTGTCTGTTGCTGTTAGTCAAAGTATTCTTGTGATTCCTTTCGATTAGGTTTTTGATCCAAAATAATATTATGTCCACCAAAATTGGAAATCGAAAACCCTTTTTTGTAATTGTGTTTCTTAATAGTGACAGACAATAAACATTGTAAAGTTCTTATATCATCTAGTTAAATTAAAGTAAGTTAGTCTAGTTAGGATAAAGTCCCTTTCAGATCGTCATGAAGTGTGCTACTAAACCACCTGCATGATCGATGCATAGTCCATCAATGCTCAATTGTTGCTGTCAATGTAATAAAATAAAGAAAATATATCACCTTAAAGTTACAAAATCATGCTAAAATCTATTTAAAATATCTATCTAACAATAACATATTTTTAAAGATTATCTTACAATACCATCTTCGTGCGGATCGTTGAGCTTAACTGCATGTCGTGGTCTATACATGCGTCGACGCAAATAAATATATTTTAATATAGTGTCACATTTACTGGGTTTGCGAGTATGCATCTAGTGAAATGGCAACCATTCGGTAACAAAAGACTATAAATAATCAGGATACATCATAAATTTTAATGTCCAACACTTGCTAAGAATCTTCTTTTAAAATGTACTATCCAAGGTATGGAGCAATGTATTTGAAACTAAATGTACAAACGTTACTTTTGTGCACGAATCAAATCCGAAGTAGTAGCAGGACAATGGAAAGCTGTTGTGTGACTATTAACAACGTTTAGCTGCTCCCCGGGGTACCAGGACCTCGGGGACAATCGTCCGTGGGGCGCGCTCTCATTTTATTTAATTTTTTATACACGCCACACGTATTCTTTTGAAGCTCATGATATTTTTCGACACGGTTGAAAGGACATTACTACGAAAACTTTGGTTAGATTTTATTTATTATTGATAATAACTTTGCATATACATACGTATACGATAAGTATTATGAAATGTAGCGCAGTCCCGCCGGGTTTTTTAGTCTATAATTACACTCATTAAACTAAAACTAAAATTTGATTTAATTAAAATAAAAATTGTCAAATTTCATTTTGATTTCTGAACAGACACAGAAAAAGATAGAAGTTTAGTTTATGAAGCCATATTATGAAGTGATTGAGACTTAATACTACTTATTATATCTCTCATAATATCACCACGAAATCGCATCGTTACAAGTTGCAAAGAGAAAAAACGTTGATGCTGGGTCCAGACGTGGCGGCGACATTTGGCGCGTCAAATTGCCGCGTTTGATCAGCCCTTTGTGCGCCTTAAGACCATTACGGCTATGAGATTACACGGCCGCCGAGCGCGTAGCCGACCGAGCCGATGCGATTACTACCCCTCGTCCCTCGACCCGCATCACCCCTGCCACAGACCCCCGAACCCGTACCACGCTGCAGCATTCCTCGTGTCATCGGTAACTGGATTTCGTCGAGATGGCGATATTGCCGAATTAAAACTATTTCGTGAGCGAATCTCTTGTAACTAAATCTCGTTATGTGCAGTACAACGAAAAACGATTGATTAAAATTAGTATTATATCTTGCCTACTACTTTCCTCCTCATGTAGGTATACGAATATTCAGTATCGGTCGGTAGCCTTTGTCATAAACCATTTTACGTTGACACATAAATCATTTAAAAATATCTATCTAACAATAACATATTTTCAAAGATTATCTTACAATACCATCTTCGTGCCGTCATTTTGTGCGGATCGTTGAGCTTAACTGCATGTCGTGGTCTATACATGCGTCGACGCAAATAAATATATTTTCAAAGATTATCTTACAATACCATCTTCGTGCCGTCATTTTGTGCGGATCGTTGAGCTTAACTGCATGTCGTGGTCTATACATGCGTCGACGCAAATAAATATATTTTCAAAGATTATCTTACAATACCATCTTCGTGCCGTCATTTTGTGCGGATCGTTGAGCTTAACTGCATGTCGTGGTCTATACACGCGTCGACGCAAATAAATATATTTTAATATAGTGTCACATTTACTGGGTTTGCGAGTATGCATCTAGTGAAATGGCAACCATTCGGTAATAAAAGACTATAAATAATCAGGATACATCATAAATTTTAATGTCCAACACTTGCTAAGAATCTTCTTTTAAAATGTACTATCCAAGGTATGGAGCAATGTATTTGAAACTAAATGTACAAACGTTACTTTTGTGCACGAATCAAATCCGAAGTAGTAGCAGGACAATGGAAAGCTGTTGTGTGACTATTAACGACGTTTAGCTGCTCCCCGGGTACCAGGACCTCGGGGACAATCGTCCGTGGGCGCGCTCTCATTTTATTTAATTTTTATACACGCCACACGTATTCTTTTGAAGCTCATGATATTTTTCGACACGGTTGAAAGGACATTACTACGAAAACTTTGGTTAGATTTTATTTATTATTGATAATAACTTTGCATATACATACGTATACGATAAGTATGATTAAATGTAGCGCAGTCCCGCCGGGTTTTTAAGTCTATAATTACACTCATTAAACTAAAACTAAAATTTGATTTAATTAAAATAAAAATTGTCAAATTTCATTTTGATTTCTGATTAGACACAGAAAAAACTCAGAAGTTTAGTTTATGAAGCCATATTATGAAGTGATTGAGACTTAATACGACTTATTATATCTCTCGTAATATCACCACGAAATCGCAACGTTACAAGTTGCAAAGAGAAAAAACGTTGATGCTGGGTCCAGACGTGGCGGCGACATTTGGCGCGTCAAATTGCCGCGTTTGATCAGCCCTTTGTGCGCCTTAAGACCATTACGGCTATGAGATTACACGGCCGCCGAGCGCGTAGCCGACCGAGCCGATGCGATTACTACCCCTCGTCCCTCGACCCGCATCACCCCTGCCACAGACCCCCGAACCCGTACCACGCTGCAGCATTCCTCGTGTCATCGGTAACTGGATTTCGTCGAGATGGCGATATTGCCGAATTAAAACTATTTCGTGAGCGAATCTCTTGTAACTAAATCTCGTTATGTGCAGTACAACGAAAAACGATTGATTAAAATTAGTATTATATCTTGCCTACTACTTTCCTCCTCATGTAGGTATACGAATATTCAGTATCGGTCGGTAGCCTTTTGTCATAAACCATTTTACGTTGACACATAAATATTTAAAAAAGATTTGTTATTAAGTAATGCGACCTTATGAATATGAATAAAATGAAGTGTCTCCTCCCACGGGACCACTTAGCGTAACATTTGCAGTAATGGGCGTTTTTATTGTTTATAATTCTTGTCCCGAACGACTAATTGCCTCTGGGGAACGTATTGGAATTGAATTGCATTGCTACATAGAAAAAAAGGTTATTAAGATCGGTAAATTCCAATTCAGTTGAGTTCAATCAGAAGCCAATATCTCGTCTTCGTCACAAATCTTTCTTATATAATAAATAGTATATAAACTATAAAAACTATGGCAAAATGGCTCAGATCAAAAACCTACAGAGAAAACAAAGCCATTACTTACAAAAACTTACAGAGTTCAATATTTCATCGTCATCATCTCGATAGTTGGCAATCCACCGCAGTGCGCTTCACGTGAAATTTCCTGGCGCGCACAACTTCTCTGGGGAATCAGCTGTCGCCCGCGCTGTTTCCGAACCGATATCACTTAGAGACCTTCAAGAAAAGAGCCCACAGCTTCACACACATACTAGAACGCGCACAAAAAATCATACACAAACAAGCACACACGCGAAGTTTGTAACTTTCAATTTTTGAATTATTAAATGTTAAAAATGTTTATGAAAAGAAAAGATTAAAGATTTCCTAAAACAAGCAAATACTAAAAGGATAGTCCAAGCACTGATCGATGTAACCGATCGTTAAGTTATTAAAATAAACATTTCATCTATTCACCGTCTCGCTAAAATGTACAAAAAATAAATAAATTTGTGAAAAATACTAGCTCTCACATTTTTATCCTAATCAGGGTTTACAGATAAAAACAAAGCGCCGTCCAGTTTGCACTACAGTTCTCCTGTGGTGGAATTGAACTTTTTCCGGTTATACAGTAGAACAGTGGTAAAAACACGCAGCAATCAATTTCGAACATTTCTAACATCATAACAATTTTAAATTCTCAACATTGAAGGTAGTAGAACCATCCTTCAGCTAGTTTCTAATAATTTCCAAGAACTTCATCATGAAATAGCATCATAACATAGCATAGTCATCCGGAGACCCAACTGCAGGTAACCAGAACGAACTGAAATGGTATATCCATTTCAGTCCCCAGATGTAACGGCGAATAGTCATCTTGAATCTTTTTTAAGGATGCATCTAGATAGCACGGAGGAAGAACTGTCTGCTCATGACAGAAATGAATCTTAGTTGGCGCTCTAAGCCGCGATAACTAAATACATGAAAATAATAAGAGGTAACACTACAGAAAAAGAGAGAGAGAGAACATGTATGAGCCTAATAAATTTAGTATAGGTATTTAAAAATTAGTAAATTCAGTATAGGTTTAAAAAGTACCTTTTTTCCGACATCGCAGGCCGGTTTTCACCAATTAATAATAATATTAATAATACTAATTAATTAATCCGTTAGAAGCAACTGACCGAGCCGAGGTTCGGCCCTCTCGGGCACCCTGGAGTAAGTTGTTTTCACGCGCAGGATAACGTTCCAAGCCGAGGCTCCCTCTCGGGAACCCTTGTGCTAGTTATCCATAAATAAAGTTAATGGCTGTGTGCCTTAGGCGTTCAGCCGCCGTTGAAGCCGTTAAAGCCCTCGGACTAACAGTGGCCATCAGCCATAAAAAACGAGAAAACCTAAAAGTACAGAATTACTTTGTGTCAGACGTTTCATTAAAAGTTACACTAAGAAATTTCGCAGTCATTCAACCTTGAAATGACTTCAAAATATAAACCCAAGTTTATTAAAACCCTCAAGTAACGCTCTAAATTTTCCCTCTACGCTTGACGCTGGTGAAAGGTGTCATTGTTAAACTATTCAAAAACAGTGGCTCAAACAACTATCAATCGTATGCGACTTATAACTAAAAAAAAAGTTTATTTAATTTAGTGCACAGTGCATTCACGAGGCAGCTCACTTTTGGCAAACAAGATTTCCCAAGTCCATCTTGATAGTTATGGTAAGGCTGTGTTTCGTCTGATGAGTGTAGGGATCCTGAGACCTTTATAACTGGCGACGAAGCATACCATCTCAGTCCTCAAGAGTGACAAAGCATCTGCATTATGACTTCTTGTCGAGGATGAATGTAGATATCATGGGTCACAGGAATCACTTACCATCAGGTGAACTGTGTGCTCGTTTGTTACTCCCAATATAATTAAAAAAATAATCATCAAACATTCGACTATTATTTACAGAATATTGATCCATTTCCTAGGACAAGCACTTACTTCTCTTGTCTCTCTACTTGTCGCTTAGTTACATTCTTGTCATACAAAACATGAATGCTTGCTGTTGCTTTGAGATGGTCCATGACATTCGAGTGGCTGATTATATATATAGATACCCTAAGCCTACTGCTATTGACCCTGAAGGTATATCCTACTTAGTTAGTAGCATATCGAGAAATAATAGCAATCGCTGTATAATATAAGGGAATTCCGTGTAGGATAGTAAATACACAAAAGTCTACAAAATACAAAAATACCCACACAATACAATACAATACAATTAAGATCGTGGTTATTTTCGTTATTTTATCCTCCTTGTTATGAATAAAAACGTCGAATCTTTATACCACCATAATAAACACTCCCATTTGTGATTTTATAAAACGTACGCAAATTATCTTCTGATACTATTTAATTTCTGAATTCATCAATAGCGACCACGGCCATTCATTACAGACGAAATCGGGATCGCCCCGTAATTTGCGAATTAGATCGTTCCCCCGCTTCCATTCACCGGCGTCATTTCGTTTCCTACTATATAATGGTTACTGATGAGCGAGCGCCTCGCGTGGGACCGTTTTGTTGACACGCGACTCCTATATGCATCACTGACTTCCAACACATTGCTTATAACTTACCTCCTGCCAACGCTTTATTTTATTCCAGCCTTATTTTTAGGATGTAAGTAATAAAATTCATGATTGCAACACAAAAAAAGCTGTAACCTTTTGTGCTATATAATAAAGTTTGACCTTTATTAAACAGTTCGTAAGTAGACAGTGTAGAAAAATATCGTGTGGAAAACTAAGAAATAAATATAAAAAAAATATATTTTCGATGTAAAGTTCGCCAAAATGCTGTGAAGTCGCGTGATGGAATATGCTCTAATACCCCTAGAGAGTGGAATACAAATATTGCGTGTAAGATGGAATGTATTCTTCAAAAAAGAACTTATGATCCAAAAAAGGGTAATGCAATATGTGTCAATAAACGCACACTCGCACACATACACACCCACAAACAAACGCATCAATCGACCGCTGACATTAGTAAGTAAAAGCCTAAATAAATAAAACTCCTAGTTGGCAATCTGTATCTTTATAAAATTTACTATATAACCTTAATGCCAAGTGTCGATTTTATAAATAAATAAAAAATTTATAGTCTAAGACATTTTATTGCTTGCGCTGAAGCTTAGTTTATTATAATATTACGCATCATAATTACTATATCATTCAATCACATAGCGGTAAAACTGTCATCCAAATTAAAAGAAGTTTTTACTAACTCACGTTTTTTATCAACAAAATATCCTTTACATCATATACGGCTGAATGTAACGGGTAGTTTGGATAGGTATAAATAAACACAATCGTGGAAATGTTGCAAGCGTATTTGTATCTGAAATTCAATTGTATCGATCAATTGTTGTCATGCCGATCACGTCCACACCGTTTCTGATATTGACATACACAGCTAGGATCGCTACCGTTGATGCTGTCCCTCGGAGTGGGAGGGCTGAGGGGACGGGAGAGCCGGCCGCGGGATTCGATTACCTGGCCCCGTGGGCTGCAAACAGTTCGTTACGGCTACAAGACGAGTAA
>JAGSMU010000909.1:0-11984 GCA_029286865.1 Teinopalpus imperialis | reverse complement strand
TGTTTATTTCTATTCACCTCCCTCCGCGACTCCTCTGCCTCGGCTGTGATGCGCGTAAGACGGCCTCACTCCGTCCATCCGCACCCGCAGCCTACCGACGCATCCGTGGCGCGGCCCAGCTCCAGCTCCGCCTCGAGCGGCCTCCTGGGCCGGCTCCAGAGCGCCTTAGGCCGGCCATTTGGTTCCTCTTACTTCACCGTGGTTAACTCCACACCACGGTTAAGCTAAGCCCCCGCTACGACAAAGCGGGAACCCTCGGGGAAACCTAACCTAACCTAACCTAACCTAACCTAACCTAACTCTAACCTAACCTAACTAGTCTCGCGCTAGCGCCCGACCCGTACGCAGCGAAAGTGAAGCGGCTCCGTGATTGCACCACGAAAGTGGGTAAAGTGTTGTGAAAACAGACGATTTACATCAAAAGACGCAGAAAAGTGTGAACAATGTGATGGTGTAGTTTTCTTTATTAACAATTTATTTTAACCCATTTTGGGTCAAAACAGTTTTAAACGATAATTGTGAAGTTGCATACTAATCGCGTGCGGCACCCATCTGTCGCGATGACCCCCTTTATTTTTGTGTTTTGATGACCACCTACCTATCCTTCTGTGTGTCAAATTTCAGATTTTTCTTGAACAATAGTTTTAAGTTACAGACTATTTTTCATTTTAGGACCCTACAGTTTACGTAATTTTAAATCTCCTTAAGACTTTTTTGTTTATTAATGTTAGTGTTTATTTCTAGTTTTAAAGTGCCATAGCAAAATTGTTTTGAAAGGCTACTGCTGCGAAGGATTGGTAACCCCATTGCCCCTTGCGAGAGGAGCAACACGGCTTTCGCAGCGGACACTATTGACCATAACAGCTGACCCGTGTAAGCGAGAACCATCTTGGTGACCGAAATTAATAACGGTCGCATCTGTTCGGGGTCTTTTCTCGACATCGAGAAAGCCCTTCGACAGGGTTTTGGGCAATTACAGGGTCTTTTGCCGGAAGCTAATACAAAACCTCGACGCCTACAATGCTTTGTGCGGCTAGTAGCGTCTTTTCTGGTGGATCGTAGCTTTTCTTGTCTCCGTCGAGGGCTGACCTGGCAGTACGGACGATCAGAGCAGGCGTCCCCCATAGGGAGCTGCCCCGCGCCGCTACTGTATGTTGTGTATGTACCAACGACATTCCCACTCTCGTAGGTCGCGTCGCGGAGTGGAAGATGACGTAGTAATTAGCGTTGTACGCCGATGATAGTGCATACTTTGCTTCCTCGCGTCGGATTTCCATCGCTGCACGCAAGATGTACTTTTAGATCTGCTTCCCGAATGGCTTGACAAGGCGATGAAGGTGAACGTCGGCAAGACGTGCGCACTTGTCACCAAACGTCTTCGAACACCCCAACGATTCAGCTGCTTGGTCAGAACATTGAGCTTCGTCCTTGATGTCAAATTGATCGCTCCCCGCGGCGAATCCCAGGTCGAACAAGTGGTTCGACAGGCTAGAGCGGTGAGAGCCAAGCTTTATCCGATCTTTGCATCCATGTTGCCTACCCGTACCAAGATCAAATCTACAAGGCGTACGTCCGCTCAAGACTGACCTATGCAGCTCCCGCCTGGTACGCGTTAACTTCCAACACACAACGCAATCGTATTCAGGCCCAACAGAACATAGCGCTCTGCGAACGATCGTGGTGTTGGTCGCTGCCGAAATGACGTTATAGCTTCCAACCTGCGAATAGAGTCCACTGTTGAGTTCGTGGTCCGTATCACGCGACGAATGCTCGATCGCGCAGATAACGGACCCCATCAACATCTAACCAAGATAGCACTGCTTCACGGCCGACCTCCAGAAGGAAGGCCTTATACTCGAGAGCTAGTATTCCAGAGGGCCCCGCCAATCCAGCGTCTAGTTGACGGAGACACTTTATTAGGCATGTATGGAAAAAATGTCGAAGTCGTTCGCGACAGCGATACATTCTCATACTTGCTTAAAGAGTTAGGCGTAGGCCCCGCCCATTGTCACGTGATCACGTACAGAGGGCGGAGCTTCTACTAGGTCCCCAGTAGTATATATATATAAATGCAGATATTTTCGTCTTATTAGAATGGGGAATTCGGACGGAGATATATCCGACGTGAGCAGATTATATATTATAGTGCCTTCGACAGTGTCTTCGCGCTGATGTCGTCGTCGTCGGGGCATGATGATGATGTCGGCGACGTAAAAGTATGCATTACCATCGTAAGTATACACAACACACAATAATAATTTCCACCCGCCGTCCTCGAACGGCGGATATGACCTGTGGGGAAGTTACCCCCAGAGAGGATGCCCGGTAGAGGGGACAGCCCGTGACCTGTTACCTTGCAGCCTTCAGGCCGCGGATGCTCCGGTAGGTAGAGGGCGCCACAATAGCTGCTTAAATTTCTGAAGCTAAAACGCGTATAATAAATTTACATTATTGTGTCCGCGTTTGAATACCAACAAAAGTATCATCATCATCAGCGAAGCAGCAGCAGCAGAAAATGCAGGTGACACCGCAGTAGCATCCGAGACCCCAGCCTGGCGACACCGGCGAAAAAACTGAAGACGACTGTGACTACCCGCCGCCGGCGGTGGTGGTGTGGTGCTAAGAAGCCAAAGGCGAAGCCTACTCATCCGGAAACTTCGAAATGGTCACGAGCGCGATCAAAAGAAATCTGTATGAGCGCAGCGGATCCTCTGCAGGCAATAAAGAAATATATAGCAGCTCAATACAAAGTCGATGCGGAGAAGCTGGCCCCGTTCATCAGGAAATATCTGAAGGGTGCTGTAGAATCGGGCGCTCTAATACAGACTAAGGGCAAGGCGCGTCCGGTTCCTTCAAATTAACCAAATCGGCCGCATCTGTCCATCGACGGGCAAGACCGCTGGCGGCAAGAGCGGCGCAAAGCCGCAACCGGATCTTCGACAGCGGCCGCGAAAGCCAAGAAGGGGAACTGTAACCGCACAGCCGGGCAAAGGCAAGAAGGGGTTCTCCGCAGCAGCCCTTATCGGCGGCGACGGCGACGCCTTCGTCACCCTCCAAAGTGAAACCATCCGCTGCGACTAAGGATAAGAAGGCGGCCGCAGCGAAGAAGAACCCACCGCCGCCGCTAGAAAATTCGCCGGCTCACAGAGCGGCGAGTGTCGAAGGCGAAGAGCGGTGGTGCCGCCCTAAAGCTAAGAAGAGCGCTAAACCAACCGACCAAGAAACCAAAGCGCCGAAGCCTGCTGTACGCCGCAACACTGAAGTCCAAAGTCTTCAGCGGCGGTCACCAAGAAGGCTTCCGCCGCCAAAAAGTAGGTATAGAGAGGGGTAGGTCTTCTGCCCCTCTGTTCGGTCCGTCCGTCATTCGCACGCACGCACGCACACATGATGATGATGATGGTGTGAATTGATGGATGGACGTGTAACGTACAATGGAGGGATGCGGATCCTCTTCGGGTGTGGGAGAACAGCTAGTTAGCGAATATCAGCATGGCGTGGTTGCGCGGACCAACCAATCACCCAACGCACCCGCGCGCCTTCTATGTTTGTTGTTGATGCGTCGTCTGTCCTACAGACAGACGATCAAGAATACCGGATGCGGGTGCGCGCGCGTGTGTGTGTGTGTGTGGTGCGTAATGCGTGTCTGCGCCCTGTGCGTGTATACACGCGCCGCTAGCGACAGCAACGGGCAAAAGCCCCTTTTCAGGGCTAACAAAGATCTCATTATAAAGTTTCTATTACTGTAGGTGGTAGAGCAGTACGTCTGACCCTATATTCGTCATACGAACTGAATTGAATTAAATTACATACATGGGCTATTACACATACATACATACATACACACCAATGATCAACTAAGTGGCGCCGCCAGCCAGATTACGCATTTCAAGTACTTATTCAATATGATGCTTAAGACTATCTTCTAGTCGGTCGTTCGTCAAACACAATAATAAATTGCGTAAAAATATATACATATATATATATATTTATTATTATTCCATTTTTCTCTTCTCTCACTCACTCTCGAGGGAGTATGAGAGGAGAGATAGAGATATACGCGCACACATTAACATACACAAACGCACGCTCAAGCCCCAGAGAGAGAGAGAGAGAGAGAAACGGACAGAGTGAAGAGAAAACACGACGACCAATCAATCATCAATCAATCAATCAATCAATTAATTAATTGGCCATTAAAAACTAAAACACCAACGCAACGCACGCACTGACTTTCAAATTTCACTCTCCGATACACCGCACCGTCCTTCCTTCTTCCTCCCTCCGCCTCCTCCTCCTCGCGCATTCCCCCTCGCCCGACTGCCTGACTCTCTATCACCCACTAAGCGACATACCCATTCTTGGTTACAAATTCAAAACACTAGCGCTGTTAGCGTGTGTTTATTCTTCTTTGAAATTTATTATTCAACATGTCCGACGCGGTAAAGGTGGAAAAGTGAAGGGAAAGGCTAAGTCCCGTTCCACCGTGCCGGTCTGTCCAGCTCGGTCGGTCGTATACACAGACTGCTGCGTAAGGGAAACTACGCCGAGCGCCGGTGCCGGTGCACCGGTATATCTCGCGGCCGTCATGGAGGACCGCCCAGCGCTCGAGTTGGCCGGTAACGCGGCTCGCGACAATAAGAAGATTCAGGATCACACCGCAGACATCTTCAACTGCCATCCGCAACGACGAAGAGTTGAACAAGCCCTTTACTGGTGCGATAGATCGTAAGGCGTGCCGCCAACATCCAGGCTGGTCCTTTTGCCTAAGAAACTGGAGAAGAAAGCCTAAAACGGGATGCAACGCTCTGCACGAATCGAAGAAAGGTTGTGGTGTGCGATGATAATAATATTGTTTGTTGTGCGTGTGTGTGTGTGTATTACGGGGAACAAACAATACTTGTTTTAAATAAGACTATATTAAACCACCACCAGTTCACCACCACGACGAATCATAACATTATACCACACTTCCATTATATCGTGTGTGTGCTCCGTTCCATTTTATTGGACTGGTGGATACGCACGTGTTACTTAAAGGCCCTTTGAGGGCCGCAAATACATTCGATGCTAAATAAAATCAGTTTCTTTGATCTATGGAAAACGACTATGAAATCGTATATTATAGATATATACTCTGGAAACAAATTCCAGTAAAAAGTTACTATATATAGCCAATGCGCTTCTTCCTAAAGTTCTGTCAGTCGATATTAGATCATTCTAGTATTATCTAATATATATATATATATATATGTAATATTAGGTATCTCTAGCCAACAACCGCTGGGGTGAAATTCCCAGCTGCTTTACACTTAATGTTGATATATGAAATTACTATTTTATTGATTATATTACTGCAATTAAATATATATAATTACATACTATATATACATACATACATAATTAAATAAAATACCCCGACGAACGAACTTTTTTTTAGACGTTCATTTAACACAAATAATAATAATAAATATCTTTTACACTCTCCCTCCCCCCCCACGCATTCGTTCCCCGTGTGTGTATACTGTATTAGTAGTCGCGATATCTACACCCACCCTCGCTAGTTCAGTTACCACGTCGAGTCGAAAAAAAGACAATGTCGCAACTGTTTTAGTTTTGAGGAAGTGATCCGATCCCTTAAGGATCAACACCTCCCATCGTCGATGCGCGCAGGATGACAGATCCGCGCACAAAAACCCATGCCCCTAATTCTGGCCACCCTGACCTGACTCAGAAGGCAAGGCCATTTTCAATCTCAAGACCCTTTGCGGCCTCCGGCATATCTGTGGAGGCCCCCTCAAACGCGACTCGTTGGACAGTGTCATCGCTGTCAATCTCTACGGCCACTGGTTGTAGAACCAGCCTGTTGCGGGCCCAGATGCGCCAAATGCATCGGGGACCATGGCACTCGGACTGTTCGCGCCCCTCCGGAGCGACAGAGCTCCCCCAGCGTGCTGCCTTACGAGGCAGAGGGCCACCCAGCGAGCCATCGCGGTAACCGCGCCGCAGAGGCAACGCGGCGGACTACTCAAAACGGCAAAAGCCAAACCAAAAAAGTGACACCAACCCAGCCATCTCGTAAGGGCCGCGCCTGCCCCAGGCCCGCCTCCCACTCCAGCTGCAGCTCCAGCCCAGCCCCCAAACCTGCTGCCCCCTGCAAGCCCCTAAGGCCCCTGCAAAGCCAGCTCAGCAATGCCTCCTGCCATGGCGCAAAACAAGTCGCGCCTATCACTAGGCCAAACTCTCCCCGTGCAGCCTGCCACCCTCAGCGCAGGCCACACTCCTCAACCCTGGGTATGCAAAACCCACAACATATTCGCCGAACTCAACAGCTCATTAGATTTCAAACGCCCCTGGAGGACCTCACCAACATGGGGATCCAGCCTCCAGCAAGGGCCAAAACGCCCTCTTCGAAATGCTGCAGATCACTGCAATCACATGGGCACCATACGCTCCTTCTGGGGCCTTCCAGAATGGTCCCATGCCCAGTAGGGCAACCCCTAGTTCTGTTCCAATGGCTAACACACCATTAGGTGAGTCAAACCCTGCCTTCTGACTGTCTCGTATTTCAACGCGGACGGACTCAGGTCTCAAAAGGACGAAGTAGCGATCCATTTAAAGAAACACAACGTCGACGTTATGCTAGTGCAAGAAACCTTTCTAAAATCCTAGCCACAGCGATCCCAAGATCGCCAATTACAGAACCATCCGCGGTGACAGGCTGACCGCCTCCAGAGGCGGCACCCGATCTACTACAAAAGGTGCTTGCACTGCGTACCGCTCGAGGTTCCGCGATTAACAAACATAGAAGCTACAATTGCGTGTAGGGTGGCTATGACCGGTCATAGCCCAATAGTTATCGCCTCCCGGTTTATCTATCACCGACGAAAACAGTTCTAGAATCGGCCATCAGGACCCTAATCAACTTAGGGCTGCCGGTCGCCAAGTAGCAGGCGACCTAAACAGTAAAACATGCTCCCGGCATCTGATAAGGGAGAATAAAACGGCATAAGTGCTTCACGCCCCTAAGGGCTCATAACTTCGATGTTATAGCCCCTGACTTCGACACGTTACGCTCTAAACTTTGCACGTCAAACACCCGACGTTTTAGATATTGGTAAGCACCGTGCCATCACCCCAGCGGTCAATCGCATTGAACCGCTGCCACGAATTATCATCGGATCATAGGCCGAGGTTCTCAAACTGGGCCAATCGACAGGCAAGGTCCCCAGACTAAAAACCATAGTCAACTGGCGTGCTCTCGAAGGTAAACTCAGAGCCACGACTACCCAGCAACCAGATATTTCAATCAACGAGATCGACTCTACCCACAAGGCGTTTCGGGCGATCGACTTAACTTCTACATCTTTAGCTCGGCTGTCGAAGACTTCCGAAAAGCGACGGTCCCCGCGTCGACCGATCAATCTGGGGTCCTTCCCTCGAGTCTCCGTCGACTGATAAGATCAAAAAATCGCGCGGCAAAGCTTCAATGATAGATACCTGACGGATGTTAATTTAGATCAGCCACCTCCAAAGGGGAGGCCAAAGAGCGCATGAAATCTTATAACGATCAAAATGGGGCGACCTGCTAGCAGACCGAGCCTTCTGAATACCGCCTACTGGCGTGCGGCAGGTCTCAAAGCAGACACCATCACACCAATGCCTCTGATTTGCACTCGACAACGCTACCTCGCTTTCGATGACACGGAGAAAGCCGAATATCTCGCGGATTATCTAGAGAGCCAATGCCTCCTTGCCGGAACTCCTGCGGACTCAAGACCACCTCCTAAAGGTGAACGCCGACGTGGCGCTTAGGGCGTCGTTACCACCACAGCTGGCGAACTGTTAGAACCCGTGACCACCGACGAGGTCACAATATTATAAACCCTCAAAAGAGGTCATTCCCGGTCCCGACGGGATTAACAATAAAAATAATTAAAGCGCTTCCGAATACCCGCCTCCTTGTGGTAATATTCAACATTCTTCCAGCTGCTCCTTCCCGGATGCCTGGAAGGAAGCGGACGTCATCGATACCCAAACCGCACAAACCGGCGGAACCTGCCACCCTCAGCGCAGGCCACACTCCTCAACCCTGGGTATGCAAAACCCACAACATATTCGCCGAACTCAACAGCTCATTAGATTTCAAACGCCCCTGGAGGACCTCACCAACATGGGGATCCAGCCTCCAGCAAGGGCCAAAACGCCCTCTTCGAAATGCTGCAGATCACTGCAATCACATGGGCACCATACGCTCCTTCTGGGGCCTTCCAGAATGGTCCCATGCCCAGTAGGGCAACCCCTAGTTCTGTTCCAATGGCTAACACACCATTAGGTGAGTCAAACCCTGCCTTCTGACTGTCTCGTATTTCAACGCGGACGGACTCAGGTCTCAAAAGGACGAAGTAGCGATCCATTTAAAGAAACACAACGTCGACGTTATGCTAGTGCAAGAAACCTTTCTAAAATCCTAGCCACAGCGATCCCAAGATCGCCAATTACAGAACCATCCGCGGTGACAGGCTGACCGCCTCCAGAGGCGGCACCCGATCTACTACAAAAGGTGCTTGCACTGCGTACCGCTCGAGGTTCCGCGATTAACAAACATAGAAGCTACAATTGCGTGTAGGGTGGCTATGACCGGTCATAGCCCAATAGTTATCGCCTCCCGGTTTATCTATCACCGACGAAAACAGTTCTAGAATCGACATCAGGGAACTTAATCAACCTAGGGGCCGTCGGTCGTCATAGCAGGCGACCTTAAACAGTAAACATGCCTCCTGGCATCTGATAAGGGAGAATAAAACGGCAAGGCGCTTCACGCCCTCATGGGCTCTCATAACTTCGATGTTATAGCCCCCGACTCCCCCGACACGTTACGCTCTAAACTTTGCAACGTCAAACACCCGACGTTTTAGATATATGTTAATCAAAGGTCACCCTAGCGGTCGACTGAACCGCTACACGAATTATCATCGGATCATATAGCCGGTGCTCTTCAAATCCGGGGCCACCGACAGGCAAGTAACCTCAGACCAAAAACCATAGTCAACTGGCGTGCTCTCGAAGGTAAACTCAGAGCCACGACCACCCAGCAACTAGATATTTCAATCAACGAGATCGACCACCTGACAAGGCGTTTCGGCGATCGACTCCTTAACTTCACACCTTAGCTCGGCCGTCGAAGACTTCGAAAGGACGGTCCCGCGCGTCGACCGATCAATTCGGGGTCCTTCCTCGAGTCTCCGTCGACTGATAAGATCAAAAAATCGCGCGGCAAAGCTTCACGATAGATACCCGACGGATGTTACCGCGTTAGATTGCGCCACCTCCAAAGGGGAGCAAGAGCGCATTAAATCTTATAACGATCAAAATGGGGCGACCTGCTAGCAGACCTGGAGCCTTCGAATACCGCCTACTGGCGTGTGGCGGGTCTCAAAGCATTCACCATCACACCACCTCTGATTTACCGGACAAATAACGCTACTCGCTTCGATGACACGGAGAAAGCCGGAATATCTCGCGGACAGTCTAGAGAGCCAATGCTCCCCGTCGAACTCCCCTGCGGACCAAGACTACCTCCTCAAAGGTGAACGCCGACGGGCGCTTAGGGCGTCGTTACCACCAGCGGGCGAACCAGCTAGGAACTCCGCGTGACCACCGACGAGGTCACAAATATTATAAAACCTCAAAAGAGGTCAATTCCCGGTCCCGACGGGATTAACAATAAAATAATTAAAGCGCTTCCCGCTAATACTCATCTGCCTCCTTGTGGCAATATTATTCAACACGCTCCTTCCAAAGCTGCCCTTCCCGGATGCCTGGAAGGAAGCGGACGTCATCGGGATACCCAACCGCACAAACCGCGGAACTCACCAGCTAATGCCCAATCAGTCTCCCCTGAACTCCGTGGGCAAGGTATACGAAAGGATTATTCTTAGGCGACTTAAAGAACACGTCCCAGCTAATAGATTACTTCCCGACGAACAGTTCGGCTTCTTAGGAATACGCACCTTGCGTTCAACAGGCCTTCCGCTTAACGGAACACATTCTTGCAGGGCTAACCCTGAAAACCCCATCGGTAATACTGGTGCACTATTCTTCGATGTCGCAAAGGCATTCGACAAAGTCTGCAGCAACGGTTTAATTTATAAACTGCACCCCATCAACATGCCAGACAGGCTCAGGTACTACCTGGCAATTTGTTTCCTCTTGTCGAACGTAACTTTTCGATACCGAGTCGACGGCACGCGCTCCTCTAGCCGGCCACTCCTGGCAGGTCCCTCAGGGCCCGTTCTTCCCCTCTTATTCTCAATTTTGCCACGCGATGTCCCGGAAGATCCGCAGGTCAGTCTTGCGCTTTTCGCAGACGATACCGCCCTTATACTATTCAAACTTACAAGGGCCGTATCATTCATCTGACTCTGCCGCAGCCAACCGCCCGCCGAGTGGTTTCCGGTTATGGAGAATCGAAGTTAACCCGGATAAAAGTGCAGTCTTCTTCTGAGAGGCTCATCCGATCCATTCTGCACCGCATCAGTACCTAGTCGTAGAAGCTAGGACCTATCACGATCTTCGACCGACCCATTCCCTGGGTAGAAACGGTCAAATACCTAGGGTCACCTTTGACCGTAACCAGCTTCCGCCCGCATATTAAGTCGCGAGAAACAAGGTCGTTCGTCATGAGCCGGCTTCACCCGCTCATTCAAAGCGTGCCAAAGCGTCCTTAAGACATAAACTCTTCTACAAGACCTGCGTAAGGCCCATTATGACCTACGCCAGCGTCGTCTTCGCCCACGGTAGCCGAAAACAAAATAAATCAACCCAGACGGTCTTCAAACCGCTTCACCAGAATTCGCAACCGGAGCAGAGCCGTACCAACGCGACATCGATCTGCACAGTGACTTTACATCTCGTCACCATACCGGAATTTCTCAAATCCATCTCGCAGCGCTTCTTCGAGAAAGCGCTTTCGCACTCTAACCCGCTAGTGGTAAACGCCGCAACCTACGATCCGGATCCGAACTATAAACTATAAACCGTAGACCCCGTCACGTTCTCGACGACCCCACTTCATGGGGAACCTAACGCCAGTCCGTCCTCAACGGACCCTGACCCGCACACAATACCATTTTCGTCGCGTCGCCCCGCCTGAGCGCGACGCACCCGCGAGACACCGCGTACACTCGTTACACCCAGTAGTGTCAGGGCGGTTCCCACCGCCCACAGCTTCCGATTAATATGATACAGGTGGCGTCCGTCAGAGGCTGTGGTTCGCATACCGAAACCTCGGACGGTCATTAGTCATCACCATCCATTCTCCACTCGGGAGAATCGCTATATAGCCAGGGAACTGGCAACTTGGGTGGCATCATCAGATAGGTATGAGACCAAGAGTAGAGCGACAGCTCAGTCTATGAGCGCTTTGTGTAAGTAAGAGAACCACTGTAGGCAACACGGTTTAACATTAACCAGCTCACGGACCTTCAGTTCCAGGAGTCTCTGTGTCCGATGAAGCTGTAAGAGCCGCATAGGCTAACAGCATAAAACATCAACAGAATCTGAAAATGGCTTAAAGTACGTGTTACTGTGTTGAGATATAGTAGTGGTGCGGGTGCTATTTCGATTGTGTCGCCTACTCTAAAATCTCGATAGTTTTACACTTTCCTGTTTAAATGCCACCTAAGACAAGTGGGAAGGCCGCCAAAAGTCTGGCAAGGCCCAGAAAATATCTCGAAGTCTGATAAGAAGAAGAAGAAGCAATAAGAGGGAAGGAGAGAGCTTACGCTATCTACATCTACAAAGTGCTCAAGCAGGTGCATCCGACACTGGCATATCGAGCAAGGCTATGTCTATTATGAACTCGTTCGTCAATGATATTTTCGAACGCATAGCGGCTGAGCTTCACGGTCGCTCACTACAACAAGCGCTCCACAATCACATCGAGGGAGGTGCAGACCTCCGTGAGACTGCTGCTGCCCGGCAAC
>JAGSMU010000091.1:0-252763 GCA_029286865.1 Teinopalpus imperialis | reverse complement strand
GGTTAATCTAATAGTAATAGAGCCACGGTGCAGCATATTTTGGGCTACGGCTTGAATGGGTCGGCCCAAGAAGGACCTCGCGATCACAGAATATCAGCGTGAAAAAGCAGTACTATATACGTTACGTTTCGGTCAGTGGTGCGTGTAGGGATTAGGAGACGCAGATACTAGGAGCGAGACATTCTATCTCAGTTCTCAGGAAAAGTTATGCTTGTGCATCTAGAGTAATAGGTTAGAATGGATGTACATAGGTGTTTATGGGTCGCTGCCATCACCTTAATATGCAGTCTTTAATGAACTGTTTGTCGTCCTAAAGTTGTACAAAGTTATCTTAATAAATTGTCCCATTATATACTTAATTCCAAAAAACATTCTCTTCCCATCTACCTTTGGATTGAGAAGATAATGTATCGAGTGCTTAATGTTTATAAATAAGATATTTATAAGTTTATAAAACATTTATCATCTTACGAGGCCCTCTATTCGACAAAGGTGTAGGTAGCTCTATAATTTTGCTTCTTCTCTATTCTATATTATATAATCAAAATTATCCAAATATCCTTCACTATCTTAAAGATGACTTCAATATATTCGCGGTACCTAGTCAAGAGAAGAATGTATAAATTATTCTCTCGACTATGTACCGCGACCTTTAAATAGAATGAGAATTAGTGAATTAGTGTTTCATAGACTGTCTTCTTTCTTTCTTCTTTAACAGTACAGGCTATACTACTTTGGAAGGCAAGAATGAACCTATGGTATTTGTGTATGTATGTATATGTTTATATATATATAAAGAAATAGTTATTATAGAACATTTCTTTAATTTGAATTTAGCCGTGACTCACTCCGTTGCTAAAGAAGTGTGGAGTCGGGCTCGGTCGACAGATGGCGGTATAAGGGATGCAATCTACTACGTTGGTAAAGCGGGGCTGTCATTGTCTGAGAGGTTTGAAAGATATAAGAGTGTAATTAATTATTGTGCTCAAGTGTTAAAAATATTGAAGAAAAGATTGAGATTGTGAATAATAAACGTTAAATGTCGTTTCTTTGATTACAGAGCAACACATGGTTTTATTCACCGACAATAATAGAAAGAAACATTATAAAACGACATTCTTGTTTATTGATGTCCATTAAAATGGAAAGGCTGCGTTTTGAATTTACGGTCATCACTTCCTGAATGAACAGGAAGTGATGTAAAAACTAATGTAACGGCGATAACCTCAATAACAACCAGTGATAATAAGGTATATGCTATACCAGAAACACTGCAGGCCGCTGGTAATCACAAGGAGATAATAAAAGCAGCAGCCTAAAGTAAAAAACAGTTTAATGAAAAGACATCAGGTTCGAAGAGTCTGGATTACATTGACAGAAGAACAAAAGAAAATCTACTTTGATGACGATGGTAATTTGTAATTTGGAGAGCAGTATTTGGAGGAAGTGAATCCAAACCAACCTATTACTATGTGCGCAAAAGAAACCGATTCATTAGAAAAAGTATTTGAGAAATTAATGGGCAATTCTCAAGAAATAAAACAACAGAACTTGAAGAATATCGCGGAGAAATTTGTTATTGAAAGGTTTACAGGTAAGAACCCAAATGTCAAACAATGGATTGATATTTTTGAAAAAGAGTGTACGCGCTTTGATGTTACAACAGATGAGAAAAAAATTGAAATACTACGGTTGTTTATGGATAAAAGTTGTGCAGATTGGTACAGTTCTATGATTATAAAACTGACCATAAACTCAAAATGGTCAGCATGGAGAGACAAATTTTGTGAGTCATTTGCAAACAAAGGATGGAGCCCAGTGACATATGCACTGTGGTTCAAATACAAAGACGGATCACTGTTACACTATGCCATACGAAATGAAAAACTGCTGCTGGACTTGAGAAGATCTATTGATACAGATACCATACCATAGTCAAGTTACTATGTTTCTACGGATTGTTATGGGGCGTGTGATTTACTCATGGAGATCTTATTATCAGTGATTGCTTCAAGATGCAGTAGAGTAGTAGCCTTGATCGGGATGATAACACGTGCTCGCAGAATACTAGAGTGAATTAGCAGCATAACGCTGTTGTGTTTAATTCAGCGAGTGTTTGGATTCAAAGATCCAGTTAATGACAAGGCGTCGGAATTTTGCCTTTAGAGTTGACAACGCTAGTTCTCCTTGGATATTTGATAAGGACGGAGATAGATATTTATATAATTATCATTTAACTTCAGTTGGACTGCGTGCTCGATGGATCCCCGGATCACTTATCATAGGAAACGATTTGTCATGCTGCTATTTAACGCTGGTTTTCACCATTGAGGCCATGGTTCTTCAGTATTACTTGCCACTGTTTAAGCTTTTTCTTATCATGTTGATTAATTTTCATTAGAGCCAAGTTTAAACTGCGGGGCTGATATAATTCGATTCGTTCGTTTCGTCGTACCTCGTGATATTACCACTGTTTAAACGCAAAGACGAAGTCAGAGAAAATTGCTGCTGACTTTCTAACTCTTGTGTGAATCATGGATTCTTGGTGATAGTGTTTAATTCAGTAAGTAAGAGGTTTTATTATTTTACAAGGTACACAACTTATATATATATCTTGCTATCACTGTTAAATTTAATTTTAGTTATTATTTTTCTATTATTTCGGCATAGAATTGACGACTAGATCACTCTTTGATGGAACAGTTTGTGTAACAAATCTATTCCCCGCCACTGCAAACAGTCGGCACCTTAGCCGAGAGGGTGAGGGCATCCTGCTTCGGTAAAATTTGTTTACGCTCTTCGGCCCAACTTTGCTTATGGTTAAACCAATACTAAATAATCGTACTTTCAGGTAATTGGGCGAACACTATTGTAGGATATTCAGAACTAAAAGATCTCAACTACAATTGCTACATCGCTGCTAGGGTGAGTTTGAAGCAGGCACTGGAATCACCCACCTAATCAGTCTATGGATGCACTATATCGATCAGACTGGAGTTCGTGAAGGCCTATAAGTTTTAGAGAAATGCAGAATTTAAAACTTTGAGGAAAGCCCTTGTTCAGCATAATAATTAGTTTAGTAATGCTACTGTAATTGGATACATTATTTGTACTACCATAATTATATATCTACCCATAGATATTAAGCAAGCTAAAGTGTGCCAACCATATAAAAGAAACAAGTTGAACTACATAGCATCCCGCTTCTAATGTAATTATTGGTATACGTAAATGAATCAACAATCTGTGGTGGTTTTTCGCTAGATTTGGGTGGAATAGGGTAGATAGTTCAGTTGGCTAAAAGACTTAGTAGCCATCGATTGCTCACCCGAGATGAAGCAAAGTGGGAACCACTCGCTACCGGCCTGCTACCCGGGCGGGCTACCTGAGCTTGGATACGCACAGGTGGACGGCGAGAGGGGCGATGCTCGCCCTTCTCGGGTACAATGAAATCAAGTTTCACTACAACACAAATTAAAAAATATAAATGTTATTTTATTTTTCAATGGTGGTAAAATGTGTCCTAAATGTGCATTCCTAACAGAGGAAACAGGGCAAGAAAACTTACAGTCTGGCAAGTTTATGCGCTTCAGCAAGTAAGAGCATGACAGTGTCTCGTAACACTCACTTACGGTGTACGTAGTGTCATAAAATAAAATTACGTGCGATGTATTGTTACGGTTTTTGGACTTACATATTTTAGCAGCGGAGAGAGAATAAAGAAATAGAACACGGCTTTATTTTCCCGGAATAGTTGCAAACAAACCCAGTCAGGGTTTGTTTGCAACTATTATATTGTATTGTAGTTTAAATGATGCTACGAGTACTTTGTAGAAGTTTAATTCACAAACATTTTATTTATATTATGAAAAAGATTATTATATTAATATAAAAATAACATAATCCGATAAATAAACTGTTATTATTAATTTCTCTTGTAGAATAAAAGGATATTGTACTTTAAGAAAAAATAAAATTTAAAGCAAAATTTCTACGAATGAATTCTTCAGGTGTTAAGAATTTATCTAAACTGTTTTTGTTTATGGAATCTATAAAGAGGTTCAATACTTTCTTAGGTGGTAACTCTTAAACGGAACTATAATTGATTGGAAGACATGCTACATTATATTATTTTAATCATATTGAAGGTGATAAAGAAACACAGTTGACCTGACACCCACATTCATCATCGATAAAGAATCATAATGCAAAAGTCACATAGGAATAACATGGAACGCCTCTTCTCCAGTAATAAGATCCCATCACTCGAAACACAGCAGGGTTATACTGATAGTTTACAGATACCGATCCAGCCGACTCTTTCATGGTGTAGGCAGATGTTAGAAGGTGGCACCTTCTAATAAATCAAAATCGGGCACTAAACTAGGCAATTTCTATAACAATGAATCTTAAACTAGTCTATTTTTCTATATCCAACCTATATTATTATATGCTTCAGTACTTGATGACGATAAGCTCTTCCTGGTCCATTTCAGCCATGGTGACATCTTCTGCTTATTGCCAGATCACATCAACTGCGCAGAATATGTTGTAGTGCCGTAATCATTCAACGTGCCAACAGAGGCACTCGCTCGACGTCACCTCCCTATTGCGGTAATGCCATGTAATAAGATCAGAGGAAGGTGCACAGGGAGAGATATAGAGTCCTGTTGGGAAAGGAACCCACGACCCGTAACTCAGCAGCCTGATACTCTAACCACTACACCAGTATTTATCATACATATCGACAGACATAGTATCTGTCTGTAATGGGATACTTGCCTGCACCCTCATCGATCCGATAAAATCGATTAAAACCAGACAGAGATGTTACACTATAACGCGAGACAAGGACAGCGATAGTACGAAAACTAATTAATCTCCAAATGTAATTTGGGATTGAACTGATTCGAACGGACATGCTTCCTTCTGGATGGCACTCCATTGACAAGCCTTTGTAGAGCTAATGGACCGTTAGGGTGCAGGCTCTGCTTCCGATTCCTGCACCACCATACCAGTGTTATAACAGGTCTTTACCTATGAAATTGCCGTTTTGTATCAAATAAGTTAAAGTATTTTTTTTTCAAACTTTTTTATTTCTGTTATTCAAAGTAATCACCCAAGTCATCGATGCATCTTTGCCAACGCAGTGGTAGTATATTGATGCCCTTCTTGTGAAAATCAGTTGGACGGGAGGCAACAAACTCTTCCAAGGCATTTTGTACTGCCTCTCGGAATTTAATTTTTTTCCCTCTAAAATGTTGTCCAAATTTTGGAAAAACTAATAGTCGGTGGGGTACAAGGTCTAGTGAGTACGGTGGATGAGGGAGAGCTTCCAACCCCAACTCTTGCAGTTGTTGATGTTACGCGCCGTTTGTGCCGCGTTGGTGCCACGACGGAGCTCATATTCCATAATTACACGAACTGACATGTAATTTTTTCATAGTATCCAATATGAATAAAAATGTTCAAACGTAATGAAAATACAAGCTAATTAATAAACAAAAGACTGACTTTGTAAAAGAATGTCATGTTTTTAAAAAGAAATTATTTTGAATTTAGAATTCACAGCCAATCTAAACTTTTTTTCGTTTTGAAATGGCCTAATAAATTTTTTTTAAAAAAAATACTGAAAAACGCTAATTTCATAGGTAAACACCTAATACAACTAGTCTGGCCATAAATACTGTCACTTAAAACTTTTCTTTTTTACTTTTTATATTTTTTTCAATTTCGAACATTTCACATTTTTTTTCGAGTTCATTATCAAATTACAATATGAAATGGAGTGTTAAAGAAAATAGGATTGCAGTGATCGCCTTGCACAAAGTGGGTATCGAGCCGTCGGTCATATTCCAGACACTTCAAAAGCTTGGTATCAGCCGTATGTTCGTATATCGTACTATCAACAGATACAACAACACTTCCTCTGTCCAAGACCAGAAAAGATCGGGGCGGCCGCGTGCTTTAAGAACTACAAAGGCTGTTCATGCTATTAAAGCCAGAATTCGTCGAAAACCTATTAGGAAGCAAAAAATCTTATCGCGAGAAATGAAGATTCCCTCTAGGACTCTGTCGCGTATTATAAAACAAGACCTGAAGCTCGGTGCTTATCCTCGATATACAGGACATGCCCTTAATCAATCTTTACAATTAAAGAGAGTGAATCGATAAAAACGCCTTTTGTCGCGATACGCAGGTGAAAGGCACAGAAATATCCTCTTTACCGATGAAAACATTTTCACGATTGTAGAACACTAGAATAAGCAAAATGATAAAGTGTACGCTCACAGTTCTAAAGAACAGGTACAACGTGGTCATCATCCTGCGTCAGTGATGGTTTGGTGGGGCGTGTCTTATCAAGGAGTCACAAAACTACATTTTTGTGAAAAATTCAGCCAAAGTGTATCAAGATACAGTCTTGGATCACGTTGTGAAACCTCTCAGCAATACACTTTTTATAAATATACCGTGGACTTTCCAGCAGGACTCTGCACCTGGTCACGAGGCACGCACTACCCAAGCCTGGCTTGAAACCAACGTTCCGGACTTTATAAGAGCTGAAGACTGGCCTTCGACTAGCCAAGACCTCAACCCTTTAGACTTTAAATTATGGTCAGTTTTAGAGGACATGGCCTGCTCTCGACACGGCATTGAGTCTCTTAAAAAAACTTTGGAGCAAGCAGTGACGAAATTTCCCTTGGAAACAGTGCGTAAATCCATAAATTCGTGGCCAAACAGATTAAAGGCCTATAAAAAAGCCAAAGGTGGCCATTTCGAATAGAATTTTTTTATTTTTTTGCTGAGACTAATAAATATGTAGGTATAAATTTTAATAATATTACATGACTTCATTAAAAAAATGCATTTTTGTTTGTAACAGAACTTATGAACACTTATAACTTTCCACTAGAACGTCTCGAATTAAATTTATTTTTTAACGGGACACATAAATATTATCGCATTCAGAATGCACGTACGTTATATTATTGAGACTGTTTACGTGAACGATCAATACACGGAAAGATGTGACGATCGAGAACAGACTGGCGTATGTTTATTGTGTTCACTCTATTCTGTGCGTACTGACACACGTTTTAAATTGATTTTTCTCTATTCTATCATTCTCCTAGTCAACTTTAATTCGATCCAGTGAAAGTGATGATCCTCAGATTGAACAGGAAGCGGAGGTCCCGCCGGTAATGCATAATTCGAAAAGCAGCGGCCGATTATACGTCGAAGGTCGTAAAACATGTAGAGCTATCCCAGCTCACAGACTGAACTCTATACGTAAGGTTCGACCCTTGAAAATTATTTATAATGTTTCAAAATAACTCCACTTGAATCTTGTTTGTATTTTAACTATAATCCCTGATATTAAGATTTTGTTTATACAAATAGGGCAAGGTAGAGCCGGAATCTCGTGGAGAGCATTCCGCACGATAGCGGTTTCCTGCAAAACTTTCATATTTCCGATAGGGAAATAGGGAAAAGCTCAGTTTTTGTATATTTTTAGACAGTAAAGTAAAATTTGCTATCTGCTAAACGGTATAAAATAGATTATCATTTAAATGTTTGCATTTTAAATTATAAAAATATCATATTTGTATTTCTTACACCGAGCTCTTTCAATGGATGCGTCACATTTTCTAATTTTCCCTCTAATATTGGAATTTCTTTATTTACACTATACGTCTATGATTTAATTATCCACGGTCGTCTAACTGTCTGTATATTCTACATAAATTTATAAAAATTCCATCTAATAGATTCAGATCTAGACCTATTCTATAAAAGAAATAGAGAAAATAAGTTGGCACAGGCCCACGGACAGACAGAGTTATATAACTACGGAACAAATGGGTCAGCTTGACTGTAGGATCACAGGCCAAGATCACAACACAATTACAAGTAACGGGGCAGACTATCTCACTTCTTAGGAGTTAGTGACGACGCATTGGCAACTTGAATCTAGTATTTTTCATTTCATTCATTTAATAAAATACCATATAAAAAAAATACCAGACCGCCTACTATTTCAGGCCTTGTTAATAACTCCATGAATATAAATGAACGTTGACTAAGTTATTTTATATTTAAATGTTCCGTGTTCATCGCAGAGGCGAGAAGGTCACAGCTCGATTGGAGTCACTGGCGGGGTCTCCTCAGAACAATGTAACATTTAACATATAACGGCAAAAAAGAATGACTGTCCCTGGACGTTTCTAAGAAATTACTAATCCGGATTTGTTTTCGAAATCAATGTTGGCAGAAGTCAATTGAAGTTTAAAATTTGCAATCCCTGACCGGCCCCTAGCACTTTGCTAAGTTTTAAAACAAAGGGATAGAATATAAGATTAACTAGCATGACTGTATATTAACAAAAGTTAAAAAAAATAGCTTCGATTTTTTTATAGTCATCCCTCAAAAATTACTTGATGAATTTTTCACCAGATTTACCATGGAGTGAGTATTTAGAGGAGTTGCTTAGAATAATTCCAGCTGCTGAGTTTAAATATTGTACATCACAACAGGATTCAAAATTTCACTCTCATGATCTCAATGGTAATGTCAATCCACCACTGTGTGCTTAATGCGAAATTTTCAACAACCTCTCTCTGTGTAATTAGCCATTGCCAGCGTTATTTCTGGACTGATATGACTTAGGGACATTCAAGAAAAGAGCTTACATATTTCTTAAAGAAAGCCGACAGTGCATCTGTGAATCTTTTGGTGTTGCAAATATTCATGGACAGTGGTGATCACTTACTATCATGTTGCTTGCACAATTGCCACCTATTCTTCAAAAAAATTGTTGATCCGATTGTTGGTGACCAGCGACTTAGATTTCAACATAAAATAGAAATATATTTAATTGTGCTGTGAAAAAGGCAGTTAAAAAACATACCTCTATACCAAGCTCCATGTAGGCAGAGTTACTATTATATAAAATTTTAAGATCTCAATGGGAATACCATTATTAACATTTAGGATGATTTTGATAAAATCATTGCAATCAATGTTTATCACATTTGACTTTGTTTTTCATTCAATCTTCATATTCATTATTTTTTATGTCAAGGATAACTTGAAGATATAGAAAATAAAATAAATATTTAAATATTTGTAACTCCGCCCATGAACAGCATAAGAGTCGTAAATGCGATGCCAGCCTTTAAAACCATAATATTTTTTTTCATCCCTAAAGACTACAATGGGATTGCTCATGCGTCTATTACGGATTACGTTACTATTTCACTCTGCTATTCTGTGAAAGTGACCTCAGTCAATACGTTGAATACCTATTTACAACTACGAAGTGACTCTACCACCTTCAAAATCGAATTCTAAGAAACGATATTTATATGTAGCTTAAATTAATTTATTCACATTAAAAAATCATAGTTCTATTTATTATGGGGGGGGGGAGGGTAATGCTACATTTGGCACGCCTGGCGAGCGGGTTGGCAACCTCGTGATGACGTATGAATATATATGAATCGGGGAAATCTATGGATGCAGGTTCGTACTCTGTGGCAGTGTGTGGATCAGGCCTAAGAGCAGCAGTGGAATGGCTGAAACGATGATAAATACATCAAAGTAAACCTTTCATAAATTCATGACCTCTTTTTATTAGTTAAGTAACAATACTTTAAGTAGCCGATTTAATCCCACCATCAGGCAGGGTTGCCATAATTTTTTAGCAGTAATACAATATATCTGATTTCAAAGAGGATAAATGGTGTTCGAAGTTGTAAAAAATAAAATAATACTTATTTATATTATCTATTTTTATTATCTACCATATGTATTAGTATGTTACAGATATTGTTAATAATTATAATATCTTTTTTAATGGTGCCTATACTCAATATTATATTTAGACCACAATACTCTATTTTAAAATACGACTGGCAACCCTACCGGCAGATGTAGCTAATGCTGCACCAAATATATCTGAACGGCTCGGAAGCTAAACTGAGCGAGTTTTATAGCCTCAAGCAAACCTGACTGATTATAATACACCAAGAGGTTCTCAGCGGCGGAAGTTTGGTGTAAACCGTTACAACTCTAGGAAATATTAAGTTTAGAATATGTACTGCGGTTTCTTCGTGGAGTGTTCTAATATCAGGTTTTCGTGTTCGTTTATTAATAAATTCACATACGCCCAGTGCTATTGTTATAGTTATTGGCTGCTGAATCTGATGTTAGATTCCCATGCAAGGAACATATACACGCGGTGAAAGACTATTTTTACAATTTTTATTTAAAATATTGATCGCTACGGTTATGTTTTATTTTGTATATGGGTATATGTTAAAATACATATATATATATATATATATATATATATATATATATCTTTTAAGGTGGAGCGCCTATCGAACAACTCCATTCAATTCATTTTTAGTTTGTGTAAATATGACCTACTCGCAAATGGACCAATGTTGTTTTGATGTTAACATCAAAAGCTGCTGCTAGGTCGGCTGTATTGACTATCATCAGCTTCCACAATCCCCTTTAATTCATTATTTTCGATCAAAGTTTCCGGACGACCACGAGGTTCATTTTTAAAATCAAAATTTAACTACTATAAAAGAGCTACTTCTAGCTGCTAGACAAGGAACTCATGCATTTTGGTCTCTTGCCAAAGCTCTCCGAGGGAATTTCTGTGAACCATCATCAGGGTCGCTCTGCTGGTTACCTTCATCTACTTGAAACATGGATGGGCGCAGTCAATGGAGACCAAGGGCGAGGCTCTTGTAGTTATTCTGGCGTAGCGTAGGCATTCAATTGTGTTTGGCACAAAGTGCTTCTTTCGCTTTCTTTCTATGGGCTTCCCGGCAAATTATGCAAGTAGGTCACCAGTTTTGTGACAAACCATAGCATCAAGGCCTTAGTCGACAGTGCATGCTCCGACTCCTACCCAGTGAATATTTGTGTTCAACAAGGATGTGTGCTATCTTCTACATTGTTTCTTCTTCATATCAATGAGATGTTGCACATTAATAACATTCATTTCTATGACAACAGCAAAGGGATAACTTATACACTGGCTGCGCCCATATTTCTTGGAAACACATCAATGATTTTGTTAAATATCTATACTCTTCGACAATTGGCTAATATAGAAGGAGCATATACAAACCAAAAAAATAAAATAAACATGAAATTAAAGATACTCCACTATCAAGAGATAACAAACTATTGATCTGAAAGGCAATACTGAAACCCATATGGGACGATTGTCTTCAGCCATGGACTCTAATGACTAAAATTTCCTTGTAACGTATTTTATAACTCTAGGATTTAGGTTCTAAGTGAACAACACCGCCGCCGCTAGGAAATCTGCCGGCTCGCAGAGCGGCGGAGTGTCGAAGGCGAAGAGCGGTGGTGCCGCACCTAAAGCTAAGAAGAGCGCTAAAACACCGACTTAAACTCCTGTGGAAATAAAGCGTCCGTGAATAAAGTACGCAGCGACGTACGAGCGTAAGGCAACAGCTGTCATAAGACTTACAAAGCCTTTAGAATGTAACCCAGTCTATAAAGGGGGGACAAACGGGTTAGCAGTTCACCTGATGATGAGTAAAATGCAGATATACTCTGTCGCCCTGGCAAGTAATAACATTTATTTTTATTCCATGAATGGTCACAAACAAGCACACAGTTCTCCTGTAAGGTGAATGATTCCTACGCCCCTCAACACTCGATAACCATAATGCAGATGCATCATCATACCTGAGCACTAAGAAAGCCTCGTCACCAGCAATAAGGATCTGCGGTTTATTTCTTAACACTGATATTTCGGAATATTCGGTCCTAACTTGATTAAGTTGACAAAAGCTGTAACCATAACTAGTTTATAACTGCGACGTGACTGTACCGAGAAAAACAAAAAACAACAGAGCCGATATTCCAGTATAACAGTTCCATTATTATCAAAACAAATCTGATGTTACGCATATGGGATTTGCATCAAAGGTATAATCGTTACCAAACATGAGTGATTTTTTTTTAAACTTTGAGAGTTACATATGATAGCGAGTGATTCCTGCGGCCCATGACATCTACATTCACACTTGACAAGGCATCATAATGCAGATGCGTTGCCACCCTTGAGGAATGAGATGGAACGCCTCGTTACCAGTAATAAAGTTCTCCGGATCCCGACACCCACCAGACGAAACAGCAGCATTATGCTGCTGTTTTACGCTGGTATTCTGTGAGGGCGTGGTCCTTTCTCGGTCGTGGTGACCCATTCATTCTGCAACCAGAAATAAACAGTAGTGTAGCTGCTGTACCACTGTCAAAAATTACAGTAGTAACGCCATAATACAGTTAGTTTGTAGCTCAAGCAACGTAACGGGCCGGTTAGACCGGGGTAGGATGATCCTGATGAATGTCCCTTCCGGAATACTAGGGTGAAATAGCAGCATAAGAAGGAAGACCTAATAACTGGTAAAGAGACATTCTATCGTAGTCTCTTATATCTTGTATCGTGTATCGTGTTTTGAATCTTTCTAGAGAGTTGTCGCTGGTTTTTATGGACCACTGTCATCAGGCACCATTGGGTGAACTGTGTGCTCGTTTGTCACCTTTACTTTCATAATAAGGTGAATTTGTCCGGGCCGCATGGACCAAAAAGTCCTCTATTATTAACAACCATTACTGCAACAACATTATTATTATTAAATATTTTATAATAAGGAATCAGTTTAAAAAAAAACCTAACCAAAATACCTAAAGCCACATAGGATTTCTTCATTATATTTACCATAAACACAGTGCAGAGCAACAAAGCAATGAACAACTGTGGCACGGAGCTCGGTGGCTGGCCTTGACCCACTTGCACCTCGCTGTAGGTCTCCTGCAATGGAACAGAATCAGTTAATAAAGCTAAAGACAGATACAAGTAACAATAAAGTTATTGAAGTTATTCAAAAAATACAAAACTGTCTTTCTTCGAAGAACTTGCTTCAAATGCTGTAGCCGTAAAGCAAAGGAGGTTGATTCAACTTATTGTGAGGTGGTGAGAAAAGATGAGTAAGTTGTTGGTTCAGTATGCTGTGGTTACTCATAGTGTATGCTGTGGTTACTGAGCAAACGTGAGCAAGACGCAGGTTCAGTGTATGCTGTGGTTACTGAGCAAACGTGAGCAAGACGCAGGTTCAGTGTATGCTGTGGTTACTGAGCAAACGTGAGCAAGACGTAGGTTTAGTGTATGCTGTGGTTACTGAGCAAACGTGAGCAAGACGCAGGTTCAGTGTATGCTGTGGTTACTGAGCAAACGTGAGCAAGACGCAGGTTCAGTGTATGCTGTGGTTACTGAGCAAACGTGAGCAAGACGCAGGTTCAGTGTATGCTGTGGTTACTGAGCAAACGTGAGCAAGACGCAGGTTCAGTGTATGCTGTGGTTACTGAGCAAACGTGAGCAAGACGCAGGTTCAGTGTATGCTGTGGTTACTGAGCAAACGTGAGCAAGACGTAGGTTTAGTGTATGCTGTGGTTACTGAGCAAACGTGAGCAAGACACAGGTTCAGTGTATGCTGTGGTTACTGAGCAAACGTGAGCAAGACGCAGGTTCAGTGTATGCTGTGGTTACTGAGCAAACGTGAGCAAGACGCAGGTTCAGTGTATGCCGTGGTTACTGAGCAAACGTGAGCAAGACGCAGGTTCAGTGTATGCTGTGGTTACTGAGCAAACGTGAGCAAGACGCAGGTTCAGTGTATGCTGTGGTTACTGAGCAAACGTGAGCAAGACGCAGGTTCAGTGTATGCTGTGGTTACCGGAGCAAACGTGAGCAAGACGCAGGTTCAGTATGCCGTGGTTACTGAGCAAACGTGAGCAAGACGCAGGTTCAGTGTATGCCGTGGTTACTGAGCAAACGTGAGCAAGACGCAGGTTCAGTGTATGCCGTGGTTACTGAGCAAACGTGAGCAAGACGCAGGTTCAGTGTATGCTGTGGTTACTTCGAGCAAACGTGAGCAAGACGCAGGTTCAGCGTATGCTGTGGTTACTGAGCAAACGTGAGCAAGACGGCAGGTTCAGTGTATGCTGTGGTTACTTCGAGCAAACGTGAGCAAGACGCAGGTTCAGTGTATGCCGTGGTTACTGAGCAAACGTGAGCAAGACGCAGGTTCAGTGTATGCTGTGGTTACTGAGCAAACGTGAGCAAGACGCAGGTTCAGTGTATGCTGTGGTTACTGAGCAAACGTGAGCAAGACGCAGGTTCAGTGTATGCTGTGGTTACTGATAAACGTGAGCAAGACGCAGGTTCAGTGTGTATGCTGTGGTTACTGAGCAAACGTGAGCAAGACGGTTCAGTGTATGCTGTGGTTACTGAGCAAACGTGGAGCAAGACGCAGGTTCAGTATGCCGTGGTTACTGAGCAAACGTGGAGCAAGACGCAGGTTCAGTATGCTGTGGTTACTGAGCAAACGTGGAGCAAGACGCAGGTTCAGTGTATGCCGTGGTTACTGAGCAAACGAGCAAGACGCAGGTTCAGTGTATGCTGTGGTTACCGGAGCAAACGTGAGCAAGACGGCAGGTTCAGTGTATGCTGTGGTTACTGAGCAAACGTGAGCAAGACGCAGGTTCAGTGTGTATGCTGTGGTTACTGAGCAAACGTGAGCAAGACGCAGGTTCAGTGTATGCCGTGGTTACTGAGCAAAAGTGAGCAAGACGCAGGTTCAGTGTACGCTGTGGTTACTGAGCAAACGTGAGCAAGACGGCAGGTTCAGTGTATGCCGTGGTTACTGAGCAAACGTGGAGCAAGACGCAGGTTCAGTGTATGCTGTGGTTACTTCGAGCAAACGTGAGCAAGACGCAGGTTCAGTGTATGCTGTGGTTACTGGAGCAAACGTGAGCAAGACGCAGGTTCAGTGTATGCTGTGGTTACTGAGCAAACGAGCAAGACGCAGGTTCAGTGTATGCCGTGGTTACTGAGCAACGTGAGCAAGACGGTTCAGTGTATGCCGGTTACTGAGCAAACGAGCAAGACGCAGGTTCAGTGTATGCCGTGGTTACTGAGCAAACGTGAGCAAGACGCAGGTTCAGTGTATGCTGTGGTTACTGAGCAAACGTGAGCAAGACGCAGGTTCAGTGTATGCTGTGGTTACTGAGCAAACGTGAGCAAGACGCAGGTTCAGTGTATGCTGTGGTTACTGAGCAAACGTGAGCAAGACGCAGGTTCAGTGTATGCTGTGGTTACTGAGCAAACGTGAGCAAGACGGTTCAGTGTATGCCGGTTACTGAGCAAACGTGAGCAAGACGGTTCAGTGTATGCTGTGGTTACTGAGCAAACGTGAGCAAGACGCAGGTTCAGTGTATGCCGTGGTTACTGAGCAAACGTGAGCAAGACGCAGGTTCAGTGTATGCTGTGGTTACTGAGCAAACGTGAGCAAGACGCAGGTTCAGTGTATGCTGTGGTTACTGAGCAAACGTGAGCAAGACGTATATAAATCTGCTTAATTTAAATCGTTACATAGTATACAATAGGAAACTCGAAACCTATTCACAACAACGAACATGAAATGACCCTGTTGTTACATTCAAGCCTAAAACAAAGACAAGATAATAATCATAAAGCCCTAATTCCTTCACAATGCATGTCAGGTACAACCGCAGGCTCATGTGTCTGGCTGACAAATGGGGAGATTGTTAGCTCGGATAAACAGAAAATCGTGATACTTGCCCTAAGGCAAGGCACCTAACGAACAGTGCTTAATTCTCGCAAATGGAACACATCACCTACCACAACACAGAACTACACTCGCCTAAACTTTTTAGCGTTACACTTATATTTTATATTTCTTTACCAGTGGTAGAGCTGGAACATTTAAAACTAAGTTGGTAGTATAAATAAATTATAATGCAATAATTATTTTAGAATAACAAAAAGCTCTATTTTAGCTTTCGTGTCGTTTATTAAACAATCGAGAACTTTCTCAATAATGCATCTTAATCAAAAAAAAAAATATTTTCAATAAACTCATCGATATGTGCACTTTTTTATAACTGTCGCACTATTTACACCTGCACTGTAAAACTGAACTATAAATATGTATGTCGTATGTTACCGTGACGTCATAAAAAATTGTTCTATATAAGGATAATTATAAAAAAATATTGTTATATATAAAAAGAACCACTCCGACCGAACGTTGAAAAAGCCAGTGCTGTATTGACGGAAATTAAAATTTTCCATTATGTTTAATAAAGTTTATTATTATATATTTAGTATATTATTATATCTCAGCAAGATTATTATTTTATATACAAGCCTCGTGGTGTAGTTGTTAGAGTACTGCTGCGTCACGGTTCCTGGGTTCGATTACCAGGTTAATAAAAATATTTATATATAACATTGGTTTTCGAGTCTCGGTGTATTATATGTATGTATGCATCTGCACCTTTATGTCAGTCCTATGTCATCGATACTGCTCCTGAATCTTCCTCAGATCTTATTGCACATGTACATATTTCATTCGACAATTGAGGGGGTAACGTAAAACGTAAAATAAAAGATAACTCCGTGGTCGAAATCGACCAGAGACATCATTCTATAATTATATTATTTAACATAATTATAAGGGATAATTCTCTCAGGGAACATCTCTCTATAACATGTTCAGTCTATCTAAAAAGTATCTTCATTAAGTATCGGCTTAATAATTTTTTTAACATTTAACATACATATATATATATATATATATATGTATGTATGTATATATATAAGTCAGTGAGATTTCTCATAACGAAGAATTATGCACGCAGAGCCGCCAAATTTGACTAAATTTGTCTTTAATACCAAGGATGCACCTTCATTGAATGCCTTCGTAAAAACACGCGTCGGACACGAGTATGCGCATTTTGATGAAGTGAAATACTTAATGAGTTTTAATTTAAATTTACAATTTTCTCAGTAAAAAATTGAAATATCCCTGGCTGGATAGTTGGCGACAAGTAGAGAAGCGGGAAATGTTTTTTTTTTTACTGAATTATTTACGTCCTTATGAAAAGGGCACACCATAGCAGGCTCAATGGCCTGTAGAACTGGAATAGTAGATGGAAACTTTTTTTACGCCACCGCTGGAACTATCTCATACCCAGAGAGCTATCATAAACGATGATATCTCAGTTCTACTTTAGTCTTCTGTTAAGAGTTGTGGTAGTTCAATGTATAAGCAATCGCTTTTAATTCACGTTAAGCTGATCCTCGATATAAATAACAATAGAATTGAATTGGAATAAAATTTGAAAAAAAAAACGCCAATCATCAGTGGAGTTGCTTACTTTACTATACGTTATGCTTTACTATATAGATAGAATATATTTAAGTAATTAATTAGATGCAAAGAACGTATAAAAAGGATGTATTAGTATATATACCATAACTATGTATATATTTGTATGGGTGATATATATCTAATAGTATATGTATTTTATAATTAACATAATAGTATATTACGACAAAGTTTTTTAAGCATAAACTAAGGTTGACTGATAGAGGAAGCCTTAAGGAATTAAATCCGTCATTATACATTTGTCCTGTATACGAAGCTTAATTAAATAAATGAATAAATAAAAAAGATTTGATGTTATTATTATATTATTCATACATTACACAATATTTGTATGAGAGGTAAAAATGAATAGAACTAACATACTAGATTCTGTTGATGTTTATGCTGTTAGCCTATGCGGCTCTTACAGCTTCATCGGATACAGGGCTCACGGAACTGAGGGGTCCGTGAGCTGGTTTATACCGTGTTGCCTACTGTGGTTCTCTTACTTACACAAAGCGCTCATAAACTGAGCGTGTCGCTCTACTCTTTGATCTCACACCTATCTGATGATGCCACCCAAGTTGCCAGTTCCCTAGCTATATTGTGATTCTCCCGAGTGGAGAATGGATGGTGATGACTAATGTCCGTCCGAGGTTTCGGTATGCGAACCTAGCCTCTGACGGACGCCACCTGTATCATATTAATCGGAAGCTGTGGGCGGTGAGAACCGCCCTGACACGCGGGTGTAGCGAGTGTACGCGGTGTCGCGAAGATTGCGTCGCGCTCGGAGGCGAGGGCGACGCGACGAGGTGTAGGTATTGTGTGTGGGTCCGGGGTCCGTTGAGGACGGACTGGCGTAGGGTTCCCCCATGAAGTGGGGGTCGTCGAGGACGTGACGGGGTCTACGGTTCGTAGTTACCGGATTCGGATCCGGATCGTAGGTTGCGGCGTTTACCACTAGCGGGTTAGAATGCGAAAGCGCTTTCTCGAAGAAGCGCTGCGAGAGAGATTTGAGGTATTCCGGTATGGTGACGAGGTGTAAGTCACTGTGCAGATCGATGTTGCGTTGGTACGGCTCTGCTCCGGTTGGTGATTCTAGTGAAACGGTTTTGAACCGTTTGGAGTTGATTTATTTTGTTTTCGGCTACGTGGGCGAAGACGACGCTGGCGTAGGTCATAATAGGCCTTACGCAGGTCTTATATAGAAGGAGTTTATGTCTTAAGGACATTTTGCTTTTAGCGCAGATGAGCGGGTGAAGCCGGCTCATGACAAACGCGGCCTTATTTCTCGCATTTTGATATGCGGACGGAAGCTGAGTTTACGGTCAAAGGTGACCCCTAGGTATTTGACCGTTTCTACCCAGGAATGGGACGGTCGAAGATCGTGATGCGTCCTAGCTTTCTACGGTTAGGTACTGATGCAGTGCAGAATGGATTGGATGAGCCTCTCCAGAAGAAGACTGCTGCACTTTTATCCGGGTTAATTTCGATTCTCCATAACCGAAACCACTCGGCGAGGCGGTTGGCTGCGGCTTGGAGTCGGATGGTGATACGGCCCTTGTGTAAGTTTGAATAGTATAGGGCGGTATCGTCTGCGAAAAGCGCAAGACTGACCTGCGGATCTTTCGGGACATCACTTGTGTAAAGTGAGAATAAGAGGGGAAAGAACGGAGCCCTGAGGGACACCTGCTAGGAGCGGCCGGCTTGAGGAGCGCGTGCCGTCGACTCGATATCGAAAAGTGCGATTCGACAAGAAGGCTCGTATGATGTGCACGAGCCTGTCTGGTATGTTGATGGAGTGAAGTTTATAAATTAAACCGTTATGCCAGACTTTGTCGAATGCCTTTGCGACATCGAAGAATAGTGCACCAGTACCGATGGGGTTTTTCAGGGTTAGCCCTGCGAGAATGTGTTCCGTTAAGCGGAAGGCCTGTTGAACGCAGGAGTGCGTATTCCTAAACCAGAACTGTTCGTCGGGAAGTAATCTATTAGCTAGGACGTGTTCTTTAAGTCGCCTAAGAATAATCCTTTCGTATATCTTGCCCACGGAGTTTAGAAGACTGATTGGGCGATAGCTGGTGGGGAGGTTCCGCGGTTTGTGCGGTTTGGGTATCCCGATGACGTCCGCTTCCTTCCAGGCATCCGGGAAGGAGCAGCTGGAGAGGAGCGTGTTGAATATTGCCACAAGGAGGCAGATGATATTAGCGGGAAGCGCTTTAATTATTTTATTGTTAATCCCGTCGGGACCGGAGCTGACCTCTTTTGAGGTTTTATAATATTTGTGACCTCGTCGGTGGTCACGGGTTCTAACGGTTCGCCCGCTGGTGGTAACGACGCCCTAAGCGCCACGTCGGCGTTCACCTTTAGGAGGTGGTCTTGGTCCGCGGGGGAGTTCGACGGGGAGCATTGGCTCTCTAGACTGTCCGCGAGATATTCGGCTTTCTCCGTGTCATCGAAAGCGAGAGTAGCGTTGTCCGGTAAAATTAGAGGAGGCATTGGTGTGATGGTGTCTGCTTTGAGACCCTGCGCCACACGCCAGTAGGCGGTATTCGAAGGCTCCAGGTCTGCTAGCAGGTCGCCCCATTTTGGTCGTTATAAGATTTAATGCGCTCTTTGACCTCCCTTTGAGGTGGCGCAGTCTAACGCGATTAACATCCGTCGGGTATCTATCGTGAAGCTTTGCCGCGCGATTTTTGATCTTATCAGTCGACGGAGACTCGAGGGAAGGACCCCGAATTGATCGGTCGACGCGGGACCGTCCTTTCGAGTCTTCGACGGCCGAGCTAAGGTGTGAAGTTAAGGAGTCGATCGCCCGAAACGCCTTGTCAGGTGAGTCGATCTCGTTGATTGAAATATCTAGCTGCTGGGTGGTCGTGGCTCTGAGTTTACCTTCGAGAGCACGCCAGTTGACTATGGTTTTGGTCTGAGGACCTCGCCTGTCGATTGGCCCAGTTTGAGGAGCACCGGCCTATGATCCGATGATAATTCGTGTAGCGGTTCAATGGAGTCGACCGCTAGGGTGATATTTTTGATTAACGCAATATCTAAAACGTCGGGTGTTTGACGTGCAAAGTTTAGAGCGTAACGTGTCGGGGAGTCGGGGGCTATAACATCGAAGTTATGAGAGCCCATGAGGGCGTGAAGCGCCTTGCCGTTTTTATTCTCCCTTATCGAATGCCAGGAGGCATGTTTACTGTTTAGGTCGCCTGCTATGACGACCGACGGCCCTAGGTTGATTAGGGTCCTGATGTCCGATTCTAGAACTGTTTTCGTCGGTGATAGATAAACCGAGGAGATAACTATCGGGCTATGACCGGTCATAGCCACCCTACACGCGATGGCTTCTATGTTTGTTAATCGCGGAACCTCGAGCGGTACGCAGTGCAAGCACCTTTTGTAGTAGATCAGGGTGCCGCCTCTGGAGGCGGTCAACCTGTCACCACGGATGGTTCTGTAATTGGCGATCTTGGGATCGCTGTGGCTAGGTTTTAAGAAGGTTTCTTGCACTAGCATAACGTCGACGTTGTGTTTCTTTAAATGGATCGCTACTTCGTCCTTTTGAGACCTGAGTCCGTCCGCGTTGAAATACGAGACAGTCAGAGAGCGGGGTTTGACTCTACCTAGTGGTGCGTTAGCCATTAGAGACAGAACTTAGGGGGTTGCCCTACTGGGCATGGGACCATTCTGGAGGGCCCAGAAGGAGCGTATGGTGCCCATGTGTTCTGCAGTGATCTGCAGCATTTCGAAGGGCGTTTTGGCCTGCTGGAGGCGGATCCCCATTTTGGTGAGGTCCTCCAGGGCGTTAAGGTCGAGTGAGCTGATGAAGTTCAGCGAGTAGGTAATTGGGTTTTGCATACCCAGAGATTGAGGTGTGGCCTGCGCTAAGGTGGCGGGCTGCACGGGGAGGGTTTGGCCTAGTGATAGGCGCGACTTGTTTGCGCGCCATAGCAGGAGGCATTGCCCAGGCTGGCTTTGCAGGGCCTTAGGGGCTTGCAAAGGGCAGCGGGTTTGGGGCTGGAGCTGGAGCTGCAGCTGGAGTGGGGGCGGGCCTGGGAGCAGGCGCGGCTCTTACGGGGATGGCTGGGGTTGGTGTCACTTTTGGCTTTTGCCGTTGTGACCTGTTCCGCCGCGTTGCCTCTGCGGCGCTTTGGGACACCCGCGATAACTCGCTGGGTGGCCCTCTGCCTCGCATAGGCAGCACGCTGGGGCTCTGTCGCTCCGGAGGGGCGCGAACAGTCCGGGGTGCCATGGTCCCCGATGCATTTGACGCATCTGGGCCTGGCGAAGCAGTTTCTGGCCGAGTGGCCGTAAAATTGACAGCGATGACACTGTCCTACGAGTCCGCGTTTGAGGGGGGCCTCCACAGATATGCCGGAGAGGCCGCAAACCGTTTTGAGGTTAAAAATGGCCTTGCCTTCTGGAGTCAGGTCCAGGGTGGCCAGTATGAGGGGCATGGGTTTTTTGGTGCGCGGATCTGTCATCCTGCGCGCATCTAAAATCGGGAGGTCTTGATCCTTAAGGGATCTGATCACTTCCTCTAGTTCTGTCTCGAATGGGAGACCGCGAATAACGACCCGGAGTTTCCTTTCCTCCGGGAGGGCATAGGTGTGGAAACCTATGTTTTTCTCGCGCAGCAGTTTCGTGGCCGCGCGGAAGTCACCTACTGTCTGTAGGTTTAAACGTATGCCTTGTGGCGTATTTTGGGCCTTGGGGCACGATATTTTGAGTGTGGCGAACCACCTGGAGACGTCTGTCCATTTCGATTTTTCCTGTAGAATAACAGGAGGAGGGGGCTTTGTTTTGCGCTCCGAAGGGGGCGCTTGGCGAGCCTGAGGGGCTGCCTTTTTAGCCGGTGTGGCGGTCGGCGAGATTGAACCCGGCCTGGAAAAAGTGGCCGTGTTGATGACGGCCGGCTGCGCGGGGCGTTTTCTTTTGTTTGTGACGAGGGTGAAGCCCTCGTCTGGTACACTTGGCCCTACCTCCATGTCCGATGCGGAAGACTCCGAGTCTGAGTCGGAGGTCGACCGTGATCGGGGAGAGGCGGAGGTGGCAGGGCGCGCGGAAGGCGCTGCGATTTCGGTGTCGGCGGGTGTCGGGTCCGGAGACTGCGGGCTGTCGCTGATGGCGACCCGCGGAGTTTCGATTTGACGGACGTAGTTGGCCCACGCTTCGGGGCACGTCGATTGGATGAACGCCATAAGGATGTTGGCGTCCATATTAATTGCGTAGGGCTTAATGCCCGATCGCGGGAAAAAAAAACGATTTTATTGTCCCCGCCTTGCGGCGGGGGTGTAAAACCTAAAAGCTATACAATAAAATCCTAGCGTCTTGGGTACGCTTAGGGTGAGTACCTGTCGGTCGCCTAATGCGACAGAACAAAGAAATACAATAGCCGCCTCTGAGGCGAGCGGGTGTGGCAACTTACGGGGTCGCTGGATCCGGTGGGCGCGCAGGTAGGCGCGCGCAGGTGTCCTTGCAGGTGCGCGGTGACGCACTCACTTCACAGGGCGGTAGTCCGCCCGCACTTGGTCACACACACATGCACTGTCGGTTTCTTCTGGCACTTTGGTACTACTACTACCACCGATGATGATACAGACACTAAATAACACACTGTAAGTATTAGTTGTATCTTCGTCTGGCTGGAGGCGCATGGAGAGCACTTCCGGGACGACTGCTCCACTCGAGGGATCCGAGTGGAATGAAAAAAGCTCGAACTAACATACAAAAGGTCAATCTAAGCATCGTCAAACGGTGGGGCTAGGGGATAGTAGTGGTAAGAACGTGCCGTCGACTCGGCCGCGTGCAACAGTTATCGAAATTGTATAACCGGTGAATAGTTCCGTGCGGTGTTGGTTAGTGCTTTAAATGTCGCTTATATTTTATATCCGTAAGTAATTATTCATTATAATCGATTAAATTGAATAATATATATATATATATATTACAGTGGTTGTGTATAAAGATTTTTAATAAAGTACCCGAGTCGGTGAAAGAGTTACTACAGAATAAATTAATTATTTCGCTAAAAACTTGGTTTATGGAAAATAAATTACACTGTTAACGAGTTCCTATGAATTATAGCTTACTATGAATTACTTTTCTCTTAAATACTTCCCTTACAAAAAGATGCAACACACTACGAACGTAAAACAACTATAAATATAAAATAGTGGTAACAAAATGCATATATTTCTTTTGACATATATTATATTTATATATTTTTTTTTTGAGGACATTGATCGTTGTGTTGTGTAATAAACGAATGATATTGTAACTTTTTAGGATTTTTTTACTTTAGAGGATTTGACATATCTGACATTTAATTTTTTTATGTAGTGCATTATCAATAATTAGCATGCTATGTGATGATATACAAGAGAAATATATATAATCTCCTCTAGGGGGGTAATCTACACTAGGGGGTTTCTCTAGTGTAGAGATTATATATTTATATATATTACATTATTATTAATATTATTATTATTGCTTATAATGAATCGGTTCTCAATCACTCATTGGGAATGTTTTTTTAAGCAAATTCAAAAAGAACGAGGCTCTGTTTTATTTTGTTTTTATGTAACAGTCTAATATATATTTACACCTCTTCTCTGGTGTGGTGGTAGTATTAATGCACTACTATTGGTGGAGTAACCATGTCTTCGAAATAGTTGTTTAATTCTTTGTCATTCTGGTTTTGGTGTGATGTTTTCGTTCATCGTCGCATACGTGTTAAATCAGCATTTGATGTTACAACAGTGATAGAGCTACACTGCAGAATGAAAGGGATACGGGATAGGACCACGTCCTCACATAATACCAGCTGTAAATAGCAACATAATGTTGCTGCGTTTCGTCTGGTGAGTGCAGGGATCCGGAGCATAATTGATAATTACTGTTACATTCAAATTATAATTTACCTAATCTATTGAAAAAGGAAGAATATCACAATTAGGGAGGTAGTACTAAATTATCATAGAGTTTAACATCGTACACACATATAACTAATGTAGCGAATTAATGTTCTTGTCACATCGTTATTGGGTTTTAGAAGAGAAGGGCAATTTACATAAATGTTTAAATATCTAATATTTGGTTAACTTAAATTTACAATAAATATGTGTTTATGGTATATAAATAAAGATAGACACATTGATATATATTTGTTAGTGTGTCTTTAATTTATTTAAATTATTTTTTTATTAAATTTTCTGTATCCACGTACTTCAGAGGCGTCAAATAACTTGTGAGCACCCGCTTACATTTGTATCGAGTAAGTGTTGTATATAGTGACGGTATTACTTATTCTTTTATAAAGGTAGGGCCCAAAAAGACATACATATCTATGAGCACATGAGGATTCTTATATTCTGGAAAATATTAAAATCTGGTTTACAAACTGAATGAGTCCTTAGTACAGAATTCAAAATAAATAGCTGGAGCACCGTAAGTACCTTCACTTCAGAGAAAAACCGTGATAAAGTGTGTGAGTAAGTGGGTATTAAGTGTGTGAGATAATTAATAAAGAGTATCCGGGAACTCTTTATTAATTTTCTTTGCCTTCCTAATAAATTATTCTTTTCAAGAAATAGAATATTGATTATAATTGAAGAATTATCTTTCGGTTTAACATTTACTTTATTTTGAATATCCATATCAAGAGCTTTGGCAATGGATTGCGTAGGTTCGGAGTTTGTTTCCTCTTGTTTCTTAGGTATGTTGGTTTAAATTATCGAATTATCGAGAAAGATGAGAGGTTTTACACCATGACGACATGGTCTGTTTAGTATCAGATTATATCAAACGATTCTTCAGTACTTCTTTAGAAGGGCTGATGTTTTACTAATTACTATATAAAACACTACTATATAGTATACCTTTTTAGGTTCTCCAGCCACCTTCGCTTACTTCACAAATTATGACTAATGTTTTACTGACGTAGGTACATATGTGAAGATGTTTTAACTATATTCTACAAGCGAAACATTTTTTCACACGTCGATACAGCTACGCTGCAGCTAATAATATTTATTTGCGAATGCTACGTCACTTTAATATTTATATTGATGTGACGTAGCATTCGTCTAATGGGTTAGAAAGGTTCTTGAGTGATAACGTCGTATTGATCTTTGGGTGACATCCGACTAGATGGAATGACGACCTATGCAAGTCTGCGGGAAGTAGATGGTTGCAGATGGCTTAGTTTCGTACACTGTGGGGGAAGTTTGTATTCAGTAGAGTACTAGTCACGGGCTGAGATGATGATGGTGTAGGCGGTGATACAGCATCCGCATTATCCCCGCACTCTCATCACCTCACCTAGATGTATGTGCAGTAAAGTTAGGTGGAAGGTTGAAACGCAGTGTCATTTAGATAGGACAGAGACACAACACATCCAAACATGAAAAAAAGTTTTATGATACACGTATTATTTATATATTTCTTATCTGGTATCTTACACAGGATCTACGACATAGCAAACATTGAATAAGGTGTAATTAAAGCACAAAAATTGCAGTCAAATGCAGTGTCGGCATGCTAGATACGGAAACCAACAATTTTGTTAAAAAAATCCAATGCCATCATTTAACTTACCGCGACAAAGCTGTCGGGTATTCCGAGCGTTTTTTAAGTATTGGTACAAGACACGCTCTTAAAAAGGATGCTTATATGAAATAAAAACATGACAAATGTCCATCTTCAATATAATCGTTCTAATTATTTCACAAGTGATTGCATATCATTTTGCAGTTATATGTAATGGTTCAAGTAATCCATGTAAATTTAGCAAGAATATTCTGTAAATAAAGAAATGAGTTCAAGAATTAAATTATTTTAATAACTGACAATTCTCATTTTAAATATCAACTAATGTAACTATTTAACAAATTTGCACTTACTCGTGTCGTCTTCATTTTCTGGATACGATTAGAAGTAATTTTCTTAAAGTCCGATTTCTATCCGATAAGGCATTATAATTATTTGGATTTAGTTTACTGATGCAGAAACAGTCGTGAAGATTAATAACGTAGTATCAGCGTCTACTATAATATAATGGAAAATCACTAGATATGTATACACCGTGTCCTTCAAAATGTGTTGATTTTATTAGCTGACGGCACCGTATAAATACACTCTTAACTGATAAACATTAATTATGAATGTGCATAAAATAAATTTGTTATTTAAGTTCGGCATAGTATTAGTTTTGTACCGTCAAGAAGTATGGAAATACATTTAAATCTAATAGTAAATGCATCAATAGCTTCATGGCTTAGTTTATTTAGTTATTACGGATGGCGGCCCCAGCTTGCTTTTTTAACAACCCATTATATAGATGGGTTGTTAAAAAACTCTCGATGGGTATTAAAAAAATAATGTAGTGAGTTTTTGTCGACCGTAAACCTATGGTTAAACAGAAATATGCTAATAAATATTTTAATAAAATATTTTACCCTCCCTCTGTCTCTTTCCCTCTTTTTCTAATTCACATACCCACACGAAACTCGTACATTCGTCAGTGTGTTCAACAGAATTGCATATTCATGCACATTGGCTCCAAGGTATGTTTACTGCGCAAATGAAGTAATTAATTACTGTTCTAAATACGTAGCACGTTAATTTGCTACGCCGTTAATACAGTAGAGATTAATGTGCAATTCGTAGATTGTAATATATAAGCGCGGGTACTGGAAGACTAGAGAAATGACTGGTAATGTAATAATAGATATTATGTAACAATAGATATTTATTGATTTTTTTATTTAATGGAATTTAGCGACTAACGAGAGCACGGTTCACCTGACGGACATGTCAATGACTCCTGTCGCCCATGATACCACATTCAACTTCGATGAGAAGTCATAATGTACATGTGTTATCGACCATGAGTACTAACATGGAATATCTCGTCACCAGGATTATGGATCTCCGCCTCGACTGCGGGTGTTTGCTGTCACCCATTGAAAAGCTATTCACAATAGCCCAAAGATGACTCTGAATGCAAACCCTTCTTCGTTAAAAAAAATAATCTTATAAAAGTTTATTCGGTTTATAAATGCCGAAAATAAGCTAACTTACAAAACGTATAATTTCTAAAGTTATAAAAAACGAAAACATGAAGCTCCTTTGTACGTCTGAAAAATTTTGGATAATTCACACGTCTGGAAAAGTATTATATATAAATAATTGTTATATATATATAAACATAGATATGTACATACAGACATACATGCAGGTCAAGCTAGTAAGAGCTTTTTGAAAACGGACAAGCGTTATCAAATTCTATAATATAATATACGAATGCTGCCTTCATAATTTTTTTTCATGAAAAGAAATAAATATGATGTCACGTGAAATGTCTTCAAGTCATTTGGTATTTTATTAAATTTTAAAATATCGCGGTTACAGTGTAATAATAAAGAGCCGTGGCAGCTCCGTATCTAAGCGCTCGCTTTTAATTTCACGTAACGCAAGCAACCCGAGTTCGATCCCCGGTGCCGGCGCCAATGAAAATGTTAATATCAATTTTAAGTGCTAAGTTACATAAGTTATATACCTGGTGCTCGACGATGCAGACAACATCGTGAGGAAACCTGCGTGTGTCAGAAACGAAAAATAAATAAAAAATATTTTGAATACATGTAGAGTACGTCTAAAAGTGGAGCCGTATAGTGGGCTCTGCTTTAAAATTATCTTCAGAGAGCACGCCTATGCCAATCGTGAGATTTATCTGTTCTTTTTTACTTCTTCAATCATATACCTGCAGGTTATAGGTTATATCTGTAGGTTAGGTTAGGTGACAAAGGTGCTCACAGTTTACCCGACGGATCGTGATGACTCAACAATGATTCAAGATGCAGATGCCTTGTCATCCTTGACCATTCATATGGAATTCCACGTAAACTGTACTGGGGTTCCCAGATCACGACACGCACCATGCGAAACATTTAATGCTGCTATTTTTTGCCGATATTCAGTGAGCACGCCCTCATCTTCTTTGATCAAGTGGAAACGATTTATGTTGAAATTGTAACTTAAACTATTAGATAGTCATACACATACATCCATACATACATACATATAGATACATAAAGATACAGATACAGTTAAATTGATTTACATCATGAAACATTGATGGCCCCTAATTCTGACCTTTGTCCCTTTTTATCATCAAAGCTAATGCTTTTATAATTCTCATAACTGTTTATCTGTATATCACAGTTTCTGATCATGAAGCGAAACCTTTCCTTTTGTTATCTAAATAATAGTAATACGACCACAGTTTATCCTATACTCACGACTACATAATATCGCGCCCTATCCTTTAAAAATATCAAATTTAGCTGTAGCCAGTTTCTAGTGACAAACGAGCACACAGCTCAACCAATGGTAAGTGATTACTGCGGCTCATGCAAGTAACATCCGCATACCTGCTCGATAAGGTATCACGATGCAGATGCTTTGAAATCCCAGAGTACTGCCTTGTCTTCAGTAATAAGGCTGTCCAATCTCGGGTACTCGCTGTCTCTCTGAGAATAGCGATGGAATTTCGTATCATATGCAATCGGGTCCCCTAAACGCATTTATGCAGTTATTTCTTGCTGATATTCTAAGTAAGGGTATGGTCCTCCCCTGGGTGAGCTAACCAGCTAAGAACTAAGTTAAATTTTACGCTTAAAATGTTTAATATAGAATGATCAATATTTTTGTACAACAACTATACTGTTTGCACTTGATAGCAAGAATCGACCCGATGTATTGTGTTATAAGATTAAAGGAAGATTCGGATGTATGGTATTTTTTAATTGTTTTGACCGTAATGTGAACAGAGTAAAACAAAATCTAATTTCAGTGCAACGTTTCTATATGTAACGTTTGAGATGCAAATGGGATGAAAAATAGGTACATGACCAAATAGAAAGAGACCATGAGAAATAGAAAGAGTATAGCATAGCTTACTCTTAAACATTGTTTGTTTGATTGTGGGTTTCATTTCCGCTCTGCTCTTTCTTCTATTTCTCCCCTTTTGTTTTTTTTTTCATGCTGATAGCCGCTGTTAGCCCGAGGGCTTTTACAGTTTCGCCTGGTTGAGAGGTGACCGAGCGCTTATGCCGCTCAGTCAAGACCTCTATTAGTGAGTAACCAGCACAAGGGCTCCCGAGAGGGAGCTTCGGCTTGGACCGTCACCCTGTTCCGCGAGAGCGTCCGACTCGAGGGTGCCCGAGAGGGCCGAACCTCGGCTCGGTCAGTTGCTTCTGACTAAGAATTATCTACATTAATATCTCTATTATTATTATTGGCTATATGCCACTTCGGAATGCAAAGCGCTGGAGAAGAAGTGGCGCAAGAAACTCCAGCGACGTATTGACTGGAGAGAACCGGCCTGTGACATGCGACGCCCTAGCGTACAAACCTTTACTATTTTTTGACTATGACGAAATGTAGACCGCCAAGGTTTTGCTAGCGTTGGTATTACCTTTACTAGTATTACATATTACATGTGATTCACGACTTTAGTCGAATGGGAGATTCGTAGCTAAGACTTAACGTTTCGTAGACCGATTAGCGTTCCGATATAAACATAGATAATTTTCATATAAAACGATATGAAAATGTAAATCTTTTGGCTCGGGATTATTAGCAGTGGTCCTTACTGATTCCATCCTTGCTCTAACTAGATACAAGCTCCAATGTTGCACTATCTATTCGAATTGTATGCAATGTAGAATAAATTGATTTATTTTGAGATCATTGGTTATTGAAACGGTTCGGTTATCGGCCAAAGACGTTTTTGCAAGTGAGAACACTAAAATTATTGGCGTTTGGAACCGCATCCTAATGTTTGGACTGATCGGAAATATAGATTCATTAGGATATGAAAAGACCAGATATGGCCTTTTCGGTTTATTTTTGGCACAAAACCACTTAATAGCTTCACGTATTTGATATTCGATTTAGTTGCTTCAATATACTTAAAAAAACAAATAAAAAAACTCCCGTTAATAAAGGGAAATAATAAAATAATCGAAAGTACCTATTTAACATGAATTAATTTATAAAATTAAAAAACTAGTTAAGATTTATACTATATATATTTATATTTTATAACTTTATTAAAATATTTATTAAGTAACGTTCTCCAGCATACTTTAATAACATTGGTATAAGTTATTTCGTTTTTATTATAATATATGTTTTTACTATTTAAAATCTTTAACAAATATTCTAAAATGTAAATTTCTCATAAGCAATATCAAAATCATATATAACTAGTACTATTTACTAAACGTTATTTAAGTTTATGGTTGTCTAGGATATCTAATCTACAATTTACTTTTTGTACATATTCGATGGAATTTAGTTAGTTTTATTGTACATACATACTTTTACTAGGTTAGGTTGTATGAATTTAAATTCAACACCAGAGAGCTGAATATATAGCAAAATGTACTAACTGTTAGTACAATATCAAAGTGACATGAATAATACAAAAGGTACAAATTATCAACGCCGCTGGTTTTAAATATAAATTGAACTATAGGTGAAACGCGGGAACGTCGACGGGCACGATAAAACTGTTTCGCATAATATAAATTCATGCTTGTAATTATATAGAAATGGACCAGAGTAGTCGCAGATGCACTGTCGGCCTTTAAGAAAGGTGTAGTTTTAGCATTTTACCCTATCTAAAATAAATATTCAACAATTAACCCACTTTATAAGTCCAATTTCGACATTTATTATATTTATTGCAGATGTTATCTTTACCTGCGATATATTTATATATTGTAACTAATCGTAATTACAAATTAATAATACTAGTCTATAATGTTTATTCAATTACAAAATATTTTATTTATATTTGATTATAATATATACGTGCCATTTTGTTGATGTTGTTGATGCCCCTTCAATCCCACTTTACTCACAGACTTTTTAACATATTTTAGAACCGCCAATTGTATCCCAATTATATGAACGGAATTTTCAACAATTTCCTGATTATTAGGCAGTTGGTTTAAATTTTGTTACAATGATATTTTCTTTCACAATAAATCCACATTATGTCTAATACATCGAACAGTGGTTAGATCCTAAACGTTCACGGACAAAAACACGCTCGTAAATTATAAGCATTATGACAATGTGATATTATATTAAATGTATAAGTATTGTTCTAGTATTTTAAGAACCGTAATAATTAATGCGTAGTTAGGTTGGGTTAGTTTTCGTGACATTAGGGTATAATCTGTCTGAGGCCCACAGATTACAATAGTGACCCGCTAGCAGCCATTCTTAGACAAATACCAAGGAATCGTTTACATTATTATTTCATTTCCCACTTTTCACCTTAAAATTGCCTTTAAATTTATCTTTTTACATCTAGAACCATATAAACATCTTTTAGTCATTTATAATATTTTTTTTATCTATATAACCGCTCCACCGCAACGCCGCCCCGAATCAGCGCAAATATTTACAAATGGTTAATGCTCCTAAACGTTTAATATCCGATACTATTCTTAAAATTAAATACAAAAAACGCATGACATCCTAAAATTGCCTAATGCTCATTTCTTATCATCGCTATAATTTATGAAATTTTGATCATTACACCAACTTAGAAATATTCAATACAAAAATACTCTTTTGAATAATTTTTTTTTTACAAGTATCGTCGGTGCTGGCATGGGGCAGTGGTGCGGTCACCTCCAAAGAAAAGCTTTGAACCTCGTAACCTTCACATCATGAAATTTGTACTAAATATATCGAAACAAGCGGACGCGGGCCCTAATTACTTAGCCGAAATGCGAGGATATCGAGAGGAACGCCTAAATACTAAATTTTTATTCAATTTCAATTCACTCGAATTACGTTTACGTATTCCTACTTATCTATCTAAACCACTGTAACACACGTGCAATAGGTTCGTAAAAAAATTTAGATACAATGCCAGTGACGCAGAACATATAGTTGTTCGCATACGCGTTATAAGCGACAATTTGTATATTAGGAATAGACTTGTCTGTATGTTCTGTTATTGCATTAATTTCCTAAAATCGAAACCAGTATCCATCTCTCAAAAGCTTACTCAGCACTACGCCTCTCGGTCATCCATAGTAGATAATAAATATGAAACATACTGACTTCGTTAATGCATGGGACATTAAGATGAAAATGTATAAATAAAACTCTCAGTTTTGTCAGGTATGATTAAAAATAAAACAAGGAAATGTTTTAAAACTTTTGCTCACATATTTCGAAATCATCTGCAACACCTTAAATTGATTGATATGTCAGACTGTGTAATTTTTTTTTTTAAAAGTACGTTATCAGTGGTATTATGATTGGTAACATTCCAGTGAACTACTCCAACTAAGCTTGTGCGAGGAGATGATTCACGATAAGAGTCGAATGGCGGGTTCGAACCTACGACTTTGAGTTTCGCAGACCGTTATTTAAACCATTAGGCTATAGACGTTTAGTATACTTTACAATTTAAATATATATATATATATATATATATATCACCTTTAGAACGAAAACGTAAAATGTGTTAAAACACCATCTTTCTGTATTTTAAAAATTGCTATATTCGGGTGGGACTTTCCCAAATAGATTGTGATACCTATATAAAAAAAAAACAAATGTGTTTACAGTTTCATAAATCAAGCTTCTGTTGCCATTTATATAGTAATTTTCATCGTTTTTATTAACCAGAAGAAGATTTTGCACTTGATTGAGCTACGCCACCGTTTCCAGAACTTATACTGATGCTCTTAGAAATGCTAATGTTGGGGCCAGAAGCTGGCCTGTTGCCACCGAAGATAGGGCCATTGGACCCGGGACCTGAAAATCCAGGCCCACCGAAGCCGGGTTTTCCAATTTGACTAGGTATAATGGGTTTGGGAATAATAAAGGGCTGCACTGCGGGTCGGGAAAATACACCGAAAATGGCTTTATCGCTCGCTGAACTGAATGCACCAGACTGCGGTGAACGTGCTATCCGAATGCCTGTGAATAATTTAAATTGTTACATGATTTTTTTATAATATTAGGGGTAGGAAACGAGGATACAATTCACCTGAAATGATGACTGCGGCCCATCATATCTATATCCGTTCTCTACAAAGAGATCTCTTCGAGATGCAGAGGCATTGTAAAAAGAGAGGTATAAGATGGAATGCCTCGATACCTTAATTGCGTCCCCCTATTCCTACACTAACTATATGTGCGCTGTGAGCGCGTAGACTTACACCGTCCTCGCCATCCGTGTTGCTGTCTATCTAAAATATGAATGGATTTAATATTATATAAGCCCATCTAAAGCAGATGAATCTTTTGTAAATTTTAAACAATACAAACCATTTGTTGTTATAAGCACACATGCTTCAAGTCTGCATAACGAAGTCGTAATGATATCTTTATTGACCACCTTAAATAGCAAATAATTACACAAGTTTTACATTCTCGTATATCATGTACACGTACGATACCATGGACTAATAAAAGCGATTTTTTAAAACAATTAAATCCAAACACAGATATAAAAACAAAATACTTCAAACATCTGTTTCCAATCTTCCGCTAATATACCAATAATATATAAAAATACCTATACTTATAAATACTTATACCTATGAAACGTAATTAGACTAGCCCCACGATGCGAACAGAGAGTTAAATTACCGATTAAATGAAGAATGAATGAAATTTAAAGTATTCTGTAAAAGTGTAAGAATGCCCAGCGCACTCGCTAAATGCAAAAAACACATCACATCAAGAAATGACATTATCAGTTACCATGGCTCTTAATGTAAACCCACACAACAGCGAAATTATTAAGAGTAATAATTTACACACTAGAAATAACATTAAGTTTGACAACATTTTAACTAAAAACCTAAATTAATTACGGTAAGAGCAAATGAACCAAGAAGAACGTGACAGTATTCGTAGACTTTGCTTACAGTAAAAGGATATATTTTAACAGAAACCCAAAATAATTACGGTTAGACCAAACGAACCAAGAAGAACGTGACAGTATTCGTAGACTGCTAACAGTACAATGATATATTTTAACAGAAACCCAAAATAATTACGGTTAGACCAAACGAACCAAGAAGAACGTGACAGTATTCGTAGACTGCTAACAGTACAATGATATATTTTAACTGAAAACCTAAATTAATTACGGTTAGACCAAATGAACCAAGAAGAACGTGACAGTATTCGTAGACTTTGCTTACAGTACAAGGATATATTTTAACTGAAAACCTAAATTAATTATAGTTAGACCAAATGTTTGATTTCTAGACTTTTACGCAACCCAACATCTTACTTATAAACGGTACAACACATTTTCATTGCCTGGGATTCGAACCTAGGACCTCTGATCCAGGCACCCGGATGAATCTTTCGCACCGCAGTCATATAAAGATGTTCTGAATATAAAAATGTTGAAATATCGTGAAAGTCAGGGGGCTTGAACCATATGTGCCACCACTACATTCGATCCTTTTCAAAGCCTGTCGCAAAATTAAAACAATTAATAAGAAAAATAATTATTTATATAACTTACCAAAGTTTTAAAAACCATGTTGAGATGTTTGAAAAGTGGTGCTGTGATACAAGTTGGTTGAACTTAGTACATTTTATATGTTTTTAGACGGAAGACTTTCAGCGAAACAAAAGTAGAAAGGTATCTCGATCAATGGCAGTAATTGATCAAAATATCGAACTACGAGGTTCCTATTATTAAATCCCTCGCTTTCAAAATCTAAGATGAAGTCAAACAATGATATAATGGCCACACTGTCTAAGTAGATGATCACAATCAAGATTATATTTTGAAATTGACTTATTTGAACATGCTGTAACCTAGTAGGCATTGGACATAAATATTTTTGTTGTGGTAGAGTCACGGTTCAGCTCGTTTCTGGGTGCAGCAGAAGGTGTCGGCCAGACTGGGGAATGACCACGGTCCTCACTGAGTAGCAGCATACCTCTACTGTATTCCGTCCGGTGAATGATCAGGACTTCTAGTTAATGGTAGCGACTGAAGTTACATGTGCATCTTTGTGTACATGTTTATGAGTTGCAGAAAACCCGTACCATCAGGTGAACTGTGGTGCATCAAAATCATATCAAAAAAAATAAGAGTAACAATAATATAATATAAATAATAGTGACAAACTAAAATATTAATAAATTGACGATAGAGAAGACGGTAGTTTGATCTTAATGATATAATTTTGCTTGATTTGACGGCGACATCTTCTAATCATAGCCAGACGACATTACCTACGCAGATGCTTTATCGCATAAAGTTTACTACTTTCTTAAAAATAATATACATAACTGTGTTTGCACAAGTATTACAACTCGTAAGTAATTTATGCACACTCAAAGTAACCGGCTCTCTCTCTCTAACTCTAAGCGTGAAATAGCAACTTAACGCTGTTGTGTTTCGTATGGCGTAGGGAACCAGAGACATTAATTGGATAGTCGTTACGTCTCAGTCCTTAGGGGCGACATGTATATCTTGATTCTTTGTTTAGGCTTTCATCATTTACCAGGTGAAGTGTAGTCTCGTTTAAAAAAAGATGTATACAATAAGTCTCAATTGCATGTTTAAAAATGCTCAAACCCTAAAAGCAACCTAAGTTTACATTGCTCAAATATTCCTGCCCCACACGCGCACTCGTAACCTTCGGATAGGTCCACGCATACCTGTAAAGAGAAAGAATCTATTGAAGTGTATATTTAAAACAAATCTTCCACTTACATCTACTCTGTGGAATTGGCTGTCGCCAGCTGATTTCACTTTTCCGGCAGCGCATCTGCGACTTTTATTTTTATTACTTTGAGAGTAACAAACGAACACACGTACTGCCAAGGACATCTACATCCATCCTCGACAAGGAATCATAATGCAGATGCGATGTTACCCTTGAGGAATGAGATGGAATGCCTAATCACCAGTAACAATAGTCTCCGGATCCCTACACTCACCAGACAAAACACGGCAGCATTATGCTGCTATTTTACGCTGATATTCTGTGAGAGCGTGGTACTACCCCTGTCTCGCTGCCCCTTTCATTCTGCAGTGTAGCTCTACGACTTCTCTGGTGTTGCGGATGTCCATGAGCGGCGGTCATCACTTACCATCAGGTGAACTGTGTGCTCGTTTGCCACCTATTCTATAAATATATATACACGAAAATGTCTTAATTCTAAGTAATAAGATGTAGTCGCTCGTTGCAAGTTTCACTACTTCCTATTCAATGTTTTCACCGTGACATTGTGAAAGAGTAGTTCTCTATCATAACAGCTAGTAGGAACTCATTATTTAATAATTTATGCTAATTTATAATTTAGTTATTATAATAGTAGTATAATAAAAGAATACTCATGAGAAGTGGATGTGAAAATATTATATCTTAATATAAATAAAAACAAATTTAATATATATTCATTAAACGAATAAATTAATTACTGACTACTTAACTTTGAACTGAATATGATATGAACCGTCAATAGCTTAAGGTTTGAACCAACTCCTAGCACAAGCAATTTCAGCGTAGTTGGTTTTAACCGGGATGTTAGCATAGCGTTGCTATAATTCTTTTTTTTTTAAAAAAAAGAAAAAGAACCCTCAACTACGGAGATAAAATAAATACCGAGTCGCTAGTCCAGAGTTCAATATTTGTGAAACCCTCCTTTCATAGATTTAGTGTCTGGCTATATCGCAATAGACCATTGCTGATACATTTATACTTCTTCCTCCGATGTAAACAGGTGCGATATATTTGGGATAAAGAACCTGAGGATCTAATAACTATGTTTTGTACAAAACTGCACTATTATATTTTTTTTAAAAAAAAAGAAAAAGAACTCTCAACTACGCAGATAAAATAAATACCGAGTCGCCAGTCCAGAGTTCAATATTTGTGAAACCCTCCTTTTATAGATTTAGTGTCTGGCTATATCGCAATAGACCATTGCTGATACATTTATACTTCTTCCTCCGATGTAAACAGGTGCGATATATTTGGGATAAAGAACCTGAGGATCTAATAACTATGTTTTGTACAAAACTGCACTATTATATTTTTTTTAAAAAAAAAGAAAAACAACTCTCAACTACGCAGATAAAATAAATACCGAGTCGCCAGTCCAGAGTTCAATATTTGTGAAACCCTCCTTTTATAGATTTAGTGTTCATTATATCGCAATAGACCATTGCTGATACATTTATACTTCTTCCTCCGATGTAAACAGGTGCGATATATTTGGGATAAAGAACCTGAGGATCTAATAACTATGTTTTGTACAAAACTGCACTATTATATTTTACTACATTGACGTCTTGCTTATAGTGATATGTGGGTGTTACAGTTTAATTACCAGTCGAAGAACAATATGCGTCCGTCACAAGTTGTAGGTTTTCTCGGTGTGTTGTAAGTCCCGTGGCCGTGATACTGATCCCTGATCTAGAACTCCCTCCGATCTTATTGCGGTATACGCAAGGTATTCGAGTGTTTGAGCGAATGTGTACGGAACTAATATGTCCGGAGTAGTTGATGTCATCCGCTGATAACCGTAATAGTAATGGCGTAGTTAAAAACGACTGGGACATTATCATCAATAATTTCTGTCACCTTTACACATGAAACAGGAAATCCTCTAACTTGCAGTTCAGTCAAGTACTTAGTTTAGCTTTAAAGAAATTAAAGACTATTATATATATTTTTTTTTTAATTTTTTAAGCAAATGCTTGATCACGGTCCCACCTGATGTTGCCTGACGCGGGCAAACATTTAATATAGACTACATAGATATAAGCTTTAATTATTAATTAAATTATTCTTATAATTTACCTCAGACTCGGCATTACATTGGTGATGATTGTTCTCACATTAATTTTCGGGGGGACATCTAGTATAGCGCCAGGAGAATGTTTAGTTGGTATTATTGGATTCGTGTACACGGCGGCGCAAGCAATGCTTGTCGAGTGGTCAAGTCGAACACACTCCCTCTCCGTTAGCATCATCGATAGCACACCAGCCACAATGCGAGTGACGTAAACACTCTGAACATTGTTTAAAGGTGTCGCACGGGGCTGGACATTTGTTTTTATCCGCTTTCGACAACACTAGCCCACAAACATCGCCCGCACAGTAGACAGGCTGATATGGCGGTGAAATGCAAGTTCCAAGATACGAAGCTCAATGACATTCAGTAAAACCGCCCTCAGCTCCGTCAGAAGTTAGACACGATTAGCAATCTGTGAATTGGTTACACCGGCTCGGGCATTCCTCTTTAGTTCTAAGCCTGAGACTGGCACGACCAGGTTCGTCAATTAATGCACATGTCCAGTTAAAAAGCTCTGAAGATTCTTCGGATATTTTTGTCGCTTGACCTATAATAATAATTTGTATTTATTACCCTTTCCGGATTCCATATCTAAATGAGGTCGGAGTAGTAAGTCATATCTTTCTATTCATCTCTCTTCAACCACTCCTACTACTTGCGTTAAATTTTTCATACAATCCATCTATCACTGTGGTAGTTATATTTATTTTTTATATAACAGAAAACAATAAACCAGTATGTTAATATTGACAAAAAACTTAAATCTATGTTAGTATTTAATATCTGAAAAGGGTTTTGGCCAACTAAATTAATTAAAATTTCAGTAAACCCCTAAAATACTGTTGCCGGTGCTCCGGACTTCATTTCACCAATGAGGCCGAATCTTTTCGGCAGATTTCATTAAACCCATTTGTGAACACTCTCGGCGTATTACCTGCTACACCGCAGAACCGTGACAGCCGCAGTAACGCTTTAGAGGAATTATTAAATTGGAAACGTTTCGGACCGTTTGGGTTTATCTATGGTGAACTACAAACTGCCAGAGTACAGTGAAGCGAGATTAAGTGAATGACTTTTATACCTCCTCATTACATAGCTAAACCATGTCAGCCTGTAACTTATCAACTTATACGTTAGAAACTAATTACTTACTCTTATCTAGGTATGTAGTCATACTTCATCTAGAACAACGTTTTTTATTAATTTTAATTTCAATTGAATTATTCTGTGTTACCTGATCTACTGGCATATCGAGTCCAAGTGCACTGGTTCGATACGCATTTGTCACAATCTGAGGCCAGGCATCTAAGTTCAGGACATTGGTTTAAGTCACTGATATATGTAGTTCCAGCATTACACTTGATACTTGTGCAAGATTCATCAGTTGGCACACATTCACCTAAAATCAATTAACGCAATAAAAGCATCCGGATTTTCTCATTGGTATGATTTTGATAACGAAACTCATGCTAACCGACGGCCGATGCGCACGATTCACACCATCGACAAGCTGGTTTCTCTTCAGGATACAATGGCCAATGGCCAAGCGGCAAGGCATGAAGTACACGAAGTAAAATTCTCACACGGACGAGTTGAAATCAGTTCAAAATCGCACGCAGCACCGGAATTTGTGGATACCCTATCACTGCTTTCACAGCCAGGTTTATCAACAGAGTAACATTTTGTATAAGTGCCTTTTTAATAGATAAACCGATAATACGCTTAGATATTAATTTATGGACCAAAGAGAAGAAAACGAAATCAATATGTTGCATAGTATTATCAAAATATAATATGCATAACAAAATCATAATCTTTATAACACGTCTTACGTACTATTGATGAAACGGTGACTACTTAATAATAATGTTTAAATATACAATATATTATAACGTATGAATATAATTAAAATACAATTCGGGGATTGTGGAATAATAGAGAATATATTAATTGATTGATTACAGCTGAATGCAAAATGTTCGACGCCATTATCTTACTACATAATAAAAATCGTTGGGTAAATATCGATTTAACTACGACTTATTTTCACAATAATGGTTAACTATCAATGTAAATATAGTTAATTTACATTCATAGTTATCCAGTAAATATTTAAGCCGTGCAAAATACATGGAATCTGAAAACTTATGTTTAACACGTAAGCACTTATTTGGGGCATAAAATCTAGCTGGTACGGTAAGCTTTGCTTACACAAAGAAGTGCTTAAATAAATACCATAATAACGTTTTAGCGATAACAAAAACAATAAATATGATTATTACATATAAATATGAATATAAATTATATTTTAAAATGTAACATGAACAAATAAGTCCTCCACAAGTGAAGTAAATTATGAGTTTTACCTTGGACGACTAAGGTCGAATACTTCGTTAGCAGGACGTATTTATGTATTTATTTAGTATTGCTATGCTATGAGAGTATACCGTTAATAAATAGCCCCGGTAGAACCGACATAAAAGATACAGGCAGCATATAGCTACTGCCTAGCTCTACAGAATTACAAAAATCTCGTATGAATCAATTTAATTTGAAAAGAATGATTTTTTTTAAGTTACAATCACATAATATATATGAATTAAGTGATAAACAATAAAATAAAAATATAGATATCAATGATAATTGTTTTCGATATTAGAAGGTGATAGATAAAAATTGATAGGATATAAACGAGTCAATCGAAATTAGATGAATAGTAATTTAACGCTTAGTCTCTTGATCATTCTAAAAGAACTGTAGTTAGATAATAAAAGCTATTGATCTAGGTCACAAACTCCAGGGGAAAACAAAAGCTATTTTGATGCTAAGATAGAATAAAAACTGCCATATAAACGAATAAGCCCCGAAATGGCCAGCCTCCTGCATTGAACATTAATGGATATTAGATAATATAATTCATTGTAATTGTACAATGTAATAAATATTGGAATATAAGTAGATAGTATTGATAAGAGTTGATAGTTGAAAAGTAATAAACTAAATGGAGTTTACTCTTTAGTAATACTCTATATAATATTGAATTGCCGCGCACTACTACTCTATGCTCCAATATTATAGAACCCAGTCTCATATGTACAAATTAATTAAGTCTTATACTACCATTCTCCTCGATTAATTGTTGCAACGAACAGGAATAAAAAGGCATATTGTTTGAGTTTTGACTTCCATTGTGAAATGTTTTATTGCTGACTTTGTGCTTGCTTTACAACGAACATTAGCGTCGTCATAACTTTATACCCCTTTATCTAAATTCGCAGTACTTGCTGATGTCTTTTGTTCAACTTTAACTTTACAACTAGCTTAACTCTGAAAATACAGGAGAATAAATTTAGCTCTTCAAATTTTAAGAGTATAATACACAAGGACGTACGAGTAGTTACTTTCTTAAACGAATAAAATATTTAATTTGGATAAGACGGTGAGTGAATTCGAGGCTCTACGTTAATTGTAGATGATATAAAAGTGATCTACGTGTGTTTGTTTAGGATTTTATTCTTTGGGACGACTTGAATTTAACTTTTATAAAACTGATTGAAATAAACGCAAAGTTTTCAAACTAAGTAAAAAAAAACGACTATAAAAATTTATAAAATATTAAATTCACACTACAAACAAAATACTAAAACACCATTGCAATGATATATTAAAATTAGATAAGATGTTAACAGATCTTTTAAAATATTTAAAGTTATAATATAAAATATTGTGGGGTTAGAAGTATTAAGAACTATGTGAGGGCTTGCATCGCTTAGCGACTGCTCGCGTATCGATCTAACGCGGATAATTATACCTACAGTTGTACATCCGACGCTGCCTCCGGAACCTTCAAACGAGTTATTGCAGAAGTAAAGTCTGTGTACATTGACAACACGGGCGAGAGACTAGTTGGTCTCCCTTCGGGAACCCGTGCACTTTGGTCTCTCGCTAAAGCTGTCCAACGGAACTCCTGCCCAGCCATATCTTCCATCTCTGCACAAAGGAGACGACATGACCATGACGCGAAGGAGAAAGCATTCAGAAAGAGAGCCTAGGAAACATTTCTTAGGCTCCCTTTTGCGTCCAACACGATTCAAAATTTCATCCTCATCACCTTGATGGTTGGCAATCAACCACTATGCGCTGATTCGCGCAAAATTTCCTGGCACGCACAACTACTCTGTGGAATCGGCTACGTGTAAAGTCGGCGGTGTTTCCGAACCGATACGACTTAGGGACCTTCCTTAAAATCCGGTGACTCCTCTGGTGTTGCAGATGTTCATGGGCGACGGTGATCACTTACTATCGGGTGGCCTGCACGGTCATTTGCCGCCTATACTATAAGGAGAAATACGACCATATGGCGATTGCTCTACAGAATACATGGAACATGATTCTATTTATATTTTCTCGAAAGCAAATATCGTCATTTTTAATGCCACTCCCATGGAACAAACACTTCACTCATGGAACTAAAACTAATTTACTCTAAATTGGAACTAAATTAAACAAACAATAGTATGTAACAAAAAGTTACAGTTCTTTGGTTGTGTTATTTTGATGTTAATTTCAAATTATACACTATATTGAACTTGGCTTCTCTTTCAATTTCAATATCTTGTATTTCAAATTCAATAAATATTCGACTGACTACCAACTGAATATCTTTAGTTTCCCCTTGAACTCATAGCTAAAGCAGATTGGATAGATCTACTCTTTAATTTAATTAATGTTCATGCTGTTAATAATTTTGTGTCTGGTGCACAAAATTAATATAGTTGCTGTTCAATAGTCTTCTTTATATTTATTTAAAAAAATATAGTGTTATATCTGAACTCTTGTTCATTTGATGGTAAGTGCTATTCTCAACGAAGAATCAAGATGCAAAACATCAACATATGATAAGATTGAAATATGTATTTCTTAGGTCTTGTCGGGGTTGTCGAGGGCATGCACTTGGTCTCCTACAGACGCGGGGGATATTCGAAATCTTTACAGTTTGAGCCACGTTGCAACTTGTATCTAGCTCGACTTGGGGCAGAAGCACGCGCTCACAGAATACGTGTGCTAAATAGCAGAATAACGCTTACGTATTTAGTTTTGTAAGTGTAAGGATCAATGACTTTATTATAGGTAACGAGACATTTCATCTCAATGTTTGGGAGACAATTTGATTTTTTGTCGCAGTCATCACTTACAAATGGTAGCCTATTTGCCACGCTATTATAATAAGACAGTAAATAATATTTAGATATCTATATGAAAAGCGCCAGTAGTGTCATGTTTATATTTAGGAAGACACCAATGTTTCATGGTCGCTTTAATTGCTAATATAGGTATATGATTAATAGTTATCTCTCTAAATATCTATATAATAAAGTAACCAAAACTATTAAATTTCTAACCGCTTTCTTACTACAATTGTAAGTTGGCTTCTAACCTTACAAACGGAGCAGTTATGGTAAACAATTTTTTCATAACATTACATTTACATACAAGCATACGCACACAAGTATAAACATATTTTCTTAATTGTTATTTTACATTAAAACGTTACTGTCAAGATTCATTGCAAAACTTTTATAGTTAAAAAAAATGGGAGACGGCACTGGATTCCTGAGATATAGGTTTTATTCCTAGTGCAGGAGTTTGATTGAGACTTGATGCATTTGTTATATGACTTATCAATAAAGAATTATTGTTATCATTTATTTACCGTTATGTGTCAATTGATGATTTTCTTCAATAGATAATTCGTCATCATTGGTCCACTGTTGAACGTGGTAAACCTCATAATGTACGCCTGAAAAAATCATTCAACATGTCAAACTAGTAACTATATATAATTATTTTCATATGGCTAAATTTGTCTCTTACAATTAAATCGAGTATTCACATTGATTCGTTATTGCTGTTGGTGGCAAGAGGGCTGATTATTTCTCATTGAAAGTTAAGTATTGTTATACTTAATAGTATATACTTAAATTTAATAACTGTTCAGTGAGGAAATGCAGCCAGCATTCTCAGCACCTTACGAGGGTGTAGTGTGTTCTTCATATTGCATCTGTATCATAGTCAAGGGGACGATGTTTGCTGTCATTAGTTCTGGAAAAATATCGCCGTGTTTTAAATCGTCCAGGACATAACAGAAATTGAATTACCATTTTTTATGATAATGTAGAGCTATAGGAAATATAATAATAAATAGATATGTATTTTTATAGCCAAACAGGTGAAATGAAATCCGTATAGATAGTGTTTTCGATTGGCGACATCTGGTTATAATTTTTGTCTGCACTGTTTCATATATTCCAATAAATTGAGTATTTCATAGAGCATTCCATAACCTCCAAAAAGCGTTTATTTATGATATTAAGATGTCTTAGATACAGTATGTTTCAAGATCGTGGGAGAATCAAAAGCCAGATGAACCAAGTAGATCACTTGAGATTATGATAAGAATAAGATTGCAGATAAGAAAATTGTTAAGAGATTATTAACAATAAGGTGATGAGACGAAGAAATTTACTTCTTTGGTAGAGCCACATATCCTAACGCCTGCATAACATAACTTTGATGAGTGTATGGATCCGAGGACCCAATCACTGGTTGCTGGCATTCCAACTCATGTGACAAAGTATCTTAAATCTTCGCTGAGGGTGGATGTGGATTTATGATAGTCGAAAGAACAAATTCAACCGATAGGCTTTCTATTAAATAAATAATAATATATATACTCGTAACTCTGAAATTGCCTAAATAGAAAAAAAGAAAAGAAATTATATATATCATTAGTCAAAATGATAGGATTCACAAGTTTTGGGAGCTGTGACGTGTGACGTTGAGGGTTTGCTAAATCAATTTTTTTACCATCATAAAATTATACATTAAAAATATACACATAGATTAAATGATATACCAAACTTATCCAAAGTCTCTAACAGTATATTTCGTTTTTCATCTACCACTGTCACGTCCTGACACAATGATCATCATAATCATCATTCCAGACCATCACTAGTCCTCTGATGAACATAATCCTATCCCATAGACAATAAACAGACAATAGTGTCGTGTGTAACACAAATTGTTGCTTTTAAGAGCTCGGTGCTTTGTGGATATGTCCCGTGTCCCTGACACTTTTTTTATTTTTATTACATTCAGCGATTACAGTTCACCTGATAATAAGTGATTTTTGCGGCTTCTTCTACATCACAAACATCTACATTCATTATTACATTGAGAGTAACAAAAGAGCACGCAGTTCACCTGATAGTAAGTGATTCCTGCAGCCCATGACATCTACATTCACGTCTGATAAGGAATCATAATGCAGAGGTATTGTCATCCTTGAGGACTGAGATGAAATGCCTCATCACCTGTCATAAAGGTCTCCGGATTCTTACACTCATCAGATGAAACGCAACAGCATTATACTAGCTATTTTACACTGGTATTCTGTAAGGGCGTGGTCCCGCCCCGGTCGAGATGACCAATTCATTCTTCAGCTAGAAACAAACTCCTCCGATCTTATTGCACATACATCGTAATAGGGATGGAGACAACAAGTGAGTGCTACTGTGTTTGCGCAAATTCTTACGGCACTATAAATTATTCTGCGCAGTTGATGTCATCTAGCAGTAATCAGAAGGTGTGCCTCTGATAATCAATAATAACACTGCTACAAAAATATTACTGATCTCGTATATTTAACATTTCCTAGGCATATCTAGAGAAATGAAAATAAACAGTACCAAACATCAAACACAACGAAGAACAATGCAGTAAATTGGTATTTCAGCAATAGTCGACCGCGAGCCAATTAGGCGCGCGTTGACTATAAGCGCTGCGTTCGCTTTGTGACGTCATTTACCTGCCAACGTACCATATTAATTCCAAATTCTGAACGTAGATGGAAAGTAAATTGTGGACTGTCGCTAATTCTATTCAATTTGTTTAGGGATATGCTAAACAGTGGTAGTAATTCCTATTTAGCAGTTATCAATAGAAAAGTGTCTTATATTTGGTCTCAAAAATGTTATGTTAACATTTTCTCTAGCCAAGCTTTGAATTAATGACTGCTTGTAAGAGAATGCGGTATTCAGATCCACTATAATTTAACAAACACATTGTATTAATTGATAATAATTTTGCATCAGTGCTATGAATTGATCGCAACACGTGTTACTTTAATTTTTTTTAAACTCTATAATCTATCATTCCATTATTATCTATTACACGAGCATAAAAACTACCCCTGGCTACATCTTATTAAAGACACATAAATATATTTGTATATTTTGTTTCAACATCTTGTTTAGTTTACGCATAGTAAGTCGGATAAATGAATTTACTCAGGGAAAAAAAAAATCAGTAATTGTACATTCCGAGCCAAATTCCTGCCAGGGTGGAGTAATTAGAAGCGCGAGATGCGACCAGTCTACGGACAAACAATTTCCGGTATTAATTAAAACGAAGACGACCTGGAGTTTGAGAGCGACTCATTTGCAATCCTTTATCGGTAGCTTTCAGAACTCCTTGGGTTAGAAAGGAATTTGTTTTCTATTTTAAATAAAAAAAGATATTTATTTATTATAAGATCAGCTCTAAGAAAATATATGATTTTTGATGTCGTAATAGCCAAGATTCAAAGCTAACAATATCGAAATTATAGTGCTCGTAGGAAATTTGAATTATCTATGTATTAGTATTTTTTGTTCCTACTTTTTCAGACTTGTTTCTGAAGGGTACCCACAAATATAAGCAAGTTTTCGCCCCGTCTCATGGAAGCCGTCAAACATGATAGCAACATATTTAAACTAACAAACAAACCGGTGTAAAATAGCAGCATATTGCTATGTAACATTTGGTGAGCTAGGTATCCGAAGACCATGTAACTGGTATCGAGGCATTCCATCCCAAACCTTGGACATAACAACGCATGTGCACTTTGAATCTTTGTTAAGGGTGGATAGGTGTTATGTATCGCAGTGCTAAACGATAGCACAAAAATACGATATAATTTTAATTAAATAAATACAGAACATTAAATTCATAAAGCAGCCACTCTTCGACTACCAACTTAAACAACTTCTCAAAGTAATTCCGTAACTTATAAAAAAGTCCCCATCGAGACCCCTTTTTCCGGCACCCTTCACGAATACACAAATACCAATGGTGCATTAAGCTCACTTAAATTTATTTGCCTTATAATATTTACCTGCCCACTGACCCGATTAATTCGAACCCCAGTCCTTGGGGACGTGACCTCTGCCAATGCACCGCCATGTCACTTCAAACAATTGTGATTTTTATGACTCGTAATCTTTATTATGCCGTTATTTTTTAATGATATCGACTTTAAATATAAGCAGATAAGGGTCAAATATTTTTTGTAAAACAACGAATAACATCTTGTTAAGTAAGTTACAATTGCAGTAAAAAATAAAACAATATGAGCTTTAAATCTGAGACTGAAAGTTTATTTTTGCTATATTTGGTAAAAGCTTCCCTATGCAGGGGAACTACACTGTAAGATGCGTTCACGTTTGAACGATACCAACGTGAAATAGAATATACAACGAGTACATTTCGCTTTCAGGATGAAAACGCCTTAACTCAAAAAAACAACTTTCTAAAAAGTTCGTATTCTTTTATTGACTGCCGATTGGGGTAGTAGTAGAACTGACTGACCTTACCGTTGGTTCGAACCTTACTCCATGAAAAGTATTTTTGTATCACAAACTGTTGGCTTTGGCGTGTGCATGTGATATGTGTAAGTCTTATGTCTTTAGCATTGCATCTTAACCTTCCTCCGATGTTATTGCACGTGTATCGGGATTGGGAACGGAACGATGAATGAGCGCCTCTATGTTTGCACAAATGCTTACGGCATTATAATGTATTCTACGTAAATGATGTCACCTAGTAATAACCAGAAGATGTCACCGTGATCGAAATCGACCAGAAGTACATTCTTTTATCGATAACGAAACTGTGACGTTACCTCGCAATAAGTTGAATAATAATCATAACTTATTATTAATTTTTTGACGTTACTTCGTTTTGGTTGGATGGAAGCATTTGATGCGATTGGATGGTACTTTATAAAAACAAATGTTTAGGTAAATATAAAAACTGACCACTAAACGCACTTTAATTCCGGTCTATGTATTAAAAACCTCACTTTAATATAATACTGTGGTAAAATAAGAGCTTAGTACTGTGATATTTCGTCTGGTGAAATAAGAACCAGGAGATCTTATAACTGGTGACAAAGCGTTCTGTATTTGTCTTCGAAGGCGAGAACTGTAATGAATGCAATATTTCACCAAAACTTTGACTTCTACTCACGAATCTCGAGTACACTAGTTTTGCATTAACAGTTATATCATCAATGTCCCAAGTAAGGTTTGAATTTTTCCCCTACCTTCATTCATCTTATTTATGACAACACTAAGTAAAAGATAGAGAAATATAAAAGGTATTATGTTTTAAAGTGAATTAAGATTTTTTTATGTAAAAACATCTTTGCAAGTATACAGTAAATAGTTCTCTTTAGCATTTTCTAAGTTGGCCAAACAACAAGTACACATTTTCTTTTTATTTTCTTTTTTTCTCCCACAACTAAAGAAAATCAAAGGTTGGTATTTTTATTATTATATTGTTAATTTTCGCTGGAGTGAGCTGAGAGTTACACAGTTCCATCTAGATCAGATCAGACGCTTTCGCCGTTTATATCTCTGGTACACGCGGTGTTTAGTATACCGGCTTAAACTCCGTTTCCTTGCATGTACTTCAGATCAACCTCAAGTATTGAAACCACTTGAGCGACTACTTCCATTGTATCCACTTATTATACCCACTGAAGGCGTAACCGTTAGAAACTCTTCCAGGTAAAACGGTGGTATGCTGACCATGACCATTTACTTAAAACACGATACTACCCTATACTACTTGGAGATTGTAATGAATTAACATTTTGTTGTTATTATTATGTATTGAAAAGATTATATCTTTTTTAATTTTCTTTTTCTGTTGATAAGTGATTACCGAGCCGTTTACATCCGCAACATTAGCGGAGTGGCAGATGTTCTGCCAGTTTTTGTCGTTTGTTCTTTATTGTCTACTTTCAAAAATATGCACTTTAAAAGGTGTACGATTTCATTGCTCTTGAGTGTATTGTTTTTTAAAGCCTAATTTTTTAGCTTTCTAATATTTAAATCAATTGATGATTTTTTTAATAATCGTACCATAAAGTAAATTCGATATAGATGTTTTGTTAGTGCACTCTATGGATGTAAATTAACATTTCTAACTGCAAACTAAACTGTTGCATTTCGTATGGCGAGTGTAGGGTTGTGGAGACCCTCAATGCTGGCTACGCATCTTGAATTTTTCTCGAGTATGCTTGTACGAGTTGGGTGTTGGTTGTTTTCGCTAACTCTTATTTATAAGTACATTTGAGTAAAAATGGAGTTCACAGTTCACCCGATGGCAAATGATTTCCAGCGACCCATCACCTGCATTCGTCCTTAACAAGGAATCATAATGCAGATGCGTTATCACCCTTGAGTACAGATGGAGCCCTGCACTCACCAGACGAAACACAGCCGCGTTATGCTACTATTTTACGCCAATATTCAGTGAGAGCGTGGCCATACCCGGGTCGAGCGGACCCTTTCATTCTGCAGCTAGATACAAACTGCAGCGTAGCTCTACCCCTAAAAAATATTTGCTTACAACAGTCCATAAGTATATTGTTTTCTTACTGTTCCAAATAATTATTATCGAATATAAGTCAGGTGTGAAAAAGTTATATTTATTTAGGTATCTCGGGTGCCAAATGCTACATAGTTTTTTTTTCATGTTGAGGTGACCGCGCTCAGACAGAATATCCGAAGCCATCTGGGTTAAAGCTTGCTTTAAAATATATTTTGAACTTCATTGTAAATGTCATTTGTGACTCCTATTTGTTAATAATATTGCAATTTTAATGTTAAACCATGTGATTGTTTGTATAGATTATTTAGTTTATATAAATATTAATTGAGAAGCAGTGACGACCTTAAGTCCCAACCGCGACTGAAATGGTCGAGAGTTTGATAACTTAACGCTTATGTTTGTGATTTGGTAATAATGATCGAAATATGCCGTTCATTTTGAATATAGTGAGTACACCATATTCAAAAACTATATATATATATATATATGTATATGTAATGTATTAATATTGCTCCATGACAATTTGTACACGTCAGACATTCTTTTCGTCTTGTTTATATACCTAGTCCGGCCATAAGTTCTGTTACAAATAAAATGCATTTTTTTTAATGAAGTAATGTAATATAAAAATTTATACCTACATATTTATTAGTTTCAGCAAAAAATAATAAAATATTCTATTCGAAAGGTGGCCCCTTTGGCTTTTATACATTCCTTTAATCTGTTTTGCCACGAATCTATCGAATTACGCACTCTTTCCAAGGGAAATTTCGCCACTGCTAGCTCCAAAGATTTTTAAGAGACTCAATGTCGCCGTGTCGTTTAGAGCAGGCTATGTTCTCTAAAACTGACCATAATTTGAAGTCTAAATGGTTGAGGTCCGGGCTAGATGAGGGCCAATCTTCAGCTTTTATAAAGTCGGAAACGTTGGTTTCAAGCCAGGCTTAAAGAGTTCGTGCTTTGTGACCACGTGCAGAGTCCTGCTGGAAAGTCCACGGTATATTTTTAAAATGTGTATTGCCCCACCAAACCATCACTGACACAGGATGATGACCACGTTGTACCTTTCCGACCACTTGAGCAGCTTCTTAAGAACTGTGAGCGTACACTTTATCATTTTGCTTATTGTAGTGTTCTTCAATGGTGAAAATTAATTTTAACACCCCATTCCATATTGTTATTTGATAATGAACACAATAAAATATGTGATATGGCGCAAAATCGAAAGAAGTTTTTATAATAAAATACGTGTTCCAAATTCAAAATAATTAAAAAGTAGAAAAAAAGAAAAGTTTTTATGTAACAGTATTTATGGCCAGACTAGTTATATACAAACCCATTTTTTATTTTTTACTTTATTAGTCCGAGGGCTTTTTTCACCAGGTTGAAAGGTGACCGAGCGCTTATGGCGCTCAGCCGAGACCTGTATTATTGGTTAACCAAGACAAAGGCTCCTGATAGGCTCCGAGCCTCGGCTTGGACGGTTAATCTGTTGCGCGAAAGCGACTCGACTTGACCTGACTCGAGGGTGCCCGAGAGACTCTGTCTTACTTAGTTGCTTACGACTATGGATTGTCTAATTTAATATCAGTATTATTATTAACTATCTGTACCACCACTTCGGAATGCGTAGGCGCTGGAGTAGAAGTGGCGGATGAAACTTCAGCGACACATGACAATCTGTACACGTCAGACATTCTTTTCGTCTTGTGGACATATATATACAGACCCCAATAACAAACCCCACGGGAACCACTCTCTAGAAATGGTAATAAAGGAGCAAAGGCGCTACGAGGCTTCGATGCGGCTCGTCAGGCTATTACATGTTTTGTCTTGAAAAATATTTTTTTTTATAGTGGTAGAGTTACGTTGCGGAATGAATGGGTCTGCTCGACCGGGGTAGGACTACGCCCTCACAAAATAGCAGCATAATGCTGCTTTGTTTCGTCTGGTGAGTGTAGGGATTCGGAGACCTTTATTACTGGTGACGAGGTATTCCATCTGAGTCCTCAAGGGTGACAACGCATCTGATTTTTGATTATCACTCCTTGTCAAGAATGAATGTAGACGTCATGGGCCGCAGGAATCACTTGCCATCAGGTGAACTGTGTGCTCGTTTTTGCTATCAATGTAATATAAAAAACTATTCATTATCATCATCTCTGCCCATCACTAGTCAACTGATGAAGATAAGCCTCTCCCACAAACATCCACAAAGCATGAGCCCCAGCCACCTAGATCCATCGCTCCATCTTACCGCAGACTTGCATCGGTTGTCACTCCATGTAATGAGGGGTTTTCCTACACAGGGAGGGCTAATACGAGATTGCGTCTCCGGCAATTTTCTCGTCCATCCGTTATCGGCTATCGGTTCTACGGTCATAGGCTATATGGCTAGCAACCTTAGCTCACTGATCCTTTGAGCTATATCGGTTAAAAAAAGTATTGGTTCGTTACCAAGGCTTTTTTTTAAAACATCAACAAGGTAATTTTCTACAGGCTAAAATTATCAATACAAAATATCAGAGATAAAATTTATAACCTTCTGTATCTGGTTCGTAATTTTATATATTTATAATGTTATAGCAACACTATAGTACGACGAGCCAGCCTCAAACACAAGCTCCATTTCCGGTGCGGAAGAGTCGCATGGCGTCGTATCCGGCGGCCGGTTGATTGGGCCTTTATTAAAAACTGACACCTGAGGCGATTGTTATATTGCCCACTCGATTTTGTATAGAAACTTTTGGATGAAGTGCTTACATTATTGCTTGACTTATGTGCGATACTTTTGGTTAATACTGGTACACAAAAAATGAGAAAAAAATGATTAAATATGAATCGAGAGTAACCTTTATTATTTGCAATATTTTCGTTACGTTACATGAACGAAATACAGAATGTCTTAAGACATTAAGTTCGCCCTTTGTTCTCCTTTTTGTAAAGGTGTGACCGTATTGCATTGCAATTGTATTGCAATTGATTTGTTTAATAATTGTCAAAATAAGTTTTAGAATTTGAGTCAAGAGAGTATTTTTAATATAGTATAGTAACTTCGAAAAATATATAAATAGATTATATATTTTTCGAAGTTACTTAAGACAATTTTATTTATAACGTTTACCGAATTGACACATGCGTTGGTCCAATTCCTCGCATTCCAACCGATTTTACACCGTCTGCGGTCAATTTAGAATTCTCTACATATTCTAATTGTGGAACTTGTTCGATTGAACTGGTCACATTGACACTTGGATGTGCTCATCTATGATGTATGCCGTTCATAATAGTGTTAAAAAAAATCAGCCGAACGTAACCGGTTGCGTCCATTGACTTACGAACCATACAGTCTCTGATTGGAAGTCAAAACCGGTTAGTGTCTGACCGTTAAAAGTTCGTTTGCGATCGGTTATATTGGCGTTTGTGTGATAATTTTGAATGCTCAATCGGTTTTCGCGTCTCTCTGATAACTAGCTACTGTTAACGCAGCATTATATGGACGTTTTAGTTTTATGCCACGTCCATTGGAATGCACGGTTTGTGGCAGGGTTATTGACCTCTGAGAGGTTTTTCTAGGTCTGTATATGATCTAAATTAATAATTGAGTTGGAAATTAATTCCTAGTTTTCTAGAAAATCTTAGATGTATAGATATGTTTTCCTATCTTCATTCTGCAGGTTATGAGGCTATCGATTATTTTTTGTTTTCATTACATTAAGAGTAACAAACGAGCACACAGGTCACCTGATGGTTAGTGATTCCTGCGGCCCATGACATATACATTCATCCTTGACAAGGAATCACCAGATGCGTTGCCACCCTTGAGGACTCAGATGGAATACCTTGTCACCAGTAATAAAGTTTCCCTAAAAATCCCTATACTCGTCAGACGAAATACAGCAATACTTTGCTCCTATTTTACGCTGGTATCCTGTGTGGGTGTAGTCCTACCCCGACCGAGCTGAATCATTCATTCCGCAGCTAAAAACAAATTGCAATGTAGGTTTACGAGTGTCAAAGCCATTCTTCAAGAGTGACAATATATCCTGAAACTTTGTTCAGGATGGATGTCGACGTCATGGGCCGCAGGTGGGAACCAGGTGTTCATTTCCCACCCCTACTTTTATAAAAAAAGTACTACTACGTCCCCGCGGGGGCAGCGTATGTCAGGCTCTTATCCACTAACATAACATCACAATCAAAAGGTGTTCTTCATCCACTGACACACCAGCACAGACTATTGGGAGCTTACTCGGTGCGGGAAAGGGGGTAACTCACTCTTCCATCTCTTCAGGCAAGGCGAACACGGTGCGAGCTTACCCGCGGTGGGAACTCCTTTCCACTGTGCACCCTCAATTGATTCTCAGAGGTTATATGTAATGGCGCTATGTTGCGCCATGATATCCTTAGCTCCACCTATACTGCGAAGGGCACGGTAAACTACAATTCACGCATCCCTTCCCTCACCCACCTTCCGCAGTAAATACTTGCGGGTTCGTCGTCGCCTCAGCGGACTCGCCAGAAGCGAGACCATCGTGGACCGGGGCACGGTCATACTTCGGCCGTGTATGGATTTATCTTTGCTTCACCTAGGGTTACCAAGTTAGGAATATAGGCGTCCACCGCTAGACCTATACAAGAAATGTTGTAAGGTGAGTGAAAATGACAGTAGTAAATTAATCATCCAGCCTACAACTGGTAGTTAACACATCCGACCGGTCGTAGTTATTAAGGCCTCTCCATAAATTGATTAATGTATTTTTTACTGTCCATTACCTCTATTGTAGATTGCAGCTTAGATCCCTCGTTCAATTTCCGTCTCATAAAATTAGTTTCTATACCAAGTGTATCCTTCATTGTGCAGGAAATGCTCTTCCTGAAAGCATTCGAGACAGAACTAAAATAATATACGCCTTTGTATATACTTTTCTTATCTTAGTTTTCTTGTATAAGTGCTGTGTAAATTGATTGTGTGATCTTTTATTATTTAATAATAAATAAATCCATTATATATAAATATAATTGTAGAGAAAACGTGAGGTGAAGGCTGCCTATGTTGAGCGTTGTTCTAGATTCACAGATGCATTTCAACACTTGTGATTGTCAAGAAGTGTGACGCGGCACTTTAGTTTCGCCGCCAAATTTCAGAATTGTATGTAGTAAATCTTAAGTAAAATCCTTAGTATTCTGATTATTAACTTGTATTTGATCCCCTAATGAACGTACTGTTGTTTCTGTAATAATAGTAATAATATGTATTTCATTTTACATTCAAAATTATTCAAATTATTCATCATAAACTGTATTATACAGTGTATTATAGGTAAGTGAACAACTTTTAAACTTATCTCTTTCCTTGTGTGTTCTTTGCGTCCAAGTTAAAATCATTAAAAGTGTGCATGTCGCGATAAATAAAAGGTTGAGAATCACTGGTCAAACACATTCTTTAGAACTATGTAATATATCATTTCGTTAAATTCCATACCGTTTCTCGGTGAATTCAAAAGGATCTTTAACACGCATAATTCTAAAAAGAAATAAACTAGAAAGACTTTTTATACTCTTCAGTATAAAAAGTCTCTCTTGTTTATTGCCAAGCATGTCAACCATGGTAATTACTTTCTAGGATTATCGTCATGGCTTCTGCGACTTTCATTGACTATAAGATTCCCAGGAGCGATAAGATGTTATGATTATCTGGTATTTTTATTGGTGCAATGGAATCGCGGTCTTTCCTTAATTTTACAGACAGAATGTAGCATGTCTTTACAAGGGAAACAACATTTTTGCTAACAGCTGATTGTATCATAGAATATCGCTGTAACTTAAATCAAAATCCTTGTATGTATGTTGCGAGCTGTACAAATATGAATTTTGCTTATCGACCCGCCATGTCGTGCTGGAACTTTCTATGCATGTATTCAAAAAGGCATTACTACGCCGTATCGGCATTACTATGAGGCAGTGTAAGCAGTGTAAGGTAAAGCACTTTCTATCGGGTCATTGTGTGTCTTGTCTTGTCGATAATATCGGGTATCGCGTCGTACATCTATTTTCGCCCCTTTCGTCTCTGCACGGCTATCGGCTGATCGGTGAAATGCTGGCGAGCTGATGTCGTAAATGTCTTGTCTGGTATCGATTGCTTGTTCGACGAAAGGCTTTATTTATGAGTGTTGGAGTATACAGTGGCCAGGTTAACATGTCAAGGTAAGATTATTAGCCGAATTCAATGTGACTAGTACATCGGATTAGATATCTTACGAACGTCTATCCGAAGCTCAACTGGTTGTTACCTTTATTTATATTACAAACGAGCACACAGTTCACGTGACGGTAAGTGATTCCTGCGGCCCATGACATCTACATTCATCCTTGACAAGAAATCATAATGCAGATGCGTTGTCACCCTTGAGGACTGAGATGGAATGCCTCGTCTCCAGTAATAAAGGTCTCCGGATCCCTGCACTCACCAGACGAAACACAGCAGCGTTAAGCTGCTATTTCACGCTGGTATTCTGTGAGGGCGTGGTCCCAAGTTATTTACGAGTACGAAGAAATTAATAACAGTCGATTAATGCTATGAGATAATTAACATAGATAAAACTTCGAAGCTGCAGCTTTCGTTCGTATACAGCAAGTATTCAGAACCTGCTAATTATTTTGTAAGCTATTGATCAATGTTAACGCGGTAATTTTATTTCTACTCTCATAACCGAATGCAATACGGCCCCACGTGCCTTCGTCGTAATCGTGGTTATTAGAGTTTTTGCGCGGCACGTGCGTTTCCAAGTGACAGTCGCTTCGTAGGGTTGCTATCTATGTTGGTTTCATTTTCTATTTAAGACATTTAATAAACGGGAGATGTAAGTAGTAATATTATTATTATTACAAAAAGTTTCTTCACGCGAAATTTCTTCTTTTTCTGAACCGATACTACTTAGGGACCTTTAAGAGAAGGGCCTACACCTTTCGTCTCCGCTGGTGTTGCCATATCCGACCTCCTTGCGTGTCACTTATTGTTGATTAAACATAATTCGTTATACGGCATATTATACTGGTCAAGTTTTCCTTAATCATACTAAGGGTGACAAACTAGCACGCAGTTCTGATGGGTTTTTTTTATTACATTTGCGAGTAACAAACGAGCACATAGTTCACCTAGTGATTCCTACGAACCATGACATCTACTTTCATCCTTGACTAGAAATCATAATGCAGACGCGTTGTCACCCTTGAGGACTGAGATGCCTCGTTACCAGTAAATAGGTCTTCGGACCCCCTTACTCACCAGACTAAACACAGCAGCGTCAATCCCGGTCGAGCTGCCACACTCATTCTGCAGCGTAGCACTACCACTGTTAACATTTAACAGCATCCATCGCGATAGAGCTTTTTTATTAAAAATTAAACAGCCGTAGAGAACCAAATGATTTTTTTTCTTCGTAGTAGATCCAAAACTAGCTCTGGGACAAACTGTCCAGTCCTGTAACGCAAGTACCTGCATCCTCCCGCAACAAAAATTCTAAATGCGTTACTTCTGGGGATTAAGATGGAGTGCTTCATTACCGGTAATTGGGGCTTGGGCTCTCTACACTCGACAAACAAAACATAATTAGGTTATGGTACCATTTCACGTTGGTTTTCTGTGAGAGCCTGACCGTCGAACCGATTCTTTAGTGCGACAATTTTTTAGTTTATCTCTACTTATGTTATGGAATAAATGTAAAATATTTTTGTAAATCAATTTATTTATTTATTGATTTATTCAATCTTCAAATGTAAACCCTCTCTTTTTCTTTTTATGTGAATTCTTGATATCAAGGATTTTTAAAATATGGACGGACCGTGAGAAGATAAATTAGAAATGGAATGTAAAATGTTTCATATCAGACATACGACCAATATGATATGTCTGCATAACGAAATTGCATTAAAAACGTCTACTCTTATCTCTTCGTCACACTATATGAACTTTCTAACCTCTCGAATCACTTAAATCGATCGAAACCAAATTAAATAAACATTACGTAAATAAATGAAAAAGAAATATATATGTGTATATATATATATATATATATATAGTACTATTGACTATAAGCTGGAGCTGGTTTGAGTATAGTGGATATTCAAGGAATTCCTATATATTTGATATATATATTTTTAATTTATTTCTATGAAGAGGTGCAGATTCCCCCTTGTTTCACCGCCGAGCACGTGGTAAAGTAGCATTTTTGTTGTAATTCACAAGGCGCCGAGGATTGAACCCGGTTTGCTCGCGTACCGTGAAACTAAAAGGGAGTGCCCGAACACTTGCTACCATTGTTCCCCAAAATTAAATATATATAAAGTATTTATTATTAAAACGAAGAAGATTGACAATCGTCGCTATTTTGGATTGGATTTTACCAGTATATTATTAACATATAAGTTCCAAATTTCGACAGATATCGTCTTTGTTTTAATTGTTTTTTGAGAAAATAAGGCAAACAAGGAATAGAAACAGAGTTGAGAGCACGTACTGCCTCAGTTTGTGCTGCGCTACACTCTGTACCATATAAAAAATTGTTACCATGCCGAAAAAGTTACCACACCAACTATACTATAACATTAGCACCACTATCTTATATAAAAAAATAAATAAGTAAAACAAAGAAAATAATCTTCACATTACTAAGCTCACTTTAATAATTTCGCAAAGAATTCAAAATGGCTACGAACGGAACCGTAAACAATTTATTGCCCTATAACGACCACTTATAATTTGAGAATCAGACATTCAGTAAATTTAAGAAAATGCGGAAATCTTCCGATAGATGGCGGAGTAATTAACTGATTCGTTTGCTGGCTCCATTAGGGCTTGTCCTGGTGGTCCAAGTAAATATCGCAAGGCCTTATTCATTAGGAGTGGCATTGCATACATCTTCAATCATTGTTGAAGATGTTGATATTTAAGGGCTGCAGATATCACTTACCATCAGGTGAGTTGTGTGCCCGTTTGTAACCCTTGCGTGTACGGTAACCTAATTTCTTATAAATAAGAATACGAAATGCGGGCAAAACGGGATTGAGGTTGAAAATATTGAAAATTTACTTGCATTACGTCCTAACTCTATGTTTAAATATAAAATAAATATTATTATATTCCGTTTAAATATTTATGTCAAATGTCAACTTTAAAATTACGAAGTGTGACCAGAATTAGCAGTCCATGTTGATTTCTAAGAAACCAACAGAAAGTCTTTTTAGGTATTATAATTTAAGCGTTATTTAGTACATCTAAAAACAAGTTAAAGATTTTTAAGTTTTATTTGTATGAATGGTAGAATTTTGCATAAAAATATAAGCACACCTGTCAGATAGTAGTTGGTCAGTTCTGTGAAAAAGGAATGAACTTTTCAAAGAATTCAAAGTTGAATTACGGATATAAAAGTGAAATGACAACAATAAAGGATCCTGATGAACAAGAAATTATCAAAAAACTAGCGTCTCACATTGAACAAAATATCGAACGATGCAATATTAAATAGAGGACGTTTTTTTATTGACTTATCAGGTATGTATATGTAAATTGTTTATCATTATTTCTTGTATCAGATCGTAGTAAATTATTATTACGACCTTAAATTGCAATTGAACAGTACTTGCGTTGACAGTTCTAGATTTTGTATATCATGCCGGTAATATGAATCAAGCGTTTTTTAAGATATGATCCGTCAACTTACTCCGAACGTGGTAAAGGTTAGAACTCTTATTGCATATGTTTGTACAATTAATTATCCGTATTATAAACATAATACGGATATGGTGTGATGATAATGGTGTATGATCCGAATCGTCGACGACCAGGTACTTTTTCTATCGGCTTAATTCACTGGCCACCGCTGAGTTTGTACGTCCTACATCAAGACAGACATCAAGGTGACATCCTCATCATCTCGACGGTTGGCCATCCGCAGCTGACTGCAGTACTCGAAATTTTCTGCCATCGACAATTAATCTCTGGAATCAGCTGTCGCCAGCGGTATTTTCGGACCGATTCGACTTAGGGATCTTTACCTTTCTCAAGGGCTGGCAGCGCATACGCATCTTCTCTTGTGTTGCACATGTTCATGGGCAGCGGGGATCACTTACCATCAGGTGAGGTGCTTGCTTGTTACTTAACTATTCTATAAAAAAAATGATAATATCCTTCTTGATTTTGACCATGGTGTATTCTTCTCTGTTTGCTCTAGTGCATGTTCAAGGACATTAACTGATTCATCACGTTCCATTGTGCTTAGAAACCTAGACTATTGTCTAGGTTTATTATTTAGATTTCTGTACCATGTCATCATCAATTATGTGTTCACTTTATATAACACAATACCTATTTACTCACACCTATCTACATAATTGATGCAAAAAGACCCATAATTCAGTTACTATAAAATATATAAAATAGAGATTTCATGGAAAAAGCATTGTGTCCTGTCATTAAATAAACAATAATCAGGTTAGAAGTTATCAGGTAATAAGAACATGTTATAATCACGGGCCGAAATTTATTTATTTAACTTTTGTTTAACACAAAGCATTTATATAAAAGGAAAAGTATGTACAAATGCGCAGCTTATTTTACAATTACTACTAATAGTAATGATACTAGAACATACAAATAATTTATTCCAATTAAAAGTAAACTATATTCGAAAATATATTATATTACAGGAGGATCGGTAGTAAAGTATCTATGTGAAGGTCTTCCACAAGTCGGCACAGACTGGTCGAAATGGACGCTGGCGTTTTGTGACGAAAGAGTGGTGCCGGAAGACAGTGAAGACTCCAGAGATTTAAATCCGGACTATTTGCTAGACAGTCTATAACGGATATACGCTGTTCGCTAAGAAAACATTTGACGCTATTGGCCTTGTGTTTAGGGTCATTGACATGCTGAAAGATCCAGGTTACAGGCAAATTATCGTCCGAGTAGGGAATTATTGTGTGCTCTAAGATATTTTTGTATTGCCATTGATCCATTGTACCTTCAATCTTCCGAACGGGTCCAACTCCACATCCGGAAAATCACCCCCAAACTTTAATGTTACCGCCACCGTACTCTTACTCTATACTCCTTGTGTATTAAAAGCATTGTTTATAGGATGTCTAACATAGCGCTTTCCATCGGAATTTACCATATTTATTTTTGTTTCATCTGAAAATAACACTTTTTTACATTCTCGTACCGTCCAATTAACATAATTTTTTAGCGAATAATAATCGCTTCTCTCGGTGTTGCTTAGTAAGAAGCGGTACCTTTCGAGAGATTCTTCCAAACAATTTAGCTTCCACTAATCTTCGGCGTATCAGTCTTGATGAGATGTTTCTCGGGTCATCAGGCGAAAAAACTTCATTTTTAATCTGGTTGGAGCCTTTACTTGAGTCTTTTTTACGCAACATGAACGATTAGCGTATCCTATCTGGGAGAGGTTTTTCTTTGTGGAGCCTTTCTAAGAACATTTTAAACAGTTCCATGTGTTTTATAATGCTCAATAACACTTTCTTAACAGAACAATTTAAATGCTCAGCTATTCTTCTGTACGCCCACTTCTATGATCTATATATAAATTAACAATTATTTGGCTAGTTGACGCGTCACATCTTTTAATTTTTCCCATTTTGAACAAAATAAAATTCAGATTAAATTTTGAATTGCCGCCAAAATAATAGAAAAAGCCAAGAAAGAAATGTTATTCTCCAATTTCAAAAAAAGAACGACTTATGGATGCTTTTTTAAAATGTTTATAATTAGACGTTCAATCGGCCAGTAACAGAAAATAAACTCCTACATGTGTAAGACTCATTTTGTAATTAAAAGTAAGATATGTTTTATATTTTATGAATTTAATGAGTATCTTATTTGAGTGGCGGCTATATTATTACATGATTATTATATAATTTTTCTCGAACATTTGTACGTTGAAGTTATACTTTCTTTATTGATAAGAAGTGTTTCTAATTATATGACCACCACTGTTTATATATATATGAAATTGCCGTTTTATATGTAATATTTTTTTTCAAACTTTTTTATTTCTGTTATTCAAAGTTATCACCCATGTAATCGGTGCATCTTTGCCAACACAGTGGTAGTTTATTGATGCCCTTTTTTAAAAATCAGCTGGACGGGAGGCAACAAACTCTTCAAAGGCATTTTGTACTGCCTCTCGGGAATAAGATCAACGGGGACGACTGATTGACCAAAGCTGGTTGGCAGATGTGCGAGCTTCTCCATCATTGTCTTCAGTCCTTCACAGTACACATCTGCAGTAATGCTCATGCCGTTCGGTAAAAAACTGTGATGAATCACACCGGCACTAGATCAACCAGGCTGCTGAACCAGGATCTAACCAACTTGCTGTGCGCTTTCGATTGTTGAACAGAATCCACTTTTCGTCGCACGTAACAATTCAGTTCAAAATTCTTTAATTTCTGTGCTGTTGAGCAGCGCGAAGCAGGTACGTTGCGCTGGCGCTCATTAAGTTCTTGGGGCACCCATCTATCAAGCTTTTTTACTTTGCCAATTAGTCGCAAATGAACCAATATTGTTTTGATGTTAACATCAAAAGCTGCTGCTAGCTCGACTGTAGATTGAGTATCATCATCTTCCATAATCGCCTTTAACTCATCATCGTTGATCAAAGTTTCCGGACGACCACGAGGTTCATTTTTCAAATCAAAATTTCCAGAACGGAACCGGGCAAACCAATAACGGGTTGTGCTTTCGTTTGTAAAGTTCTCTCCGTAAACGTTGTTGATGTTACGTGCCGTTTGTCTTTTTTGGCAGAATGGCGTAACTTTATTTCATTAGGGATCGCTAACGGGGAGTCAAAGGGCTCGCGAAATGCATAATTGGCAAGAGGGTTCACGTTATGAACTCCAGAGAAAGTTTGTTGCTGGGCAGTCTTCACCTCCTGCTGTTGAGCCGTGTTACTATGCGGTATAAACTGTCCAAAGTACAAAATAGTTTCACTTATAATATTTTAGTACTAGACATGAATTAATAATTTATGTTAATTTAAATAATGAACGTTGACTTATGTAAATAATGAAATTTTCTCAAGGTTCCATGCTATGGTATTTTAAAGAATAATAAAAATTATTAATTAGCTTTTTCATTCATTATCAGTTGGTTTAGATCTCCTAAGATCGATAGATATTTTTTTTATTACATTCAGAGTTACAAATGAGCACTCAGTTCATGATGGCATCTACATTCATCCTTGACAAGGAATCATAGTGCAGATGCGTTATCACCCTTGAGGACTGAGATGGAATACCTAGTTACCAGTAATAAAGGTCTCCGGATCACTGCACTCATCAGACGAAACACATCAACATTTGCTATTTTACGCTGGTATTCTGTGAGGGTGTGGTCCTACCCCGGTCGATCTCACCCATTCATTCCGCTGCTAGAAACAAACTGTAGTGTAGTGTCGGGTCAACGAGAGGAGAGTGGACGAAAGAATAGGAAAGGATAAGAGAAACCATTCGGACGATACGGATTCAACCAGCTCACTGACCCCTCAGTTCTGTGAGCCCTGTGTCCGATGTAGCTGTAAGAGCCGCATAGGCTAACAGCATCAACATCAACAGAATCTAGGATACGGATTTTATCGAGGATTTATTATTAAAAACTATCTGTTTTAGGTGTACTTAGAACGAGACTAGACGTGCACTCCTCGTATTCCACCATAGACCACCGCCTCACCCAACTACACGTACGTGGACAGCAAATTGAAATTATCCGTCACATTTGTTTGGAGTAACGACGTCTCCAAGACTATGGTTGACCAGTTCCGAGCTTGGTGAGTTGATATATAGCCCCGTCTTGTTTAGAGTCGTCATTGGATCGGTTCCAGCAATCGAATATTGTTGTGATCTTTTTCCTGGCTGATGGCCGCTGTTGGGCCCAGGGCTTTTACAGTTTCACCTGGTTGAGAGGTGACCGAGCGCTTATGGCGCTCAGTCGAGACCTCTATTAGTGGGTAACCAGCACAAGGGCTGCAGAGAGGAAGCCTCGGCTTGGATCGTCACCTTGTTCCGCGAGAGCGTCCGACTCGAGGGTGTCCGAGAGGGGTATTTGTTATGATATTAGGGGTGATAAACGAGCATACAATACATCTACTCACTCTTGCAAGTCATCGTTAATGAGAAATCACACTTGCAGACTCGGGGGGGGGTTACGATAAAATTTCTGCTCATGAGGTCCTCGGTTTTTAGAAAAGGAAACACAGTAGCGCCAAGCTACTATTTTACGCTGGTCCTGTGAAAAATTTTATCTTACCCTGCTTTAGCCAACTTTGTTTTCAGGGTGAAGAACTAGCACAGTTCACGTGATTGTAAGTGATCAGAGCTGCCCGTGACACTCATACTTGCTTGATAAGAAATTATAATGTAGGTTGTATATTCACGGGTAATAACGCCTACATTATAATTATAATTATAATGTAGGCGTTATTACCCGTGAGGCCTGAAGTGGAATGCCTCGACACTAGTAATAAGTCACATATCTCAACTTGCCAGTCGGAACACTGCAAGTTATGCTGCTGTTTTCCACTGGTGTTCTATAAAGGTGTGGTCATTCTGACGAGGCGACACATCCATGGTATTTGCATCATGCGTATTCGTGCTACGTGTAATCTATATTCGTCATTTCTCAGGCAACGTTCCAACAGACCTCCGTCGGTCATAGTTGCGAGTACAGGCCTCCAGCTGGTGAAGAACCGCAACACGACAGACCTGATACTCGAGGAATACAAAAGGAATCTCACACAGTTGGTGCAGCCGATTGATTCGCTTGCTGCCCGCAACACGCAAGTGCTGTGGAAACTCCTGGAGTCGGTGGACACTTCGCAGATCAAAGATGACGTGAAGATCAGTAACCATGATATTGACGCGTATAATGGTTCCGCTATGGAGGTTGGAACTTTAACTTTTTTTATGGATGAACTGCAGGACATTTCACCCAATGGCATGCCAGAGGGTCATGCGGTATCATAATTCAGATGTTCTAATCTAAAATTTAATCATCTTCCAATTACTCAAAGACAGCTAAGCTACAATGTCTCATTACAGTTTTTTTAGTCTTTGGATATTTATTTATTTATTTACTTTATTAGGAAACATCACAGCGTACAAGAAACATTAAACATAAATTCAATTTACAAGGATATTTAGCCATCATAGAAGTTAGAACTATATATTTTTTTTACTATATACATTTATGCAATGTATGTGCAACAGGAGTAACATACATTTTAATCTGTAGTGTAGTGTGTGTGTGTGCGTGTATGTGCGTGCGTGTGTATCTTATTAAGGCGAATTCAGGAGTGCTTCAGAAACATTGTTTAGAAACTGATTTCGTTTGTATATGTGAGTCAGTTCTGAAGATTAAGATTTCATTAATCTTCTGAATTATTTAGTTTTCAGTTTTCACCATTTGTAAAGTGGTGTTGAGCCAGACCCATGGTCCTTATCCTGGTTCTTGTCACACTGACTACTGGATTGGTTGGAACGGGGCCTTCCCCGTATGGTCAGTTTTGGCATCAAGGTATCCAACTGCAGATAACGAGGCATTACATCTTAGTATTCGGGGCTGACAACGCATCAATGTGTATCTTGAATCTTTGTTGAGGATGAATGTAGACATCATGGGTCGTAGTTGACATTTATTTCTCCAAGTGATCACTTCACAGATACTCCGGCACAGCGCAGTCCGTGTGTGGGGCGCCGCCCGACTGGTGGCGGCCGGGTCAATGGGGGGCGAAGCGCTAAGTCGCACGACCCTGCGGCACTGTGCGCAGATATTGCTCAACATGTTCTGCAACGACCACATAAACTTCAACGACGGCTCGTGCTGCGCTCAGCCGGAGCCCTACACGCAGCTGCAGATGCTCACCTTCGCACTGTTCCTGCTGTGGTGAGTCACTCGTCATTTTATTATCCTGTTCTTGCCGTTACCAACGAGAACTCCTGCTGACACTTACATGGCAACATCGTGAGGATATCTGCGTATCTAAGAAATAAATTCAGTAATCCGCAGTGTAGCCGCGTCGTAGCCTCGTAACACGCTCTTTACAATCTTTGCCCAATAGTGGGATTCATGTATGTTTGGATATATAAGCTGGTAGAACCACGGCCCCACCACCGTGAGATTTTAATTGTTATTTTTGGTTTAATTTACGCAGAACGAAGGTATGTCTGCTTTAGGATTATTTTTTTTTCATCACAGGATCCAAGCCTTGTATTGATATTAGGATATTTTTTTTAAAATTTCAATAGCCTTACGAATCAATCATCAAAAATCAATCGAGCTAGGTAGGACAGGAGAGTGTTCCATTTCGAGGAATCTGTACAAATAAAAGTATCGTGTATAGCGAAATCATTACAATATAATGTGACAAAAAAAATCCTTCTTCTAGTGTAGTCCTAGCCGGTGTGAAGTGCAAATGGAGCTGGTCACAGACCATACGGCAGCAGATCGAGGGCTACTCCTTGGTCAATCAGAATACGAGCGTCATAAAACCCGCTTCACCGATAGTGGTCCTGGCAAAGCTCGGCATGATCATGGCGTACTTTTATCTGTGCGATAGAACCAACTTCTTCATGAAAGAGAACAAATATTACTCGGAGTGGAGCTTCTGGTTGCCCGTTGGCTATGTCCTCGCTTTGGGATTGTTCTTTAACGATGATTCTAGGTCCAGCAGGTGAGTTAACGTGTTATCTCTTGTATGCTTAGTCTGATTTTAAAAGTTTTATATATGTCTTTGTGTTTACTCATTTATATATCAAAACCATTGTGTGTTAAGATTAGGGCTCATATTGGGGGTAGTTTCGACTTGCAAGATAAACATGTCAGTTCGATCAGGGAAGGGCCCCAAGTCCTCGAAGAATATCACCGTGAAATAGCACTCATGCTGTTGTGTTTCGTATGGTGAATGTTAGATTCCAGGATCCAATTATAAGGGACTATAAAGACAACGGTCTAAGGTTACAGGTTCTAGTCAGGTCTAACAGGTTGCGCCTCATAATCGAGTTTTATTGTGTAGATAGGTGAGTGTAGGGATCCAGGGACCAGCTTATGGGTGAAGAGGCATTGCATCTCAGTCCTCAGGGCTGAATGTCAGTTCGATCAGGGAGGGGCCACGCCCTCGAAGAATATCAACGTGAAATAGCATACGTGATGTTGTGTTTCGTATGGTGAGTGTTAGGTTCCAGGATCCAATTATAATGGACTATAAAGGGGGGAAATAATTAAATTTCCGATTACTCAAAGACAACGGTCTAAGGTTACAGGTTCCAGTTAGGTCTAACAGGTTACGCCTTAGTGTGCAGATGATTGATGCATGATGAATGATTCCTTATCAACTACCCACTTTTCAGTTTACCTTACATAAAACTGTCAACTAACAACCAATAAAGCTACTTGCGTTGAGCGTATCCCGCAGTTCTTCCCCTGCGAGAGTAGTGGATCGGTTGGAACGGGAAAGAGGACCACGACCTCTCTTTTCTTTTTTTTTATAGAATAAGTGGCAACCGATCATGCAGCCCACCCGATTGTAAATGTTCACCGCCGCCGGTGAACATACGCAACACCAGAGGAGTCGCAAATTCGCTGCCAGCTTTTATAGAATACCAGTGTGTAATAACAACAGAATACTGCTGTGTTTCCTATGGCCAGTGTAGGGATCCAGGGATCAGGTTACGGGTGAAAAGGCAATCCATCTCCAGTCCTCGTTGTCTTGAATCTTTGTCGACCTATATCCAAATGCCGCATTTAGTGACTCTTTTAATTATATTTTACACAAATAATCAGTTTACTTTTCTAACGCCATCTTGTTTAATTATTGAATTAAGCAAGACTCCACGTCATCTCCGAAGAGATTCACTGGGGTTCAGTGGATCCCTTCTCCTCGAAGCTCTGCACGACCTACTCCATTTTATGGTTCATTTTTCATTGTATAAAGAATATAATGTTTGATAATAACACATCTATATTATAATCTACTTATTTGATGTTATGATTATTTGATTGTTTTTAGAGTCCTACACAGAAATCAGACGGTCGAATGGAAGGGCTGGATGCAATTGGTGATCCTTGTCTACCAAGTGACCGGGGCCAGTAAAGTTCTTCCCATATACATGCTGGTGCGGGCGCTGGTCTCTGCCTACCTCTTTCCTCACTGGATACGGTCATTTCTATTATACTTGGAAGACCGGGGACACTGGTCTTGTTAGATACTTTAGGGTCATATTTCGACTCAACTTCCTCACCGTGGTGTTATGTCTGACGATGAACAGGCCATATCAGTTCTACAGTTTTATACCGTTGGTCTCGTTTTGGTATACCCTGGTAAGTATCCACAGATTCTCGTGAGATCATATGAGTTTATAGATATAGATATATAGATAATAGTTATAACGGTCGTAGAGCTACACTGCAGTTTGTTTCTGGCTGCATAATGAATGGATCAGCTCGGCCGGGGTGGGACCACGCCCTCAAAGAATACCGGCGTAATATTGCTGCTGTGTTTAGTCTGGTTAGTAAGGATCCGGAGACCTTTATTATAGGGGACGAGGCATTCCATCTCAGTCTCCAAGGGTGACAACGCATCTGCATTATGATTCCTTGTCAACGATGAATGTAGATGTCACATACCATCAGGTGAACTGTGTGCTCGTTTGTTATTCTCAATGTAATAAAAAAAAAATAACACACAACATGAGTCAACAACAACACTTTTCCAGGTCTTCGTTATCTTCGCTCTATCTCCGCACATAACCCAGTCTTCCACTCACACGGTGGACTCAAAGCCGTACCAATATCTTTACACAGCTCTCAAGATCATCGGTCTATTGAGCATTGTCATAGTGCTGTATATGAGCGAGGTGTTCTTCCAGAAGATTTTCGTCACCAGGCCCTGGAAGGCTTTGTTCGTCAACTCTGATGATGATATACACCAGTGGTGGTTAAGGTGGAAACAGGATAGGTGAGTTTTTTTTATTAGAGAAATTATAATTTCAACGCGTTCTAGTCCGTTATATGTAGGGCGTACGAATACATAATGTGTGTTCTAAAAATTTTCAATAGAAAATTCCTTTTTTTTTAAAAAAAAAAATTGGTTTAATTTCCTTTGCTTTCGTTGCTCAATAATTTTAATAGTAAATAATTTTCGAAATCTCATATATCTCTCAACATATCTCATGTTAATTTCAACGGCAATGGTTGTGAAAACTACAGTGTGACCACACTTGTTAACAATGTTAGAGATAGTTGTTAGTCTAGTTCAGGGGTCGGCAGACCTTTTGAGTCGGAAGAGTCAACAACTTTGCAGTAAGGTTTTAAAGAGCCACCAATTGTCTTTCTTGCCAACAATAAATGGTACTTGATTGAGTAAAGTTTTTTGATAAAGAAAAAAAAACTAATTTATTTATTTATAATCAAAATACCTATCTATTTATTCATGTATAAGTAGTGTTTTTACAAATTAAAACAATTAAACATTTACTTACAACACTAACTTGTACTAAGCAATTGAGCAAACAAATTCAATGGGAGCGATGTCTTTGCACAATTTTCAAATGTTTTTTGAGGTGACAACGTCTTATAAATCGGTAACGCTAGGTAGGCATTCGCAAAAAAGTATGGACTCATTGTCCCGTTACGCTCGAGCCGAGAGTAACCGAATCAAGCCGAGTTAAATATTATCTAAGTAATTGTCATAAAATACTTTAACTGTGATTTAATAAATTGTGTATTAATAATTGTTATTCTATGGTACATGTATATTGTTATTCTGTGCAGAGTGCTTATTGTTTTAGGATGCGTTGTCAAGAATTTAACGTCCGAGCTCCTTGCGCCCAGACGTCTGGGATATTTTTTATAAAATAAATAATATTTGCGTATGGAGCTAAAGTGGGCGCAGGTTGCCGACCCCTGGTCTAGTTGGGAGATATAATTCAGATGTTAATAATATAATATTATGAACATTTTTTGTGTAAACACGAAAAATATTAGAATAACATTGCACAGTTCATTTTCATTCCTGCATTTATTTTATTTCTATACCTTCCATTGTGAATTGATTATTATGAAATGTAGTTTCATATTTTTTTACTATCATATCAACTTTGATCTACATTTTCATCTTCGTCGTGTCGGCTTATTATAATTTTGCACACACACGAGAATAAGCCTCCCCCAAATTCGAGCAGATCGTCTTGTTTTGTTTAGTTCCCATGGGTGATAGGAATACTAAATATGTTTTATTACTTAATCAGTATTTTATTACAATGAGTGACCCTAAGTCACAACAGCAACCGAGTGGAGATCCTTTTCTTTATTTGGCGCACAGCCGGTTTCATTTGTCCTTTCATTTATTTATAATTTTTTGATTAGGTAAAAGTATTTTTCTTGTTTGTTATTAACTGATTTTTCTATTTGTGTGTGCCAAAAACGAGAAAATGATAATTATCATTATTAAATCAATAATTATTATTATTTTGGTAACTATTTCTTTTTGTATCGCAGGTACTCAATGGCGTACGGGATAATATTTGCTACAGCATATCTACTCGCTCAAAGGTACAACTTACTGGACGATAACAATCACAGTAACCTATTCACTCCGGGTCTCTCACTCACCGCGACCCTTCTAGCCTTCATCGGGATCGGAAGTTACGTCACCTTTACCTTCCTCTGCAGCAACACCTTCGACTGCAACGCAATCCACAGTTACGTCGCATTTCTACCAATCGTCAGTTATATAATACTTAGAAATGTATCCGGAGCCTTGAGGGCCAAACATTCCAACCTGTTTGCCTGGGTCGGTACGATTACCTTAGAGTTATTCGCTAGTCAATCGCATATATGGCTTGCAGCGGACACCCATGGCGTTTTGGTGTTGATACCGAGCGCCCCCATTCTGAATCTCATTCTATATTTATATTTTCATTTTCACCGCCCACGAAATACACAAGTTAACCGGTATCATTCTACCGTACGCCGTACCGGATGATTGGAGGTTGGTATTGAGAAATTTCGCGATATTTCTAGCGATATTAGTGCCGATCGGTATACATGATGGTATGTTTTAGAGTACCACAAGGGTTATGATTGGGACCGCTATGCTTGTATTATATATTTCTCGCAATATATAATAGTTACCTTATAATTTTGCCTGTATATACGTTGGTATTTTTTTTTTAATTTGACGTGTGATATTAACAGTCATGTGTTTAGTTATCTCTCGTATAGTTTCTATTTAATAAAACGAATACTATCGTATAAGTACATTTCTTATTAATTTGTAGATATTAGACAGTACAAAATGTACGTTATATTTCTAAAATAAATTCGCATTTAGTATGTTTTGTTTTTTCAAAAAATTAAATTAAAGTCATTATATTATTCATAATATTATTTATTAGGAGTACTAAATATTGAAAACCTTGAATGTCAATTATATAGCAGTGTTCCATCGTTTTGATTTCATTGATTTTGTTACTCCTAGGACTTGTTTGGCCTGTGATAGAGAATTTACTTTTTACGACGGTCGCGTGGCTTACGGCTTCACTTGGATTGCGTTTTAAAAACTTTTAGGTGATAATATATTCCGATACAGAAATATTATATATATAAAACTGGTTCGTGAGTCTGTATTAAATATACTACTATCAGTCCAAGACTTTATTTAGGGATTTTATCTGGCTGCTCCAGAAAGAGTAAAATTAAAGAAAGAGTTCAGATTTATTTTAATAGATCAATAGACTCAAAAAGAGTTTTAAATCAGTTCGGATACTTTTTTAAATTCTCCTTTCGAATGTCTCATTCGAAGTAAAAAAGAATCACGTGAACTGGAAAGTGTGGCCAGCCTTGTAATTGATGATTGACTAGGCTGGCAACACTATATGAAGAGAATAAACGGTTTCATGGTATGGCTAAAAACCATCATAAACTATCCATCCATATTATTTTTTAAAACCAAGTACTTTGAAACGGTTGTTTGCACTAGTAATTTATATTTATAGAAATCGAATCACTAGTGGAGAAGTTACGTATGATTTTAAAAATTGCAATTAAGTTGGTTTAGTGTAATCTAATTTCGAAGTTGTATAATCCCTTTTTTATTTTTAGTAAGTTGTGTAAGTTGGAATTTTAATTTTGTTCGTAATTTTTTATATTTTTTTATTATTTTTTTTTACAATGCAATAGTTGTTCGACCTATAGCAAGTCTCAGGAATTATCGATTTATTTGTCACAACCGGCTAGATTAGGGGTAATTTATTATGTAATAATAATATTGATGGTATAATATTAGCATCGATTTCGGTAAAAGTGATTCGCGATGTTTTTTTTTACAAAATTAGAGTAACAATTGACCATGCAGTTCACTAGATGGGAAGTGATTCCATAAGAACTTATTTTCATGGATATCCTCAGTTCACACATCACAGATGTGATAAACTATTTTGACACATGCTAAAAAAATTTGTCAACATTATTTATTTTAAAATTTTACAGATTTTGTCTAAATTATTTATCACATCTGCTTATATCGTTAGAATTCTTCGTTTCGTTTCTATCTGTTTCATGAAGAGAAAAAGCTAAAGAGCTACTCGCAAAATTACTTTTCAATAACTGATAATCAGCAGACTCATGGTGGGACATATATATGCCGCAAATCCGGATATTTATTCCGATTCTAATTTTTGACACATTGAATGAAGTCGCATCGCTGTGCTGCCATAATTATGTACTTAATTTTTATGATGGTTTTAAAAACGCAAAATATTCTTAATATCTAAAATGATATAATAGTATAATTGAAGATTTTGGCTAAATAATTTTGTACACAATCAAATGTAATAATTGTAAATATTTTGTCGATTCTGTAAATATCCAGCGAATCAAATGCACTGTGATTTTAAGACTTCTAAGCTTTGGAGTGTGTAATTTATTATTGTATTATCTGTAATAAAGCATTTGAGTAGTTTTTGTTGTCTTATTTTTTTTCTCCATAATTATTAGTAAATGCTTTTTACAGGGTTACTATTAAGAATAAGTTAAGATTGTGATAATGTCGAAAAAGCGACCGAATGTTTACCGGTTTTAGATTTAGGCTTCTATTTGTTTTTTTTTAAGATTTATTGTCCGTCAAACTTTGGAGCAAAAGCTTTATTATCTCATGATCTCACTCACCTGTGAATCACAACTTCTGTCTTTCGGTCACTGGATAGCGTACCTTCTAAAATAATCGGAAACTCGCCGGTTGCAGAAGGGTGGAAGTAAGCTATAAGACCCTCATGCTCAATCCGGTAAAGCTTTCCATATCTATACTGCCACGACATTTTCGTGGTTTTTAGCACCTAACTAGAATTATATTCTAATTAGGAACAACCGGATGAAACAGCAGATTTTTATAATATTACAAACGAGCACGCGAAAGAAATCAGCCTCACTGTTAGGCAGGCTTCGTAACAACTCCAACACCGTCATGTGCTTGGGCAGCCGCACGGTCCGACTGTCCGTTAGTTTGGCCACAAGACAAACGGACCGAATCACTGTTAATTATTAACTATTAACATTGGTTTTATATTTTATTACCATTAGGGGATAAGTAACATTGCACTGACAAACGGATCTCAGTTGTATCCTTTATAGATTAAAATATAAATAAAAAATAATGTTAAGATGTGAGTGCGTCATACAGATATCCAAATTCTCAACAGATCCACACGTTGTGGTCCCTGAGGACATTTTATTTTATAGCGTGGGAAAAAGGGAAAGCAGCTCACCTGCGAAGTAGGTGATTGAAGTTTTGAATGATGAGAGTTTTTCTGCGAGGTTAAATAAGTATCTAATCTTTCGTACTCTTTCTATTGAAGAGTTACTAGTATTGACTCATTTTCAAATTTAAAAATCGGTAAAATTTTGCAATTTTGGAAATGTCTATTAATATCACCTTTTCTAAATATATTGTCACAATATGGACACATTGTCATCATGAATAGTACCTTATTATAATACACACTTGATATATTTTGTTTTGTTCTTTAGTGTTAATTTTTTTTTATAGAATAGTTGACAACCGAGCATGCAGCTCACCTGGCAAGTGATTACCGCCGCCCATCGAAATCCGCAATACTAGACGAGTAACAGAATCGCTGCTGGCCTTTGAGAAAGGTTCCTAAGTCGTATCGGTTCGGAAATACCGCTGGCGATAGCTGATTCCACAGAGTAGTTGTACGTGGTTGAAAATTTCGCGTAAAGCACACTGGTGGATTGCCAATCATCGAGGTGATGAGGATGAAATTGTGAAAATTGAAAATTGTTTAAACTGAGAAATTGAGCTTGAATGTCCCATTACCTGTAATTATTTCTTCAGATTTCTATCCTTGCTATGTGAAACAGCAATGTTATAATGCTATTTAACACTGGTAGCCTTAGAGGACATGGTTCTTCCCCAATCGGGCAGTCCTATTGTTACAAATAATAAATAACATAACAACACTATAGTCGACGCATTATGATCTGAGGCTTCGGGTCATAAATCATATTTATCTCTCTGTCTCGCTCGCACTTACAGGTCTTATGGAGAGGTGTAGTGATATGCGTAAGAATTGTAGAGGTGCATATCGATAACGGGATAAGTACGATCGATATGCTAAATTATGTTAAGTATTAATAGGAATAATTTTTCGCTATCTGAAAATAAAAGTTTTTAATTTGTAAGATAAAATGTTTGTTTCGACGTAATCATAGAGATACTGTATAGATCGTAATGTGGCCCTGAAAACGGCCGTTTTTTTCTTTTCTACCCCACGTGCGCAGGTAGCTAAGTATCGACAACGGGTTGCATTACTTGCACATTTCTACTACATTTATTGCCCGACGACTTAGTTTAAAATGCGTCGACTATATAGACTAGACATATTAAAGTAGCCTATAGCGTTAAATCGCTCTTTTCGTGGCCATACTTGGGATCAGTGCTTCAATTCATATAAACACGCGGGTAGACCGCGTGTTTATATCAATTTTGTTTCATTTTTGTTGCTGTGTACTAACTTTTTGAAATCAAATAAATTATTATTGATCAAATATTTACGAGATTTTTGCCTGTAGTGGAGAAAATTATTTTTCTCAGACTTGGGCAGCAGGTATTTGTTTTATAGCAATTATATGTCCCAGTTTCCATTTAGTAGTAGAGCCTTAGTCGTGGAGCCATTATATGTATGCCGGTGTACCTTTGAATCCTCTCGTAGTTCGTGAGCTATCGACTTCGTTCGTTTTAACAAGCAAATTTATTTATTTAATTTTTATATCAGTGAATAAGAAGTTCACAATTACAAAGATTACGCATCTTGATGTAAATGTTATAATGTAAACTTTATGTACATTTCGATTAATATCGCTAATAAGTGAAACTTCGCTGTCAAATAAGGAAAACAGGTTAGAAAGGTGCTACATTTTAATCTGAATTATTTCGAGACCGTGGATTTTAAAAAAAAAATTGGCATTTAAAAAAAAATATTTAACGGTCCTGTAACACGTTACGCAAGAGCTTAAGTAAAAAATACACAGATCTTTATATATTTACTACTTAATGACATATATAATAAGGAAATACAAATTGTTAGATTATACTTCAGTTAGTATTTTTGAAAGTCTGCTTTTAATTAGGTTAAGTTGAAAGATTCATAAATTTAACTTAAGACGTTTTGCGTAACGAGAATATCAAGCGATCGATTAAAATTTAAAGAACTTGTAAAGCCTTCTTAGTACTTTGACAGCTTGTCTATGCTAAAAGTGCGTTAACACTTATTCGTACGTGACTACATACTTAAAACTACATCATGGTCCTACAATACGTGTATTAGAGGCTCTTCACACAAGTGTTAGCGCAAGCATTCATAGTTTTTTTGTAAATAGGCATAAGAACAAACAGAGGGTCACGTTCCGTTTGTATAGAAAATATGGTGCTTACTGTTATAAAGGAAACATCAACGCTAGTGTGTTCCAATTTCAACACTATTAACACTGAAAAATATCGTGGCGTAAATATGTATTTTAAGACCTTGGAATTTTTTAAGCAAAAACAGTTAAAAAATAAAAATTGTTGTTATAATTAAAAGGAAACAATTAACATATATGTGATTGCTAAATATTACATTATAATTGAAAATATTTCCGTTAAAATGAATGAGGTATAGAATGCAATATATATATATATATATATATATATATATATATATATATATATATTATATATATATATATTTATACATAAACATTTCACACCTTAGTGTTTAATAGCAGACTAACGTGATTTCTTAACAATACTTATGCGATAATTATTACTAATTATATGTAATAAGTAAATAATTAAAAACGGGCACACATTTCATATTAATGGTAAAGACGGCGGGCCATGGTTCAAGATGAACAGGCTTTGTTGCCCCTAAGTACCAAGATGGTGTGCCTCGCCACTCGTAATTGGGTTCCCGAATACTGAAACTCACCATACGGAACTCAGCAGCGTTCTACTGCCATTTCACTTTGGTACTCTGTTAGTCGTGTCCAGTGAACTTTACAGCTTTATCGAAACAGACTTACGAGCAGAAGGCTCGTAGAGTAGGATCTCCAGTTTTATATAGGTATATACTATATAATCTCAGTAATGTTATTTCGAGGTTTGTGAAAGGTTTCATTTTAGTGCAAAGTGTTTTAGTGCAATAATTGTATCAATGTTTTTGTGCATGCACGTATCGATTATATACAAAAAATAATATTGTCAATTTTATTTGTGCAAAAGCTTTTATAGAGTTATATTTAAATCTTATATAATTTCTTACTTATATTTTTATTTATTTTCAAACATAGCATAATATTGGATAAAATACATTTTTAGAGCGTGCATGTAGGAGACGAAATCCGCGATGATGTTGTCTTGCTTAATAAGTGTAACTTATTACCACTAAAGACTTATTTATTTTATGTTTTTCACTCTTAATAGATATATTATTATAAATAATTGATATGGTTATTGTTATTTCAGTCGGATCTTATATGGTTATGTCATGGAAGGAGGCTGAAATTCAGTACGGCGTCAAAATCTGACTTTTTACTGAATTTGTTTGTATTTCAGTTTAGTTTTAATGTGTTTATAGCCTAAGGTTTTTCCATTAAATATTATCTCAATTTAGTTTAGTTGTTTACTCTTTCTGGTATGTATTTTCTTTCTTTATTCTATCAAAACTAAATGTATCATGTTAACTATAAAGGTAATTTATTGTTTTGTTTATATTCTTTATTTTATTTATTAGTTTAACATTACTTAATTAAAACTAAGTGTTAGAAAAGTAAGATCTCGAGAGTGAATCAGGCTGATATTCTTACCTCCAGCGATTTTGAGTGTTGAAAGGCACTTGCTAGAAAGTTATTTTCTGGTCATATTATAACGCGATTGGATTGCAATGACAAGGGCAAACCTATTGTCTTTTGTTTTTTTTTTGCATTTTTTTTAAAGAATACTATCAGTACAGTTATCCTTTTTAACATACCGGCTAACACTCAAAATAAGTCCAAAATACTTGTACCTAGTACACGGTTTATAGTTCTAGACAATAGTCAAATGGCGGATTCAATCCAACGGCCTTAAGTTTTGCAGAACATAGGCCGTTGATCTATTTCCATGTTTTAACTAACGCTTAAATCCGTGTCGGTACATACAATTATACAATAATAATATAAACAAATCCTTGTCATTTATTATCATAATGGTCACTTATCATCAACATGTAAGTACAGTTCGCGCAAATCTTAAATGCGTCTTAGTGAAGTTGGCTCCTCGAGCATGCTTATGTACAGTCAAGTTATAAATTTACTTGTTAAGTTATTGTGTATCTTTCCTACATTTTATTTTGAATAGTCTTATCGTAAAAATAAGTGCAATGATGAGGACGTTTTTCTGGTCGAATTGAAGTTCCGAGTTCCCAACCCCTGCGATGCAGTAGTAATCTATTCTAATCAGCACGCAGTCGTGGTTATATATTATATTATACAACTAAACATCATATAAGAAAATATGTATTCATTAAAATGTTTTGTCTAAAAATAATTGAGATCTAATTATTTGCCTTAATAAAATCACCAAAACGAAAAACAAAAATATATTTTTTTAGAAATCTGCATATACAAAACAGAATAACATTGTTGGCCTCAACTGTACACCGACGCAACCGATACGACAGAGGGAGCGAGACGGAAATCAAGATGGCGGTGCGCGGTGAGCGGCGAACGAACACCATGCATTTAAGATTGGCGCGTACTGTCTAAATAGTGTGTTTACTATCTCGCTGCAGGCGGGCTGTAAAACTTATGAGCGTAGCGCAGCATATTGCGCTCTCTCTCAACAACGCATAATGAGGCCCAGCGCTCGTATCGTAATGTTAACGACAAATCATCATATATAAAATTGATATATTATACCACATTTATTATATTCCAGTATTATTTTCAAATAAAAAAACAGTAGACTTTTCATATTCAAATAAAAAAATATGTGAACTTATAAAAACTATAAAATTTCCAAATAAAACTTTCATAAATATAAATAATACTTTGTTATAAATAGACCGCAACTCATTCAATATTGAATTTTTACATAAGTTACGTACGGGCGTAGCACACTCACGCACACTCACCGTGTGATGTTTCGATAAAATCTAAAAAATGTTTGACATCACTACGAAAAACATGATTTCAATTCGGCCTGCAGTGAGATAAGCATTTTAACGCACAGTGCGTTAAAATACTTATTAAATCTTATTTACATTGTAAAATAAACGTCTTGAATGCGCTAATATATAAAAAATAGTAATAATTAAAATATAAGCACAAAAGGACCTTTTATGTGTTTACGTACAGGATAACCTAACTTTCCATTGACCTATCATTTATGATAAAAATATCAAGTAGGAAAACATAATTTAGTTGAGATATATTCTCCATCTACCTGAATGTCTAAATCCGGCGGCAGTCTTAGTTCTCGTGCTGAAGCAACAGATGCCACTGATGCGTTGGAGACGGAGTCTTCTGATGATGACGAAGATGCAAGGGCCGGAGCTTGTGACCGTGAACGACGTCTGCTTACTTTTCGACCACGATTACAGCATGGTACCTGAAACAAAAGTTCCAGAGACACTAATCTACGAAAAGAAGTACCACTACAGACCACCACACTTAGAACTTCTATATATATTGTTACAAAAAAATCTTGGCACATAAAACACATAGTAGTCTATGAGATCGTATATATGATTTATTTAATCATATCAAATCAAATCAAATGGATTTATTCAAAATAAAAGTAATTCAAGATTACTTATTGATAATCAAAATATTATTCCGGTAAAAAAAAGCCAAAGACCTGAGACGAACCATTGAAAGAATCTCTGCAGACTAGAAGAATGTTCATAATATATCTTTAGCTTATTTGAAAGAGACTGGAGCCATAATTTAATTTTCAACATGTGTTTTCTTTTATATAATATTTATATATTGTATAGTCTCTAATATCCTTCAACACTCAAACGATTCCCGTTACAATGTTTGTTTACTGATAATCTTTACATTTTCCGTATTTTAGAGAGAATATTGTTTCTATCTTCTATTTCCTTTAATTTTAGACTACTACTAAGGAGGTGTCATCAGCAAATAATACAATCTACTATATATTTACAAGATGTGACAGATGTTGTATGTAAATGAGAAAAGGCTTAAGAATACCATATTTACTAAAGGTCCAGAGGGCCATCTTTTACCATTAGCGTCCACTTTCTGATTCAATGGCTTTAGTATGATGTCATAATATTCAGCGCGACATGTCTTATACCACAGTGATGTAGTTTCCTGATGAGTATATCATGCTTATATAATAAAAAGGCACCTAAGGCATCATGAGACTTGTCAGGCCTCGAAAATATTCTTAACAATCTGATGGGGGTACCCATCTATTGTAGAGCGAACACTTCTCAATCCATATAGCTTGTTATGCAATAAATTGTAAATATCAATACTGTTATAAATATCATATTATTGTATAAAATAAGAAATCGCGCGGTAGTGCTATATTTTGTGGAAGAAGTAAACATCTATATTATGATTCCTTATAGAACGGTTATGAATGTCATTATTTGCCTTACCATTAGGTTAATATGGGCTCATTTGTCACAGCATTTTTTATAAAAAAAATATCTGTTTTGTAGTTTTATACATTCGTTTTTACTATGTGATAGTGACCATTGGCTGATATGGGAGATAATTCTAGGTGACTTATGACCGTGCGTCGTTTTAAGAAATTTAGTTTTAGATTTTATACTTACCTCAAGCAAATTGTGCATTGAATGCGGCATATGGGGTAGCGTTGACTTAGTGGCTACTGAAACATCATGCGAGACAGTTCTAGTTGTACGTCTGTCTCCTCTCCTCCCAGCTTTTCTATGCGTGTTATTATTGCCCACTTTACCAATACCTCCTCTTACACACTCTGAACTTGGAAAGTCATATAATCCATCAGAATCTGTAAATGGTAGCTGACGACCATAAAATTGTGGAGAAAAACGACCCAGTCCAGTTTTTAAAGGGCTCTCGCTTCTTGAGCTAACAGGACTTAATGGTCTACTACCATCAGAGAGCAACAAAGGAGGCTTCAAACTGGCTCTTTCATCTAATCCTCTTTCTACGCTTATGCATTTAACTATAGAACATTTTGTTACTCCATTCGGAGAACAAATTTGCGGTATTTCTAATGCCTCTTTTAAAATAGCTAAATTCTCCATTTCCTTTGCACTTGAAGGTACATCATCAATTCTTTCATCAGTTCCTATCCCTTCATCATTCGACTCTAGCAAAGGATCATCCGATAAAGTTTCTGAATCTGATCTTCCACGTTGCCTTTCATTTGTGTCATTATTTGAACTGGCAGGGCTAGAATTAGTTTTCATCAAAGGTCGCCTTCTTGATTGAAAACAGGGTGGCCCTCCACCTGACCCTGGATCTTCCATCTCTGACGGACATAACGGATTACTAGAACCACACCTGGATGGACCTGGGCTTGTCATAGAACTGTATCCGGATGAGGACAAGTTTGATTCTGATGGGGCTCTCTCACCTCGAGCAGACATGGAAAATGGACTCAAATAGCACATATTTGCTGATGGTGGGGGAGGCCGTGGCTGGTGGTGGATTCTTCGCTTGCATTGTATGTTACTGTTATCAAAGGTGGTGGCTGGAATTCTAAATGCGGAGGTGTTCTCCTTGGAGGAGGCGAGCCTGGCGAGGGTCGCTCGATTGTAAGGACGGGTACTCTTAACGTCGGTGGTGCAGGAGAGGGAGAGGACATTTCATGCTCTGAGTCCTGGCTATGAGTAAAGCTTGGACTAGGCGAATCTGTGTTCACTCATGTGGAGTGGACGGCGTCGGCATGTCTATACTAAGAGTTGTTTGGCGTAACTGCAAAGGATAAAATAATTATTAAGGTAAATATGATGCATTTTCGGACAAAATGTAAAAACTTTTATGGTATTGGGGGTACAAAGGAGAACACATTTTATCTAATGGTGTTTCCTGTGGCCCATGAAATCCACATTCATTTTCGATAAGAAATCATAAAACAGATAATTGTCACCTTTTAGAATTAAAGTGTAATGAATTGTCAAGCCCGGTTTCTTGTACTTTCCAGTGGCTAGACAACAGTAGCACTAAGGTAATAATATTTAACGCTGCTTTATGTTTTGTCTTTCCCCGGTCGACTTAGATGTGCTCCATCTTGGTTAAAGCTAGGTCTTGTCACTATAACTGAAATGTTTATTGCTATTTGTTAATTGTTATATCGTTCTATTACCTTTAATCTTAGACCAGTAGTAGGTCTTTCAGTTTTCTCCGGTTTGATTTCCTCTAATTCATCTTCACTCGGAGAGAGACAAGTCGTTGATTCACTTTTAATGTGGTGAGGGTAACGGTGTTGCTAAAGGAGTAGGCAGTGGTGTTGGTAAAGGAGTGGGCAGTTATTTATACTGCTTGGAACTTCAAGCAGGATTGAAGGCGGATGAAGGAGATTACTGCCTGACGATGTTGACTTGTGAGCACTGAGTGGATCAAGGACCTGAAATATTTTACCCAAAATTTTAGTGCTTCTACAGATTACGTTTTTAAAAATGGAGATAATTGTATATTATTGTTTAGTTAATACTAAAGATTTTGAGCTTTTTACTTGCAGAATATTAGGCAGTAGTAAATTACTTATCATAATTGGAATAAAATTTCTTGTTGACATCAAATAAATATACCTGAATCTCAATGGTATTGTGAGATCTAGCGACCGGTGAGTCGGGCGCTAATGATGGTATGTGAGAGGAAGCAAGAGATACGTCGTCATCTACAGTGTCGTCTTGCGGAGATGACGCTGTTGGTGTGCTGGACGCTGAAATACCTCCAGATGATGCTCTCGATACGATAGCAGTTGACGATGAGAAGTTCCGCAAAATTGCAAGTATTTAGTCAGCGCTGGAAATTTTCGGAGTTCTGAAATATGTACAAATACTTCGGTAACAAAACTATCGGAAATTAAAGTTTCGTGTAATTTTCAAAAAAAATCACATAGTTCAATTAAAAGAACTGTTATATATAATGATAATTAATTTAAGTTCGGAATCCAAAATATATAAAATAAACATTTAACAATTGAGTAATTAAATAAAAGAACAATACAACTTATTTTACTATTTAAACAATTCTAAAACTGATTTACTTAAATATAAGGTCTGACCTCGAGTACTTTTTTAGAGCCGCATGCGCTATCGTCAAATCAAGACTCGACATAGGGTCGCTTCCTTGATTGCATGAAGTGCTGTGTGGGGATCTTACTTCTACTCCAGGAGACGGCGGTGTACTTGATGCTTTAGCCTTCATAGTTCTATCAGCTATAACTGCCATGGGAATAGCAATAGTATTAATCATGTCTACATCAGAGCTAGAGCTCATTTCGGCTGATACTTTATTTAGAAGTCTAGCGAAAGTGACTTTTTTCTCCAGTTTTGGATCTGATATATGTCGCATTGATGGCGAAGTAGATGGACTCGATCCTTCGCTTGCAAACGACGTGTCTTTGTTTTCCATCCCATATTCCATAAAAGTCGGCGCGCTTTCTACTGTACTCAATGTGCGCTTTTTGGACATTTGTATTAGTTCCCCCATTGTAATCTTTTTGGACATTTGTATTAGTTCCCCCATTGTAATCTTTTTTGAATGATCATTAGCTGATGCTGGACTGATTAGTTGTTGAAGAATTTGCTTTTTATCTGCAGCGTTTTTCTTTGTCGGAGTCGAGTTGTTGCGCTTCTTACGAGGCGATGGAGATCCTGTACAGAAAATACATTTATATAGAAATTGTCGGTGAGATTATTGTAATATACTACAAGAAGCGTTTGATACAACATCGAATGTTCATGACAAGACTATACAATATCCAGAATATTATTAAATGAAACTTAAACAATTTAAAAGGTAAAGAGATCGTTATCATGCCTTCGATCTTAACGAGGGGATTAGGTGCATCTAATGGAAGCCAACTCTTTAGGGTTAGTGCCTTTTTCTAAAAACAGTCAAATTTTGGAACTTGTTTCCCAATTAGAGATTGTGTTATTGTTTGTAAAGTGTTAATTGTTTGTGTCTATCTTTACATTATACGAAAAATCAACATGTTGATGCAGTAACTGAATATCTATTGGACTGAAACTGTTCTAATTCCGTAGCAGTGTTAAAGAAATCTATTTACACTTTCAATAGCCAGACAATAACAAAGGGCAATGTTATGCGTTTACAAATAAATAATAAAGACTTGATTGTTGAAAACAAGATTGTTGCAGTAATGTTATTTGTGTTTGTTTTATACGTATCTCGTAAAAGCAGAACAAAGTCCAAAAGCATGCTAAAGCACATACACATCACTAACAATCCAGATATTATATTGTGAGATTAATAAAAAGAATAAAGAATTACAGATAAAGCTAGATGTGAGGTAAAAACTTTAACATCAATAATTGACAATGTAATCTCTGGAAGGTACATTTGGACGATCTACAAAGGTGCTAACGAAGGAAGGAGCGACTACGTAAGAAATGCTGTAGTGTCAGTGCAAAGTTAAAGGTGCACACATCGATAGGCCTCAATGGGCAGCGGGACCGCAACAATATATTTATAGTTGGCATTCCACATCAAGTCATTCAAGTAGCAAGGTTACATCCAGCTACAATGGCTCCGGTCCGGCGCGCTCCGCAATGTTCGATCCAATGTTGGCGAAGTGGAATGATGTTAAATTTTTTAATGTTGAAATAACGCAAATTTGGATGATTTTATTGGACGAAAATTTAAATGTATTCTTCAAAACGGAACGGGCATAAATTTCATCATTAGAGATAAAAAAAATCCATGGGATAATAATGTATCTATCAATGATTATAATGAGCATGTAAAAATAGTTTATATTGTTGTTATTCATAATTTACGGTTATTAACAACCGTATATGACACCGTAAATGTCATTTAAAAATAAAAAAACTTTTTAAAGGATAGATAAGGATAGTCAGGTAAATAATAATATATTAGTGTAGCCTGTAGTGACCACAGATGCGGCAAGCTTGTTCAAACTCTTCCCACACAAGTAGGTGAGTACGTTTGCGGCTACCCTAAAGGGTATAGACAATATACTGTTTCATTGTGATACCCATACATGACAACTGAAGACGGTATATGGCGGTAACGATGATGTAACATTTAAAAAATTATGAACGATGGATGGAGTGTAATCGTGCGGAGGGCGCGGTCCCGGACATCCGGCGTTCAGGCGCTCCACTCCTTACGTCCGTGCGGCGGCTTTAACAGATCGTCCAAACTAAATAATTAATAATTATTTAGTTTGGACGAGTATATATAATTATATATATTACATAATGGTTACAAGAAAATTACGACAAGTACATTGCAAATACACCGAACGTATATTTAGTGGAGCAAAATTATTTGAGTCAAGTAGGCTTCATTTTTTGTATGATTTATACTCCTGATGGCGAATTCTTAATTGTTGGGCACTCTAGTGGAATGATTCAGGTGCAATATTTTAATATATAAGAATTATATTAACTAACTAGTCTTTAAACATTACACTGATAAAATAATTACATGTTAAAATAATATCGAAAACGGTTTGTTCGTGTACCGTGAATTAAGCTAACGCTTGTACACTAAGCTACAACGGCTTTGTATAAGCTCATGGTGTTGCATAACTAGAGACGGATTTACTTATTGACTTAATTACTAGACTTTTTATGTAGTAGAGCAACACCGCATCGAGTGTCCAACCAAGATATGAATGGGTCGGCTCGACCTGAGAAGGACAACGCTCTCAGATAACACTTTAGCGTGTAACAGCAGCATAATAATACTGTGGGAATATAGGGATCTAGTCACCCAAATACAACCTGTGAACCAGGCCACACGGGCACGTTTGTTACGCACTAAAGTTATTTTATAAATGCATTGTAAAATGCAAATAGATACAAAATACTTCTGAACGCCGTTGAAACTTTTAAAGTAGTAAAGTAAAGCTCCATTTATCTCACGAGCGTAGCACCGTGCTTGTAATGTAGCCAGTGTTCATTTATTCGAAGGCGAGAGCGGCGTGACTTGACGATTCCATTAGCTGATTGGGTGTAGTCACAGAGTACGTAGAGCAGAAGTACCTCAGAGTCTAAATGCTCGCTATTAAATCACGGTACGCGAGCAAACACCGGTTACGGTTAAAGTTTTTTTCTTTAAATATCTACATTAATAACTCATTGCTTGTCTAAAATCCCACCTGGTGTCAGGTGGTGATGTAGACGTCGTTGGTAGCTCATCAAATACCTATCGACACTTCTGTTGAAGAAATCGACGAAACATATCGCTTAGTTGATTGTAACCGCGACTCACGACATCCATTTTCATCTTCGATAAAGAATCATAATGCAGATACTTTTTAATTCCCCAGACTAAGAAGGTACCTTCATTTTTATTAAGCATAACGCTGGATTTTTGCTTCTCTCTTCTTTATTACTGTGTGACAAACGAGCACACAGTTCACCTCTTGGTATGTGTATTTTCTCTTATTCTATCAAAACTAAATGTATCATGTTAACTATAAAGGTAATTTATTGTTTTGTTTATATTCTTTATTTTATTTGCTATTAGTTTAACATTACTTAATTAAAACTAAGTGTTAGAAAAAGTAAGATCTCGAGAGTGAATCAGGCTGATATTCTTACCTCCAGCGATTTTGAGTGTTGAAAGGCACTTGCTAGAAAGTTATTTTCTGGTCATATTATAACGCGATTGGATTTCAAATGACAAGGGCAACCTATTGTCTTTTGTTTTTTGCATTTTTAAAGAATACTATCAGTACAGTTATCCTTTTAACATACCGGCTAACACTCAAAATAAGTCCAAAATACTCTTGTACCTAGTACACGGTTTATAGTTCCCAGACAATAGTCAAATGGCGGATACCAATCCAACGGCCTTAAGTTTTGCAGAACATAGGCCGTTGATCTATTTCCATGTTTTAACTAACGCTTAAATCCGCGGTCGGTACATACAATTATACAATAATAATATAAACAAATCCTTGTCATTTATTATCATAATGGTCACTTATCATCAACATGTAAGTACAGTTCGCGCAAATCTTAAATGCGTCTTAGTGAAGTTGGCTCCTCGAGCATGCTTATGTACAGTCAAGTTATAAATTTACTCTTGTTGCTATTGTGCATCTTCCTACATTTTATTTTGAATAGTCTTATCGTAAAATAAGTGCAATGATGAGGACGTTTTTCTGGTCGAATTGAAGTTCCGAGTTCCCAACCCTGCGATGCAGTAGTAATCTATTCTAATCAGCACGCAGTCGTGGTTATATATTATATTATACAACTAAACATCATATAAGAAAATATGTATTCATTAAAATGTTTTGTCTAAAAATAATTGAGATCTACCATTTGCCTTTGTAATAAAATCACCAAAACGAAAAACAAAAATATATTTTTTTAGAAATCTGCATATACAAAACAGAATAACATTGTTGGCCTCAACTGTACACCGACGCAACCGATACGACAGAGGGAGCGAGACGGAAATCAAGATGGCGGTGCGCGGTGAGCGGCGAACGAACACCATGCATTTAAGATTGGCGCGTACTGTCTAAATAGTGTGTTTACTATCTCGCTGCAGGCGGGCTGTAAAACTTATGAGCGTAGCGCAGCATATTGCGCTCTCTCTCAACAACGCATAATGAGGCCCAGCGCTCGTATCGTAATGTTAACGACAAATCATCATATATAAAATTGATATATTATACCACATTTATTATATTCCAGTATTATTTTCAAATAAAAAAACAGTAGACTTTTCATATTCAAATAAAAAAATATGTGAACTTATAAAAACTATAAAATTTCCAAATAAAACTTTCATAAATATAAATAATACTTTGTTATAAATAGACCGCAACTCATTCAATATTGAATTTTTACATAAGCTACGTACGTATGCAGCACACTCACGCACACTCACCGTGTGATGTTTCGATAAAATCTAAAAAAAATGTTTGACATCACTACGAAAAACATGATTTCACCTGGCTCGTAGGAGATACATTTTAACGCACAGTGCGTTAAAATACTTATTAAATCTTATTTTACATTGTAAAATAAACGTCTTGAAATGCGCCAATATATAAAAAATAGTAATAATTAAAATATAAGCACAAAAGGACCTTTTATGTGTTTACGTACAGGATAACCTAACTTTCCATTGACCTATCATTTATGATAAAATATCAAGTAGGAAAACATAATTTAGTTGAGATATATTCTCCATCTACCTGAATGTTCAACTGGCGGCAGTCTTAGTTCTCGTGCTGAAGCAACAGATGCCACTGATGCGTTGGAGACGGAGTCTTCTGATGATGACGAAGATGCAAGGGCTGAGCTTGTAATCGTGAACGACGTCTGCTTACTTTTCGACCACGATTACAGCATGGTACCTGAAACAAAAGTTCCAGAGACACTAATCTACGAAAAGAAGTACCACTACAGACCACCACACTTAGAACTTCTATATATATTGTTACAAAAAAATCTTGGCACATAAAACACATAGTAGTCTATGAGATCGTATATATGATTTATTTAATCATATCAAATCAAATCAAATGGATTTATTCAAAATAAAAGTAATTCAAGATTACTTATTGATAATCAAAATATTATTCCGGTAAAAAAAAGCCAAAGACCTGAGACGAACCATTGAAAGAATCTCTGCAGACTAGAAGAATGTTCATAATATATCTTTAGCTTATTTGAAAGAGACTGGAGCCATAATTTAATTTTCAACATGTGTTTTCTTTTATATAATATTTATATATTGTATAGTCTCTAATATCCTTCAACACTCAAACGATTCCCGTTACAATGTTTGTTTACTGATAATCTTTACATTTTCCGTATTTTAGAGAGAATATTGTTTCTATCTTCTATTTCCTTTAATTTTAGACTACTAATTTTGCTGAGGTGTCATCAGCAAATAATACAATCTACTATATATTTACAAGATGACAGGGATGTTGTATGTAAATGAGAAAAGGCTTAAGAATACCATATTTACTAAAGGTCCAGAGGGCCATCTTTACCATTAGCGTCCACTTTCTGATTCAATGGCTTTAGTATGATGTCATAATATTCAGCGCGACATGTCTTATACCACAGTGATGTAGCTCCTGATGAGTATATCATGCTTATATAATAAAAAGGCACCTAAGGCATCATGAGACTTGTCAGGCCTCGAAAATATTCTTAACAATCTGATGGGGTACCCATCTATTGTAGAGCGAACACTTCTCAATCCATATAGCTTGTTATGCAATAAATTGTAAAATATCAATACTGTTATAAATATCATATTATTGTATAAAATAAGAAATCGCGCGGTAAAAGTATATATTTTGTGGAAGAAGTAAACATCTATATTATGATTCCTTATAGAACGGTTATGAATGTCATTATTTGCCTTACCATTAGGTTAATATGGCTCATTTTGTCACAGCATTTTTATAAAAAAATATCTGTTTTGTAGTTTTATACATTCGTTTTACTATGTGATAGTGACCATTGGCTGATATGGGAGATAATTCTAGGTGACTTATGACCGTGCGTCGTTTTAAGAAATTTAGTTTTAGATTTTATACTTTACCAAGCAAATTGTGCATTGAATGCGGCATATGGGGTAGCGTTGACTTAGTGGCTACTGAAACATCATGCGAGACAGTTCTAGTTGTACGTCTGTCTCCTCTCCTCCCAGCTTTTCTATGCGTGTTATTATTGCCCACTTTACCAATACCTCCTCTTACACACTCTGAACTTGGAAAGTCATATAATCCATCAGAATCTGTAAATGGTAGCTGACGACCATAAAATTGTGGAGAAAAACGACCCAGTCCAGTTTTTAAAGGGCTCTCGCTTCTTGAGCTAACAGGACTTAATGGTCTACTACCATCAGAGAGCAACAAAGGAGGCTTCAAACTGGCTCTTTCATCTAATCCTCTTTCTACGCTTATGCATTTAACTATAGAACATTTTGTTACTCCATTCGAGAACAAATTTGCGGTATTTCTAATGCCTCTTTAAAATAGCTAAATTCTCCATTTCCTTTGCACTTGAAGGTACATCATCAATTCTTTCATCAGTTCCTATCCCTTCATCATTCGACTCTAGCAAAGGATCATCCGATAAAGTTTCTGAATCTGATCTTCCACGTTGCCTTCTTACTTCCAGTCATTATTTGAACTGGCAGGGCTAGAATTAGTTTTCATCAAAGGTCGCCTTCTTGATTGAAAACAGGGTGGCCTCCACCTGACCCTGGATCTTCCATCTCTGACGGACATAACGGATTACTAGAACCACACCTGGATGGACCTGGGCTTGTCATAGAACTGTATCCGGATGAGGACAAGTTTGATTCTGATGGGGCTCTCTCACCTCGAGCAGACATGGAAAATGGACTCAAATAGCACATATTTGCTGATGGTGGGGAGGCCGTGGCTGGTGGTGGATTCTTCGCTTGCATTGTATGTTACTGTTATCAAAGGTGGTGGCTGGAATTCTAAATGCGGAGGTGTTCTCCTTTATATGAGCCTGGCGGAGGGTCGCCTGATTGTAAGGACGGGTACCTTAACGTCGGTGGTGCAGGAGAGGAGAGGACATTTCATGCTCTGAGTCCTGGCTATGAGTAAAGCTTGACTAGGCGAATCTGTGTTCACTCATGTGGAGTGGACGGCGTCGGCATGTCTATACTAAGAGTTGTTTGGCGTAACTGCAAAGGATAAAATAATTATTAAGGTAAATATGATGCATTTTCGGACAAAATGTAAAAACTTTTATGGTATTGGGGGTACAAAGGAGAACACATTTTATCTAATGGTGTTTCCTGTGGCCCATGAAATCCACATTCATTTTCGATAAGAAATCATAAAACAGATAATTGTCACCTTTTAGAATTAAAGTGTAATGAATTGTCAAGCCCGGTTTCTTGTACTTTCCAGTGGCTAGACAACAGTAGCACTAAGGTAATAATATTTAACGCTGCTTTATGTTTTGTCTTTCCCCGGTCGACTTAGATGTGCTCCATCTTGGTTAAAGCTAGGTCTTGTCACTATAACTGAAATGTTTATTGCTATTTGTTAATTGTTATATCGTTCTATTACCTTTAATCTTAGACCAGTAGTAGGTCTTTCAGTTTTCTCCGGTTTGATTTCCTCTAATTCATCTTCACTCGGAGAGAGACAAGTCGTTGATTCACTTTTAATGTGGTGAGGGTAACGGTGTTGCTAAAGGAGTAGGCAGTGGTGTTGGTAAAGAGTGGGCAGTTATTTATACTCGCTTGGAACTTCAAGCAGGATTGAAGGCGGATGAAGGAGATTACGCCTGACGATGACTCGTGGAGCACTGGCGACCGCTTAATCTGAAATATTTTACCCAAAATTTTAGTGCTTCTACAGATTACGTTTTAAAATGGAGATAATTGTATTATTGTTTAGTTAATACTAAAGATTTTGAGCTTTTTACTTGCAGAATATTAGGCAGTAGTAAATTACTTATCATAATTGGAATAAAATTTCTTGTTGACATCAAATAAATATACCTGAATCTCAATGGTATTAGAGATCTAGCGACCGGTGAGTCGGGCGCTAATGATGGTATGTGAGAGGAAGCAAGAGATACGTCGTCATCTACAGTGTCGTCTTGCGGAGATGACGCTACAGGTTTGACGCTGAAATACCTCCAGATGATGCTCTCGATACGATAGCAGTTGACGATGAGAAGTTCCGCAAAATTGCAAGTATTTAGTCAGCTGGAAATTTTCCGGAGTTCTGAAATATGTACAAATACTTCGGTAACAAAACTATCGGAAATTAAAGTTTCGTGTAATTTTCAAAAATCACATAGTTCAATTAAAGAACTGTTATATATAATGATAATTAATTTAAGTTCGGAATCCAAAATATATAAAATAAACATTTAACAATTGAGTAATTAAATAAAAGAACAATACAACTTATTTTACTATTTAAACAATTCTAAAACTGATTTACTTAAATATAAGGTCTGACCTCGAGTACTTTTTAGAGCCGTATTGCGTTTTATCACAACCGCACTCGGACATAGGGTCGCTTCCTTGATTGCATGAAGTGCTGTGTGGGGATCTTACTTCTACTCCAGGAGACGGCGGTGTACTTGATGCTTTAGCCTTCATAGTTCTATCAGCTATAACTGCCATGGGAATAGCAATAGTATTAATCATGTCTACATCAGAGCTAGAGCTCATTTCGGCTGATACTTTATTTAGAAGTCTAGCGAAAGTGACTTTTTTCTCCAGTTTTGGATCTGATATATGTCGCATTGATGGCGAAGTAGATGGACTCGATCCTTCGCTTGCAAACGACGTGTCTTTGTTTTCCATCCCATATTCCATAAAAGTCGGCGCGCTTTCTACTGTACTCAATGTGCGCTTTTTGGACATTTGTATTAGTTCCCCCATTGTAATCTTTTTGGACATTTGTATTAGTTCCCCCATTGTAATCTTTTTGGACATTTGTATTAGTTCCCCCATTGTAATCTTTTTTGAATGATCATTAGCTGATGCTGGACTGATTAGTTGTTGAAGAATTTGCTTTTTATCTGCAGCGTTTTTCTTTGTCGGAGTCGAGTTGTTGCGCTTCTTACGAGGCGATGGAGATCCTGTACAGAAAATACATTTATATAGAAATTGTCGGTGAGATTATTGTAATATACTACAAGAAGCGTTTGATACAACATCGAATGTTCATGACAAGACTATACAATATCCAGAATATTATTAAATGAAACTTAAACAATTTAAAAGGTAAAGAGATCGTTATCATGCCTTCGATCTTAACGAGGGGATTAGGTGCATCTAATGGAAGCCAACTCTTTAGGGTTAGTGCCTTTTTCTAAAAACAGTCAAATTTTGGAACTTGTTTCCCAATTAGAGATTGTGTTATTGTTTGTAAAGTGTTAATTGTTTGTGTCTATCTTTACATTATACGAAAAATCAACATGTTGATGCAGTAACTGAATATCTATTGGACTGAAACTGTTCTAATTCCGTAGCAGTGTTAAAGAAATCTATTTACACTTTCAATAGCCAGACAATAACAAAGGGCAATGTTATGCGTTTACAAATAAATAATAAAGACTTGATTGTTGAAAACAAGATTGTTGCAGTAATGTTATTTGTGTTTGTTTTATACGTATCTCGTAAAAGCAGAACAAAGTCCAAAAGCATGCTAAAGCACATACACATCACTAACAATCCAGATATTATATTGTGAGATTAATAAAAAGAATAAAGAATTACAGATAAAGCTAGATGTGAGGTAAAAACTTTAACATCAATAATTGACAATGTAATCTCTGGAAGGTACATTTGGACGATCTACAAAGGTGCTAACGAAGGAAGGAGCGACTACGTAAGAAATGCTGTAGTGTCAGTGCAAAGTTAAAGGTGCACACATCGATAGGTCTCTGCGTCAAGCAAAGTGGACCGCAACAATATATTTATAGTTGGCATTCCACATCAAGTCATTCAAGTAGCAAGGTTACATCCAGCTACAATGGCTCCGGTCCGGCGCGCTCCGCAATGTTCGATCCAATGTTGGCGAAGTGGAATGATGTTAAATTTTTAATGTTGAAATAACGCAAATTTGGATGATTTTATTGACGAAAATTTAAATGTATTCTTCAAAACGGAACGGGTGATAAATTTCATCATTAGAGATAAAAATCCATGGGATAATAATGTATCTATCAATGATTATAATGAGCATGTAAAAATAGTTTATATTGTTGTTATTCATAATTTACGGTTATTAATAACCGTATATGACACCGTAAATGTCATTTAAAATAAAACTTTTAAAGGATAGATAAGGATAGTCAGGTAAATAATAATATATTAGTGTAGCCTGTAGTGACCACAGATGCGGCAAGCTTGTTCAAACTCTTCCCACACAAGTAGGTGAGTACGTTTGCGGCTACCCTAAAGGGTATAGACAATATACTGTTTCATTGTGATACCCATACATGACAACTGAAGACGGTATATGGCGGTAACGATGATGTAACATTTAAAAATTATGAACGATGGATGGAGTGTAATCGTGCGGAGGGCGCGGTCCCGACATCCGGCGTTCAGGCGCTCCACTCCTACGTGCGGCGGTTTTAATAGATTGTCCAAACTAAATAATTAATAATTATTTAGTTTGGACGAGTATATATAATTATATATATTACATAATGGTTACAAGAAAATTACGACAAGTACATTGCAAATACACCGAACGTATATTTAGTGGAGCAAAATTATTTGAGTCAAGTAGGCTTCATTTTTTGTATGATTTATACTCCTGATGGCGAATTCTTAATTGTTGGGCACTCTAGTGGAATGATTCAGGTGCAATATTTTAATATATAAGAATTATATTAACTAACTAGTCTTTAAACATTACACTGATAAAATAATTACATGTTAAAATAATATCGAAAACGGTTTGTTCGTGTACCGTGAATTAAGCTAACGCTTGTACACTAAGCTACAACGGCTTTGTATAAGCTCATGGTGTTGCATAACTAGAGACGGATTTACTTATTGACTTAATTACTAGACTTTTTATGTAGTAGAGCAACACCGCATCGAGTGTCCAACCAAGATATGAATGGGTCGGCTCGACCTGAGAAGGACAACGCTCTCAGATAACACTTTAGCGTGTAACAGCAGCATAATAATACTGTGGGAATATAGGGATCTAGTCACCCAAATACAACCTGTGAACCAGGCCACACGGGCACGTTTGTTACGCACTAAAGTTATTTTATAAATGCATTGTAAAATGCAAATAGATACAAAAATACTTCTGAACGCCGTTGAAACTTTTAAAGTAGTAAAGTAAAAGCTCCATTTATCTCACGAGCGTAGCACCGTGCTTGTAATGTAGCCAGTGTTCATTTATTCGAAGGCGAGAGCGGCGTGACTTGACGATTCCATTAGCTGATTGGGTGTAGTCACAGAGTACGTAGAGCAGAAGTACCTCAGAGTCTAAATGCTCGCTATTAAATCACGGTACGCGAGCAAACACCGGTTACGGTTAAAGTTTTTTTCTTTAAATATCTACATTAATAACTCATTGCTTGTCTAAAATCCCACCTGGTGTCAGGTGGTGATGTAGACGTCGTTGGTAGCTCATCAAATACCTATCGACACTTCTGTTGAAGAAATCGACGAAACATATCGCTTAGTTGATTGTAACCGCGACTCACGACATCCATTTTCATCTTCGATAAAGAATCATAATGCAGATACTTTTTAATTCCCCAGACTAAGAAGGTACCTTCATTTTTATTAAGCATAACGCTGGATTTTTGCTTCTCTCTTCTTTATTACTGTGTGACAAACGAGCACACAGTTCACCTCATGGTATGTGCAAGCAGTGTCTTAATTAAATAAAAAAACTTCAACATCTATAATCAGAGTTCGAGTAGAGATACGCTCATAGTTACCAAATTTTATTTATTAGTGGATACATTTCCTGTAGTGAGACTAAAGGCCTCTCTAAACAAAGTGTTGGAGTGTAGTCCGCCATGTGGCTCCGATTGGCGGACATCACGTGGCTCTGAAATATTTCTTTTTAATTTATTTTTCAGACGTGCACATATTCTCACGACGTTCTCTTTCACTTTTGAACACGTGGCCATACACCAACGAAAATTGTTTATATACCTTGGTGGCCTATAAGGCAGGATATGACTCGCGGTAATTTGTTTTGGATATATTCTACTCTAACATCACGTGTCTTGTATATTGGAGGCTAGGGAGTCCAATATTCTAAGTTTTTAAACTCTTTAACACAAGAACTCTGTGCTTCAATTCGTTTATGCTATTTTCAATAACCTGTTGGTTTTGGGTATGCTCCGTGAAATGAAAGTTCATATTATTGAATTTTCGATTATTGTCGTAAAACATCTTCTAGCTCAAGCATTTTAGTTGGAGTGGTTAATCGAAATGTTAGCAATCTGCTGGAATTCTTTAAAAGAATATATGAGTATGATCTATGTAAGAATAGATCGATGAAATATCCGAAACTATAACTCTGCTACTCTGTGGCCGTGACTACCTAACGCACTCGAATGAATGACGCGGTTATATTAAAAAGGGAAGGCGACAAGAGTGATGTGTTTACTCTCCTTTATTTCAGCTGTTTGTTATGCCGAGAAAACGATTATAAAGATTCAGAGACCGTGATAGAGCCACACTGAAGATAGATTCTAGCTTATGAATGATACTGCCGAAGTACACCACACAGAATACCAGCGTAAAATAGCAGCATAACGTGGCTGTGTTTCGTTTGGTGGGTATAGGGACCTGAGATCCTTCATAATGGTGACGAGGCATTCGATCTTAGTTCTTAAGGGTGACAACACATATGTATAATGAATCCTTATCGAGGTTGAATGTAGATGTCACGGGCCGCAGCAATCACTGGCCATCAGGTGAACTGTGTGCTAGTTTGTCACCCTCAGTGCAATAGAAAAATACACGAATCATAATCAGCGTCTAAGCTCACTTTTAATGTCATGTATCAGTACTCTCTACTTCTCTATATTTTCAGTTCTTTATATATACCGTTCACTTTATCTAGGAAATATTTTTCGTTTTTCCAACATTTAAAAGATTAGTCTGTTAAATAGTTTATAGTCTATAAGTAAATACGTATACAGAGAATGTTTCTGACAGTTTTGAACTCTATCTTCTGACATTCTTTATACATACCGTTTACTTTATGTAGGAAATATTTTTCGAGTTTTCCAGACAACACCTAAACAATCAATAAGGCAGTCCAGCCAATGTTCTAGCATATAACAACGCTATAAGTAAATACGTATACAGAGAATATTTCTGACAGTTTTGAACTCTATCTTCTGACATTCTTTATACATACCGTTTACTTTATGTTGGAAATATTTTTCGAGTTTTCCAGACAACACCTAAACAATCAATAAGGCAGTCCAGCCAATGTTCTAGCATATAACAACGCTATAAGTAAATACGTTTACAGAGAATATTTCTGACAGTTTTGAACTCTATTTTCTGACATTCTTTATAGATACCGTTTACTTTATGTTGGAAATATTTTTCGAGTTTTCCAGACAACATCTAAACAATCAATAAGGCAGTCCAGCCAATGTTCTAGCATATAACAACGCTATAAGTAAATACGTATACAGAGAATATTTCTGACAGTTTTGATCTCTATTTTCTGACATTCTTTATACATACCGTTCACTTTATGTTGGAAATATTTTTCGAGTTTTCCAGACAACATCTAAACAATCAATAAGGCAGTCCAGCCAATGTTCTAGCATATAACAACGCTATAAGTAAATACGTTTACAGAGAATATTTCTGACAGTTTTGAACTCTATTTTCTGACATTCTTTATAGATACCGTTTACTTTATGTTGGAAATATTTTTCGAGTTTTCCAGACAACATCTAAACAATCAATAAGGCAGTCCAGCCAATGTTCTAGCATATAACAACGCTTATAAGTAAATACGTATACAGAGAATATTTCTGACAGTTTTGAACTCTATTTTGTGACATTCTTTATACATACCGTTCACTTTATGTTGGAAATATTTTTCGAGTTTTCCAGACAACATCTAAACAATCAATAAGGCAGTCCAGCCAATGTTCTTAGCATATAACAACGCTTATAAGTAAATACGTATACAGAGAATATTTCTGACAGTTTTGAACTCTATTTTCTGACATTCTTTATACATACCGTTTACTTTATGTTGGAAATATTTTTCGAGTTTTCCAGACAACATCTAAACAATCAATAAGGCAGTCCAGCCAATGTTCTAGCATATAACAACGCTATAAGTAAATACGTATACAGAGAATATTTCTGACAGTTTTGAACTCTATTTTGTGACATTCTTTATACATACCGTTTACTTTATGTTGGAAATATTTTTCGAGTTTTCCAGACAACATCTAAACAATCAATAAGGCAGTCCAGCCAATGTTCTAGCATATAACAACGCTATAAGTAAATACGTATACAGAGAATATTTGACAGTTTTGAACTCTATTTTGTGACATTCTTTATACATACCGTTTACTTTATGTTGGAAATATTTTTCGAGTTTTCCAGACAACACCTAAACAATCAATAAGGCAGTGCAGCCAATGTTCTAGCATATAACAACGCTATAAGTAAATACGTATACAGAGAATATTTCTGACAGTTTTGAACTCTATTTTGTGACATTCTTTATACATACCGTTTACTTTATGTTGGAAATATTTTCTGAGTTTTCCAGACAACATCTAAACAATCAATAAGGCAGTCCAGCCAATGTTCTAGCATATAACAACGCTATAAGTAAATACGTATACAGAGAATATTTCTGACAGTTTTGAACTCTATTTTGTGACATTCTTTATACATACCGTTTACTTTATGTTGGAAATATTTTTCGAGTTTTCCAGACAACATCTAAACAATCAATAAGGCAGTCCAGCCAATGTTCTAGCATATAACAACGCTTATAAGTAAATACGTATACAGAGAATATTTCTGACAGTTTTGAACTCTATTTTGTGACATTCTTTATACATACCGTTTACTTTATGTTGGAAATATTTTTCGAGTTTTCCAGACAACACCTAAACAATCAATAAGGCAGTCCAGCCAATGTTCTAGCATATAACAACGCTATAAGTAAATACGTATACAGAGAATATTTCTGACAGTTTTGAACTCTATCTTCTGACATTCTTTATACATACCGTTTACTTTATGTTGGAAATATTTTTCGAGTTTTCCAGACAACACCTAAACAATCAATAAGGCAGTCCAGCCAATGTTCTAGCATATTTATTTTATTTTTATTTTTATTTATTTATTTATTTTCACCACAACTAAAATACATAGAATAATTTTTACATAAAAGAAACATGTTCTCCTTAATAAAAACATTAGTACATAGTCGTGGCTCACTGATGCCTGCAGTAGGTATTAAAAAACCTGTAAATCACAGGACATCAGGTCACCATTCCGCAGAACTTACGTATACAAAGAGTTCAGTAAAGTTTGCCAAATATTCCATGAAAATTAAATTAAAAGTAAAATAAACAATCAATTAACATTAGGAAGCAATAACTAGTTATAAGACTTATGATAAATAGGCTTATTACCTTATTAAAATATGTGAAAATTTTAATAAATCTAAAATATACATAATTAAAATATATTAAATAATTAACAATCTAATTAACTTAATTTAAAAGAGCGCCCAAACACTTGTTGTGTTTTTGAAATACTCGCTCACGTATTGAAGCGTACATATGTGTTTGCGAGTGTAATAGTGTCTCATGTTTGTGATATAATATATACTTTAACATAAAATTATTAAAAACTATTAAGAGATCACTTCTAGGAATTTCTCAACGTCAATGTAAGTTTGTTCAAGCAGCCATTCGCGAAGAACACGTTTTAAGTTGAACTTGTTTAAAGCATACAATGACAATTTCTTATTAAGTTTGCTGTATAAGTAAGGACCTAAAAATATAAAGAAGCTATGACTAAAACAAGTTCTTAGTTTTACAGTTCTAACAACAACTTTACCTCGGGTCAATAAGACATTTGAGTAATGCATTAACCTATGCTGATTGAGAATTGTGTCCTCTACAAAAGCTGCCTGACCGTAAACAAGCGACAGTCTTTATAAAGCGCATCTGTAGGATAAAGCCGAGGTTTGGAGAAACAAACCTTAAGCAATGCTCTTTGTGCTCTTCAATTTGTATAAGATTTGACTTAGCAACTCCACCCCACGTAGATATACAATATTTAAGAATTGATTGGCACAGAGAGAGATAAACCATTTTAATATGTCAGCATTTGTTGAATAGCGAAGTATTTTAAAAATGTAGATAAGTTTACGCACCTTGTTTGATAAATATACTATGTGTTTTTTAAAATTAAGATTTCTGTCAATGACAACTCCGAGATAAACCGTAGAAGTGGTCGTTTCAATGTGAGGTACATTCTCATTCAAAGCACTTAATGTGTCATTTAAATTTACGTTTAACGGTTTCATGACAATTTGATGGTTGACGTCCATTTGGTTTATTGAGTCACGTATAGCAAAGTTGACGATTTTACTTTTACTAATATTAAGAGTCAATAAATTACCATGCAGCCAACGACAAACCGAATCAAAGCCAATTTGAGCACACTGGTAAGTCTCTGACCATGTACGTGAACTAAAACTATAGCTGTATCATCAGCATATGAGAATAATGCGCCATTTTGAAGTTTGAGATCGCAGAGATCATTCATGTACACCAGAAAAGACTGGGACCCAGCACGCTTCCCTGTGGAACGCCGTAACTAACAGACAACTCAGAACTAGTATACGAATCGATCTTCACACTTTGCGTTCTATCTGTTAGGTAGCTATGAAATAGCGATAATTGATTACCTCTTATTCCTATTGCCTCCAATTTTCCCAGTAATATCGGAATAGAAACTGTGTCGAAGGCCTTGGTTAAATCCAGGAACATACCAATGCACTTTTGACCTTGGTCTAGGTTTTGTACTATATGGTCGACTAAGTTGTGTACAGCGTCTGTTGTTGACAAACTCGTCCGGAAGCCAAACTGGTTACGGGATAATAAATTATATGTCTCCAAATAGGAAACCAACCTCTTGTTAATAATTTTTTCGAAGAATTTAGACAGGGCTGGTAGTATAGAAATTGGTCTGTAATTTTCTGTACAGCTTCTGTCTCCAGATTTAAAATAGGACATACAAGTGCTTTTTGAAAACGTTTGGAAACTTGCCTGAAACAATGCTTAAATTAAAAATATATGTTATAGGTGGTACAACGACATCTTTGTGCTTTTTAAGAAACGCATTAGAAATGCCATCCCATCCAACTGCACAACTGTTTTTAAGCAGTATTATTAAGCGTTCAACTTCCGCTTGATCTGTCTCCAATAACACAAAGGAATTTGAATGGATAAGAGGGCATGAATGAAATAAAGGATTTTGGTTGATTTTTTCAGCAAGACTAACAACGCTATAAGTAAATACGTATACAGAGAATATTTCTGACAGTTTTGAACTCTATTTTCTGACATTCTTTATACATACCGTTTACTTTATGTTGGAAATATTTTTCGAGTTTTCCAGACAACATCTAAACAATCAATAAGGCAGTCCAGCCAATGTTCTAGCATATAACAACGCTATAAGTAAATACGTATACAGAGAATATTTCTGACAGTTTTGAACTCTATTTTGTGACATTCTTTATACATACCGTTTACTTTATGTTGGAAATATTTTTCGAGTTTTCCAGACAACACCTAAACAATCAATAAGGCAGTCCAGCCAATGTTCTAGCATATAACAACGCTATAAGTAAATACGTATACAGAGAATATCTCCAACGAATATTTTTGCATTTTGCATTTGCTCTTTCCGGTTACCCTTTTTGTCTCTCAACAGTGTGCTCTAGAAGCGAGCCCCAGAGCTCTCCAGCCTCCGGCTTGGTTGTGTACCTCATATTTTGAAAGCTATAAAGAGTTTAATTTTAACTGAAAAAATAAAGAAATTTATAATTTAAACCTATTGTTATTTATGTGAGTGTAAATTTATACTCGTTTGTACAGGTGGATTAGTGGTATTTAATAGAATTTGCTATAATCATTTTTAATGTACAATTAAACCAAAATAACACACGTGACGGTACTTCCTGATCGTACGAAAAAAAATAAAACGACGTTGCAGCTACAGTCTAGCTCGAAAATGAATGGGACAACACGATACGAAACACTTTATTGCTATTTCACGCTGAAATCCTTTGAATACGTGGACCACTCGCAGACATGCCGACCCATTTAAGCTCTTAACTACACAATTTTCATCACCTAAACCGTTCCTCTCATTTGTTTATTCATCATCATCATAATCACAGCCAAGATTGTACCACTGCGGAATATAAGCCTCCACCATAGAATGCCATGAAGGGACCCTGAGTGACCTGCATCCATCAACTCCCTGCAAACTTACACTTACAGCTAACATACATATAAAAGCTCCATCTATGGAGTCGTCCTACACTGCGACTGCCTGTCCACTCCAGAATATTTCTTTCCAATCGGTTGCTAACTTTGCGAAACCAAACTGTGGCTTTAATAATAATAAGGCTCTATTGGGGACCGGCTTATCATCACGGACAGGACTAAGCCAATAAGCCTGATAACGTATTGTTTGTACAAAGCCAGTTTCCAGCGTTGCTTTATCACTGTAAAACCTAAGGTTTGCAATTAACAAAACTCATCTTGGCATCGTCGAGGTCGGGTAAAACTTATCCACTTTTCTTTCACTAGCTTTGAGAAATTTTGAGTATTGCCAGTAACTTGTTTAAGTTGATTTGTGAGTTTCGGGGGAAAACTTTAAAGGTGCCAGGTTTTTGATAGTACGTGTACCAAGTTGCCAATTCCAGCATACTTTATTGCTTTACTTTAACCGATCGGAATTATTCTATTTTGTATTTGACGACGTTTATTTCTTATTTCGGATTTACTTGTAAAACAAGAGACGAAAGTATAAGTTACGTTGTTTATTATTTATTTAAGCTTTTTATTCACAAATTATGTATAACTTAGGCATTCTCTACCAGAACAACTTAAGTGTGATGCAGAGATGAATTGAAGTAGGTGTAAAAGATTAAAGCTTTTATTTTTATTCTATTAAGGCTGGCAAACATGCACACGGTTCAGGTGATGGTAAGTGTTTTGATATGTGATATATCTGATATGATATGTGATCTGATATGATATGTGATCTGATATGTAATATGATATGCCCATGATAGTTTTTGTATGTAAGTGAGTTGTTTATATGTTGAGTTAGCCTTCATATTGCTTCTGAACCTTCCCTCGATCTTATTGCACGCATCGGACTATGGAAGACTCGAAGGTTGGTCGTGTTTATGTGTGGAATACTATACTAAATTCTGTGGAGTTGGTTACCAAAATATATAGGATTATCTTTCTACCACATATTTCTAAAATTACGAATGATATTCTAAATAGAAAACTGCTTTAAGTAGAATTAAAAATAAAAGCTCTCAGAATGAACCAACTCGCGTGGAGAGTGGGCACAGAACTAATATTGCTTTGTGCGAACTTTCAATGGATTTTTTTTATTTATAACGACAATAGAACAGAAAACTATTGTACTTCTTGTGGAACATTTTAATAGAAATCGATTTTATCAGCACGACATATATAAATGTAATTAATGTTTTTATAATTAATATACGTTTATATTTATTCATTTACATAAACAAATATCCTGCTAATAATATGTGAATGTTTGTATTTTTATTACTCAATCACGAATTGAATGAAATTTGGCATACAGCTAGTCGATATGTATGTCATGTTCATAGTTTATGGTATCCTATGTGTTAATCTAGTCCAGCACATAGGATACTTTTTATCCCGGTAATGAAAGTTTGTATGACGTGTTTGTAAAAAACTGTTTGGCAGGTGCTAGTATATATATATATACCGGTACAAATAGAAGGACCAGAATATGAGAACAATGATCATCTCGACTGGGTCAGGACCAAACCCGCGTGCTATGAGGCAACTTCACCTGGAGATGTATCGGCATCACGGGATGCAAAATCCGTCTTGTTTAAAAAAAAGTACAACTCTGCCTTCAGGACCTTCACAAGAGTTATTGCAGAAGAAAAGCCTGTGCACATTGGCAAAATTAATGAGAGACTAGTTCCTCTCCCTTCGGGAACCCATGCATTTTGGTCTCTCGCCAAAGCTGTCCAAGGGAATTTCTGCCAGCCATCTCTTCCACCTCTGCACAAAGTAGACGACACAATGGCCCAAATGGCTACAAATTGTGCTGAGGAAGAATGCTCCAGAATTTGCACCGGTTCATACGCATATTTTTCGGTACTCCTACTCTTTAGGCGTCGTTCCGAACTGCTGGAAGACAGCTTTAGTGCGACCGACCCCTAAAAAATCATCACTCAGATCCGTCCTACTACAGGCCTGTTGCTATTACGCCCTTGTTCTCGAAAAGTAATGAAGAGGCCTTTGAGGTTAGTCTAGACGTAGCGAAGGCCTTCGATCGGGTTTTGCACAGAGTTCGAAGCTTCCTTCCTATGGGCTTCCTTACTTCCTAATGAATGATATTAATTTGCAACAAGTCATTGATACCTTTTAACTGTTTTTCACGTACAAATTACATTTTATATTATATACAATGTCGCCTACACATGTGCATAATTGTCACTATTACTTTCTCAAAAAACGTTACCATTAAGTAAAATATGTCACACAATGTCTTTGTCAACATTTCCATTTCCATCATCCATAACTGTAAATGGAATAATTCTAACATATATTAATACTACTCTTTTGTATCCAGAAGAGTGTTTTGTGTTCTCTTTTGAGTTGCACTCATACAAAATTAATTTGAATATTAAAATATAACAATAGAATAAACATACATATTAATGGTAGAGTATGAACGGGTTTACTCTACCGAGGAAGGGCCAGGCCCTCACAGAATACCAGCGTATAACAGCACAACGTTGCTGTCTCGTATGGTGAGGGTGATCCACATACCTATATAACTGACGAGGAGCCATTCTATATCAGTCCCCAGGGTCGAAACAACACATCAGCATTATGATACAATTTGGTATAATTTAAACAAATGCGAGTAAAATTATTGGAATTCAAAATTAAGAAAAAATATAAACATATATATAACTTTCGTCTTCATCCCCATGAGTATCGCCCTCTAGAAACGTTACAAGAAAAAAATTTATAACGATAACTTCGTATACTAATTTTAATAGGAGTTAAAGTATTTACTGAAGTCACTTTAATAACTTCGGTAATGATTTTATTTAACATTCATGCTCCCATCAAAAACCGTGTGTTAAAAGAGCAAGCATACCCATGGATGACCGACACTATTAAATTCATGATTTGTTTAAAAAATCAAGCTTTGTTAGAATACCGTAAATCTAAAAAAAATTTAACTGTGTGTATTTCATAAGTCTTAATTCTATTGTTAATAAGTCCATATATCTTGAAAAAGCTACTTATTTTAAATATACCATCAACAGTCATAAATATCAACCAAAAAAACTTTGGAATGACCTTAAACGTTTAGTGCTACCGTTTAAAATACACTGCGAGATACCCCCCCCACCCCCCCCCACCCCCCTTTGCTGACGCTGACCTAATTAATAGACATTTTTTAAATGTACCGGGTAGCACATAAGTTAATCTGTCACATTAACATATTTTGAGTTCAGTAAATATGGTGAAGGTACGTTCAGTCAGGAGCCGGTTAGTGTCGATGCAGTTGCAAAAGTTATAAGAAACTTTTGGACTCGAATACTGAAGGTTATGACAAAATAACACTTAATATGTTCATTCTAACCTGTCCAGATACCTTGGGTGTAATTACAGCGTTAGTAAATAGCTCATTTGGTACGTCGCAATTTCCCTATTTATGGAAAATATAGCTCTAATTCGACCGTTCCCAAAAATAGCAACCCGTTAGGTGTTAAAGATTTTAGACCAATTAGTATTTTACCGTGTCTACCTAAAGTAGTTGAAAAAATAGATTGCGAACAGTTAACAAACTATTTAGAGATACAAGGTATTTTGCCAGAGTTCCTATCGGGATTAAGGAAGGGGCGCAGTACTGCATCTGCTTTATTGGATGTTATGGATAATTTTTTGGAAGCTTAAGAAAAAGCAATGTGTACTTTGTTAGTTTTGCTTGACTTCTCCCGCGCATTTAACGCAATTAATCTAAAATACTATGGCTTTGATTTAAAAACGATATACTAGTTATACAGCTACTTTTGCGACCAGCTTGTGGATCTAATCACATCTGTACGGTGCATACAGCGCTCCAAAATTGCCGCAATATATAGAGGAGTTCCCCAAGGTTCAATATTGGGCCGTATCTTATTTCTACTTTATACTGCCGACATCGTATAGTGCATAAGAAATTGTAAATACCATATTTACGCGGACGATATCCAAGTATACATATCTTTTAAACCCGAAAACATGGAAGTTACGATACGACAACTGAATGATGACTAATAGGGGTTTGGGCCGAAAATAATAACCTCGTCCTTAATCCTATAAAAACAAAGTATATGATTATTGGCAGTAGGCAAAGACTGGCGACCATTCCTCAACCAGCTACTCGACCAACTCTTTGGGATGAAACAATAGAACGCGTGTACGAAGCTCGTAATTTAGGTCTCACTATGGATTCTGAATTAAGATTCGAGAACGTTTTTCGTATTTCGTATGGTGATAGTCACGTGTGCAGTGTTTATGTCACCAGTGGTTATGCCAACTAAGGGCCAGTGCAATCTTCTGGTCTTGGGTGGCCTACCCCTTGAAGATACGACCTTAGCAAGTTGCAAATACATAGAATTTCCATCATTGTTGCATCGTATTCCTCTTATTGTTGGTTGATGTAAATCTTCCTTAACACCAACTTTTACAACATGAAATTTGTGCTTTGGTGTCATAGAAACAGTACCTATAATGTCCCTAATGCGTCTACTCCAAAATATATTTTTCTAGAATTCTTCAATGGCTTTGATTAAATAGTTTGTTTTATCTTGTTTAGTCGTTTCTTAATATATAATACCTGCTGGTTTGAAATCCCCCTTTTTTTCAGTTTCCTTAGTAGAGTTCAGGAACAATCATGATCGCATCGAACCCTACTTGCCTATTCGTCCGCCATTTCACTACCTCCAATTCCTATGTATCAGGGTACTAATATTATTATTATTTATTATTCTTTATTTGCACAAGTAGAACAAACATTGGTACAAAAAGGGAGACTTAATGCCAATAGGCATTCTGTGCCTACATTTGGGTTGAGCAGAGAATATATTGTGGGTGCAAGAAAAGAAACTTATTTTATTTTTTAACGTATTATATATAAACGTCATAATTAAATGAAAAGAAATATTATACATATGCTTTATGCTAGTCTTTATTAACAAGGAGGTACTTGTCTTTAAAATATCAGCGGGAAACCAGTTCCGGGTAGTGCGTCGAGCGGTGCAAAGTATTCAATAATAGGGATATTTTAAATTTCATAAGCCTGCCTCAGAGGCACTGACGGTAACATTTTACAAAGTAACGGAAGTTGGACGCTTACCGGAAACGAAAACCTGTCAATTAATTAAAAATTCGCAAAACACAAAAATGCGCTTTATCAAAATAGCTACCGTTAGGGTTGTTGCTAGGGGGTGGGTGACTTTAAAGAAAATATTTAACATACATTTTATTTTATTATATTATATGTGACAAATAAACACAGTTCAAGTGATTATTGCGAACTGTTTCTATCCTCAACGAAGATTTAAGATGCACATTTTCATTGGTCGAACGCATTCAATGGTCGAACAATTCTAACACCACTGTAAAAATTAAAGCAGAGGATTACTGTGTTGGTGGGGATGATTGAACAGCTCCTCACGATGGAGTGCTGCTTCATCCAACGGCAGCCCCAGACGCACCTCGGGGACCATATAACGGCTTACCATAATTATAGAATTTGCGAGTCTCCCAATTCTATAATTATGGTGTTATTACACAGTTTGGGTTAGGAGCTATATTATTTATTATAATTATAAAGTAATATACGTTTTAAATACTATTAGTTTTAAACAGTATTTAAATTCACTTTTCAAAAGAAACAGCGTATAATATATTTACCCGATAAATATATTACGAGTATATTATAATATAAATTCTTCAGGTGTTGCAAGACTTTTGAAATATTACATATAGGAGTATGTCATTTGCAATATAGTCTCATGCATGTAGACAATTTTCAATAACATTTTTAATAATATTCATTGGTTCAACAGCGTCATGGTTTAGGGTACGGTGTCCGTATCATAAGATCGGAGGTTCGAATCCGCTAATGCCGTGAACCAGCCAACTAGTATTTAAGTTTAGTTGAAGTGGTAAAGGAGAAATTTAGTTTTAAAATATCTAAGAACGACCATAATTTCTTGCAATTTCAGTTGTCAAACTGCTATTGAGTGCTACGTTTCAGTTGGTTATTGGAAAACTGGAGAACCTCCAAATACAATGAAAACAACTGTAACAAAAAAGTCACATATAATTTTCTTAATTCACTACTACGTATCTTAACTGAATAAAACCTTTACAACAACACGCAGACACACGCTCGCGCAATCATACACACGCACACACAAAATCCCTCCTAACAACTATAGAAAAAATGGGCAAGCTGAAAACCCTCACCGATTCAGTGAGACGAACCACTGATATTCCCTCACGCTGAGTCGTCCACCGCACACTTTTCTTTTCTACTTTGTTTATTTTTGTGCTAATTAATTTTTAACTACTTGTCTAGTGTTATAATTTAATGTTTTTTATTTGATTTGATTTGAAAAACAATAACTAGCTACAGGACGTCCTCACGGCTCACTCTTGAGCTCACAATGAGCTGCAGTGATTACTTAACATTAGGTTCATCGTTATTATCATCACAGCCTATCCATAGCCCATTGCTGAACAACAAACTACAACAAAGCACATAAGGATATTTGTGTGAAGAATATGCAACGTTATATTTACCAGATAAATAATATGAAAGTATTTAAGATAAAAAATAAATCTTATACCGTCCCTTATCTAAAATTGAATATTTTAAAAACAACAATTAAATTTTCTTTTTTATGATGATTAGTGTGTTTAGGTGATGACTAAAGACAGCAAATATGTTGGTGTTCCATACTTATCAAATATTCATAATGTAAATCTCTGGGGATTAAGGAATGCCTCGTAATTGGGTCCCCGTATCCCTACACTCGCCATACGAAACACAGCGTTAAGCTGGTACTCTGTGAGAGCCTGTTTCTTCTGAAGCTAGAAGCTAGCTGTAGCGTGGGTCTATCACTGTTTCATGAGTGAAGACATCGGAGACTTTAATACTGGTAGCGAGGCATTGCAATGAATACGCATATTTGTTTCTTTATTTGAATGAAGTAGTTGTCATGGCCTGCAGGAATTACATACCCTCGGGTAAGCTTTCTCGTCATTTGTCAACCAATAATTTCAAACAAAGAAAAAAACATGTCTCAACCGAGCCTAATATTTTACTGAAAAAACTAGACAAAGCAAAAACTCCAACAAAATCTTTTCCCTTACAAAGGAACGGGGTCGATTTAAAATTAAAGATTGTCTTCTACACAAAGAGCACTAAAAATAACGAAGCCATCTGGACGAGCCTGACTCTCGACGATACCCGACGAGGGTCCAGGTTCAATTACCGCGCGGTTGTCTCGCCTTATTTATTCACAGAATCCGCCACGCTTTTCAAACGCTTGTTATTTTATTAATCTCTTGATGTTTTTTTTGTATTGAGGGTGACAAACGAGCACACAGTTCACTTGATGGAGAGATCCTTGCGGCCCACGAGACTCACGTTCACGATAAAAAACTATAACGCAGATACGTTGTCACCACTTAGGATTGAGATGCAACACTTCGGCATCAGGAATAAGTATCTCCGGATGTCTACACCAGATGAAACGCAGCATCGTTGTAATTGCCATTAAAATTCTCACATCTTATGACCCTTACCCGGACATGCTGACCTTTCCTGCGGTAGCTAGTAACAAATCGTGACGTGGGTTAACCATATTATAAAAGTGTAAGTCAGCGTATCTCCCATCACCACTGAAATAAAGTCGCCAAGAACGAGCTGAAGTCCAACCAAGTGGACCCTAAGAGCCGATGTATGTAGTTCACAGCTTCCAGGTACTCTTAAACATAATCAGCTCAAATTCATCGACATACTAGAAGTCTGTGCTGCGTTCTCGCGGTCTCTCCTCAGCTTCTTCACAGCACACACTGATACCGTTAAGAATAAGCTTTAATATCTATGTTACTATTATAGGTCAGAGGTTCCCAGACTTTTTTCTCATAGACCACTTTCAAAATTTAGCTGGTTCCGGAGGACCCCCTGCAAGTTTTTATAAGTAACAGTCGCTGAGCTTCTTAAAATATTATCATTGACAGGTGAAGTCAAGCCAGCATTTTAGTTCTTCATTATCGAAAGCAAATAAATTTTCGTGGATCCTCATTTTCTCCCCGTCGAGTCTCCCGTGGTCCCCTGGGGGTCCACCTTGGACACTTTGAGAACTAAAGCTCAACATCGTCATCATCACTAGTCCACTGCTATGCCTATGTCCAGGCCGCCCCCACTGACTGCCACAGGGCACGGTCCTGAGCCACCTGCATCCATCGACTTGCTGCAGACTTGCATAGGTCGTCGCTCCAACTAGTCTTAGTCTTACACTGCGATGGCCAATACGAGGTTGCCATTCGAGAAACGCCCCTTTTTTATAAGATATATATATATATATATATATATATATATATATATATATTTATTACATATTATGTTACTTAGCTATGATACATAATAATACATAGTTAGGAACTATCTTCAACCTTGCTAAAGGATCCACCGTTAGAAGTAGAAAGTTAAAAATATAAAAACTTACGCATACCTGGACCTTTATTTATAATATTTGATAAGGGTAACTGAGTTCAATTATCGGGTCTCGTCTGGCCCTATTTTATTTATTCATGTAAACCTATTGTTGGAATTTCCTGAGAAGCTCGGGGTTGAAGAAAAAAAGAGAGCTTTCGTGGAACACTCGGCTGAAGCGATACTTCGCATGCGTTGCATGTAAAATCAAATTTATCAAACTCTAAAACATACAAGGAAATTAAATAAGTATTTAATAAACATCATCACAGCCTATCAATAGTCCGTTGCTGAACGTAGTACTCCCCCATAGCTATCTGCATCCATTGATATCCCGCACACTTGCATAGGTCGTCCACGATTTATGCCACCCTTAATCACTGAGATGTAATGCCTCGTCACCAGTAATAAAGGTCTCCGGATCCCTACACTCACCAGACGAAACACAGCAGCATTTTTTATAGAACATCACAGTTTTTTTATAGAATAGGGGACAAACGAGCAAGCAGCTCACCCGAGTAAGTGATCACCCCCGCCCATGATCATTAGCAACACCAGAGCATTCGCAAATGCGTTGCCGGCCTTTAAGAAAGAAGGTTGAGGTTCTTTTATTGAAGGTCCTTGAGTCGTTTCGGTTCGGAAACACCGATGGCGACAGCTGATTCCACAGAGCTGCAGAATTAATGGATCAGCTCGACCGAACAGGACCACGCCCTCACAGAATAGCAGCATAATGTTACTGTTTCCAGGCATTCCATCTCAGCCCTGAAGGGTGACAACACATCTGTATTATTATTTTTAGGATGAATGTATATGTTATGGACCGCAAGAATCACTTACTATCAGGTCAACTGAGTGCTCGTTTGTTATTATGAATGTATTAAAAAAAATCTGATTTTTCTCTTACGGTCAACAAAATCACTACTGACACTTGTTTTTTCAAATAGTTTTTTTTTTTTTAATTTAAATAGTATTTTGTTAATGACGAGAGCTTATATTACACTTACCTTGTACTCGGTCTCACTCACTCATACACGTCCAGCCAATTAGGTGCGTTGCATGGACACGTTCGTTAGTTTCACTTTTTGTGAGCGTTTCTCTATTTTGAACGTGCGTGAATAATGTAGATTCTTATCTTTTTTTAAGGGATCACGGCAAACTAGCATATCATTTTTCTAAGTGTAAAAAAGGTAAGTGATAAAAAAGGGACATAAACGAGCATACAATTTACCTAATGTTAAGTCACTCCTCCTCGTTAAGGAATCGTATGTTTGTAGTAAGTATTATGTCCATAACTTTTTTTTAGGCGGTATTGCTAAAAACGTGATTTTTCATAATATTTTATTCTTTATTTATTTAATATTTATTTTTTTATTTATTTAATGTGGGTTATCTTCAGCGCATACATGAAAACAATCTTAATCCATAAATACATAAAGACAAATCTGATGCGTGCACCAATTAAAGGTTGTTGCACATCAATTGTTAAAATGAACAAAAAAAATGTTGTAAAAGAAAACGGGCGAACTGTTTGTCTTTTCGCATTCTCTAAGCCAACCCTCGAGATGGAGAAATATTAACTGTAGGTGTCAAATAACTCAAGAATATTAACAAAATCTCTAACATATGCTTGATACAGATGCGGAGTCATCTCTGAGAACTAGAATAGAATGTTGAAGTGTTCATGTCTTGGTTTTTTTTTTATTATTTTCTTACACATTCCACATTCCACAATACACCATATTACGAGTACACTGGTTTGTGTTTAACTTTTGACGATACTGTAAGCACCTTTAGAAGTTTTACACTATCTGTGAGGTCGTGCTCCTTCCCCAGTCGACCCATTCATGCTATTGCAAGAAGCTAGCTACAAAGTGCCTCTTACAATGTTAGCTAGAGATAACGCAATTGGATCTTGATTTCTGAACTGAGTGTAGGTTTCTTAGATCACAACAGACGGTTATGTTTGCGAGCAGACCGAGTTGGGTCCCCGGAGCCGACATCAATAAAATTACTAATTACATTTCAAGGACTAACTTATGGCATGCTCGGCCGTGAGGAAATACTTCGTGAGGAAACCTGCATGTCTTAAAACAAATATAACTACACATATATATATATATATATCAAATTATGAAACATACATCTTATATACATCTTTGCGCCCCACATACATACGGACGGTGATTATCTATAACACAAATAAACCTTTCGTAGCACAAAAAGCGTAAGAAACTCTACGCGAGTGCGGGGTGAAAGCAAAGCGGTAATTGCACTTTGGACCCTTGTCATGTATTGCGGACGAAAGCCTGGACAGAGCCTGTGTTATTTTTAGATCCTTTTGTGTAGATGACAGTGTTCAATTCTTTTATCCTTGTCTATATACGTATAAATTTTTCATTAAAAAAAACTTGCCGGACCCGTGCGTCTATGTGAAACTCTGATTAACAATTCTGTCCAGTGGTACGTCCACGTCGTAGCTAATTTTTAGCTGAAATATGAATGTATCGATTTGACGGGTTAATGACCACATACTTACAAAATATCAGCGTGGAATAACAGCATAACGTTATGTTTTCGTATTTCCTACATTCGCCATTCGGCATCGCATTCGGGGACATTTCAGGGCAATCCTCATAAGTGACAGCGTTGGTACATCTTCAATCTTTATTGAGGGCGCAGTTTTTAATTATCGTTAGATGGAATGTGTGGGTTTTTCAATCCTTGTATATACGTATTGATAGTTAGGAAGCCGTTATATGAAATTTCTACTCAGCTAATTCTATGGAATCAGCTGTCCCTTGAAGAATAAAGACTACTCCTTTCTTAAATGCCTCCTCTCCTCCTCTGGTGCTGGTGGTGTGTGCAGGGACCCGGTGACATTTAAAACTGGTGACGAGGCATTCCATCTCCGACCTCAAGAGTGAAAGCCCATCTGCATTATGATTCCTTGTCAAGGATGAATGTAGATGTCATGGGCCGTCGGAATAACTTACCATCAGGTGAACTGTGTGCTCGGTTGTTACTCTCAATGTAATAAAAAAAAGCATACTGGTTAATCACTGCTACTAAGTTTAAATGCTTGTGCTAGGAGATGGTTCACATAATCAAATGGCAGATTCGTAACTACGATTTTAACATTCGCACACATAATAGGGTACCATGAAGCTATTGATGCTTCCAAAGGATCACACCGCATCTGTGTTAAGATTGCCTATTGAAGATGTCGGTGGGTGTCATAGGCTGTTGAAATCACTTACTATTAGGTGAACTGTGTGCTGTTTTGTCACCGTTAACACAATAAAAGTAAATAAGATGAAGCTCATTAGCGAGACATTCTGTCTTAGCCAGGAGCTTTTACACGGAGGTCTTTACTAAAATTAGTCCCTAGAAGGAAGATTATATTTATCCTTAAAATGAGAAAAATATTTTTTCCCAAGAAAATCAAATATCCAGACGTCTTACCTCTTGTAAACTTTTTATTCTAATCTTTTTAATTCAATCAGGAATCGAAGTCTTAGTAACTATTAGCATAAATATATTTGGCACGAAGTTTTCTGCGTCTGTGGGGAAGGAGCTCAATGAAAAAAGTTTCGACTTATAATCAATATTTCGATTTGTAATCGTTGTTTGACAGATGTCGACGCTACCGCCGACCGTGGGTAAGACAGCACAAGTGATTAGTATGACCAGAGAGTCGATTGGAAAAGAGATATTCCACATTAACCCTTAGGCAACCATGTTTGTACCATTATCCAGGACAAAAAATATAAATAAATAATTCTTTTATTTTTCATTGACAGGTTAAGGCCGCCAAAATGCGTGGTGGAGTATAATGTATCACTCTCTATAGAGGTTGGCATATGCCCAACAGTGGAATTTATATATGCAGGCTGTTAATTTACTTTTTTAATACAATCATCAATATTTCTATCCGTATGAATATATTGACACCGACACTATTAATTGTGTTTAACAGTACAGGTTAGTGTGACCAGAGAATAGACGGGAAAAGAGATTCCATCTAAATCGTCCGGGGCACAATGTACCATTATCCAGGATGACTTAATAAATCGTATTACAAATTATAATTAAATAATTCATAAAACATATCAATATTTCCATTAGCGAGACACACTACCGCCGACCGTGGGTAAAACGGCAGTCAAATCAGTTGGTTAGTGTGTCCATTCAATTGGAAAAGAGATATTCCATCTTAATCCTCAGGGGTAACAACCTGCCGTGACCACACAACTAATCTGTGGAATCAGCTGTCGTGAGTGGTATTTCCGAACCGATACGAGTTAGGGAAACCTTCCAGAAAATAGCCTACACCTTTCCTCTAATGTTGCAAATGTCAATTGGCGATGGTTTGATGGCAATCGCTGACCATCAAGTAAGCTACTTGTTCATTTGCTACCTATACTAAATAAAAAAAAATATATAAAAATCTACCTACCATTATCCAGGACGACTTAACGGATCTTATTACAAATATAAATAAATAATTCATTTAACAATATTCCGGGATCGGAAGGCGAAATTGCAAAGTTCACAGTTCGAAACTTTTATATCGAATTATTGCTAAGTATACCGAAGGGCCGCGTAGTTCGCTCTCGAGTTTTGTTTGAAGTAACGAAGATTTATACAAGAGTACGGCCGCAACGATATTGTGAAAGAAAGTTAAAATTATTAGGCTGCTGATTCCCGAAAATACTTAACCTTGCTTTACATATTTGGACAAAACAGTGGTGGAGACCCACTGCAGCTTATCTCTGGATGCTACATCGGAAGCACTGCGTTCATCACGGTGTAAGGGTCCGGGAGCCCATGGGTGACAAAGCATGTGCATCTTGAATATTTGCTGAGTATAGGTGAAGGTGTCGAGGGACGGAATCATCATCACCATCTGGGGAACTATCAGCTTCTTGGCATTCTTTAGTGAATAAAAACCACTAAGTGTATTTCTCTATTGGTTGTATGAAAGCTTTCATTATTTAAAATTAAACATCATTTTAAATTATTTTATTTTAATAAACGAATGATCATATATTTAAGTTAAATACACGTACCCAAAACGGCACGCTCTGTAAACACCAGTCATTGGTGTATATATCATAATATAATTTTAAGTTAAATACACGTACCCAAACAACACGTGCTGTAAAAACCTGTTATTGGTGTACATAATATAATTATATACACATTCAACTTCTGAAAAGTATCTATTGAAATAAATAAATAGCCGTGGTAGCTCGGTTTATATACGCTCCTCTTAACTCACGGTACGCGAGCAAACCGAACTCAATCGCCGGTACCAATGGAATTGTTAATTATAATATATTGTGATTTGCTCTGATTTAGCATAAGTTCGGCCTTGAATGCAAGTCTAAGAAATTGAAAAATAATTTCGAAGACATCTCAAGACCTTGACAAGGACACCTTTACACATACAGGTAATGTATATAGACTGAAACTGACGGCACCGTAATATAGTTGTTGAATAACGGATCTGAGGTATTGTGTGTACGAGTATGTAAGTCCTGTGTTCCCGACACTACATCCCAAAATTCTGATCTTATTATACGTCGAAGAGCGAGTGCACACAAACACACAGGTCTCGTAGAATGAGAGATATTACAGAACGAGCTCCTTTGTACTCGAGTGTAATTGTAAACAAAGCTGGAAGATGAAGGCGACGGAACTTCTGTGGGAAATAAATTGTCATTTTATGTGACTATACGGATCGGAAGGTCGTCAGCGAGACCTTGGTCTTGGAACGTTATATGATTGTATCTTACAGGGATTTTTATTTACTTATTAGCAGACGGAATCGACGTTTCGTCAGATATTGTTTCTCAACCTTTTTTACGTCGTGAACTACGAAAAAGCCAAAAAGATAAATAACATAAACAATCCTTGCGAACACTAAAAAATTATAAAACATTTTAACAGATAGTTTAATTACACATTGCTTTCATTTTATAAAACTATATTTCAATTCATTCGTTTAATTAACGAATCTTTTGTATAGATATCTTATTTATTGAACAGATTGCCCCCAGATTGAGACATGATGGTCTAGGGGTAAGACTCAAAACATATTTATAAACATTATTTTATGATATATAAATGTTCTTTTAGAATCACTTACTGTCAGGTGACCTACACGATTGTTTGTTACTCTCGATGTAATAAAAAAAGGCATAACTAAGTATTCTTGACCTATGATGACGTAAGTAAGACTTACGTCATTAAAGGTTTTTAGTGCTACACTCTCCTAAGCCACATAGCCGTAAATATCATTAAGATCTTACAATACGATACGAAACACGACAGTCGGATATCCGGGTAATGGGGGAATATCCTCGGGGTTCATAACCTGCGACCCCTTAAGATAGATGTCGCACAGGCAGCCAGAATGCACATCTAAGAAGAAAGAGTGAATGCCTCTTTATGTACACTGAAGTCTTTGAATCTCTACACTCCACGGCTATAATTTCTTGTTGTCACCTGGTGATCGACTGCATGCGAAGTTTAAGTGCCGTAAGTATTTAGACAAACACAAGACCACAAATGGCTCACAATACTAGACAGGTACAAAACACCCTAAAAATACTAACAAATTGCGTTAAACAATTATTGGTGTCGGCCGAAAATTTAAACGTGGTAGACCCAATAATTGCAGTTTGTATTTGACATGCTACGGCTCAACTCGAGCGGGTACGGCTGCGTGTGTGACAGAGGACCTGATACTTAGGAGCCATGTTCAAAAACTACCTAAGAGGTGACAACTGAACTGCAGGACATTTCCCGCAGAATACCAGACTAAGCAGGTTGTTTCAGGCCGGCAGAGAAGCCCCGTTATAGAGACATTCTCGACAAACATTTCTCAGCATATCTACAGTTTGATACCTCATCGCAGACATGATGATTATTGGCCATAGAAATAATTTGTTATCCCATTAAAACTTACGAGTAAACAAACAAGACAATAGGATGATCGCGCCCGAGGTTCACCCCATTTGTGCCGGAGTACCACAAGGCTCTGTCCTAGGTCCTACTTTATACACACTCTACACCAACGACATACCGCGCACTCGCGGTGTAGAGCTAGCCCTTTCGCCGATGACACTGGCTCTACGTGTCTGGATTTAAACCAGACGCTATTTGTAAACGCCTCCAATCTGCAGCCAACACCTTAGGAAATGGTTTCGGTAATGGAGGATCGAGGTTAACCCCACCAAAAGTGCAGCCATTTACTCTCGGCGCAACAAACCGCCGAATTTCCAACTATAGAGTTATTTGATCGTCCAACTCTGGGAAAAGACAGTCAAATACTTAGGCGTCACATTAGATGAAAGACTCACCTTCGGTCCGCATGTCAACCGCGTACGGAATCGAGCAGCGTTCGTCCTAGGTCGTTTGCACCCGTTACTTAATAAAAATAGCAAAATGTCCCTGCGTAATAAAATTACACTTTACAAAGCGTGCATCCGACCCATAATGATATACGCAAGCCCGTCTTTGCGCATGCCTCCCGCATCACATTCACCGACTTCAGGTAATACAAAATCGTTTCATGCGCAAGGCCACCGGTGCGCCGTGGTTCTTGCGTAACGAAAATCTACACATAGATCTTGAGCTGCCGACCATAGCTCAGTACCTGAAGCAGGCTTCTCGCTGATATTTCGACTCTGCCGTCACACACCGAACCTTTGATTGTAAAGTGCCGCCACTTACAATCCCATCGCGAATCACAGATTTACCCGTGTCCGTAGGAGACCGAGGCACGCCCTCGACGACCCTGACGATCGCAACCACCAGGGCCCAAGCCCTTCATAAAACACAACACATACATTGCACCCTCATATCGCCCCGCCGACGGCGAGGGCGTCGCAACAAAGTTATTCGAGATACCGCCATGTCACTGGCCGGTTCTCTCCAGTCTATACAGATCTTCTCCAGCGCCCACGCATTCTGAAGTGGTGGTACAGGTAGTTAATAATAATAGTGATATTAATTAAGATAATCCTTCGTCAGAAGCAACTGACCGAGCTGATGGTCTGGCCCTCTCGGGCACCTCGAGTCAGACGCTCTCGCGAAACAGGGTAACGGTCCAGTTGCTGTCTTCCTCGGGAGCCCTTTGCGCTGGTTACCCATATATACAGGTCTCGACTGAGAGCCATAAGCGCTCGGTCACCTCTCAACCCGGTGAAACTGTAAAGCCCTAGCTAACAGCGGCCATCAGCCCGAAAAAAAAAAAAAAAATCTAACTTCTAGAGCGATGACTTCTGGTTCCGAAATAAACTATACTTTAAATGCTATTTTGGAAACAGTAACACTCACTTGCGATACTCGTCAAAAGGCCCCTGCCATTATTTATATGTTCATTTTCAAAACAATCAGGAAATCGTACCAGTTCGTAGTATATCTCTTTACCGTGTCTTAAACACTTTCGGCGTTTTGAATATGTTTAAAGGAAATTAAGCACTGAAACGAAAAATGCTCAGCGAACAGAAATGCAGTGACGGATGTATCGTTGCTATGCTATGTACAAACAAAAACAATATGGCGCCAACGCACCGCTGCTCGGCCATAGACAATGTTGCTAGAAAAAAAAAAATTTTTTTCGTACTATTACGATTTAATTTTTAATTACTCTTAATAATTAATACCAATGTATTTTCGTATTCCATTTTAACGTTAAAAAATCCAACTATTTAAAATAAATAACTTTAATACCTCGAATCTAAAGAGTTAATTACTATTGATAATCGAATTGACAATCGATATCGATACTGATAATCGAATTGACAATCGAATTGACAATCGATTATGCGGCTGAATCAAACTATCGTAAAGGAAATAACATATCGGAAAAATGTATCATTAGATATGGGCGCATTATTTCTTCTGGGAATGAAAGAGGTAATACAGCGCCTAGGAAATGATCCTGCTCTAAACAATAAATCAAAATATATTATAACTAACTTTTTGTTAGACAATTTCTCACGAAGGTGCGCGCAATAGTGCGTCGCGCGATGAGTTCATTCCATGAGGGGTACGGAGCGGTGGCGTGGCGTCGCGGGCTCTCTCCACGCATGCGCGGTGCAGTGGTGGAACGGAGGGCGTGGCGCTACGCCCGGCACGCCTCTCACATCCCGCCGCCGCACGCGCTCTACCACCGCCCGGCGACCTGCGCGCTCCTTTCTACAGGTACATATTTCTATCATAAATACTACACTAGCAAAATGAATGTCGTTAATAATATGTCACTCTTTGACAGCCGCGTGGTTAAAGGTTGTCAGTATTAATTTCTCTCTGAATTCAGTTCTAAATTCCACACAGATCAAGTCTTGTTTATAACTATATTACATTGAGAGTAACACACGAGCACTCAGTTCACCTGATGGCAAGAGCTTACTGCGGCCCATAACATCTATATTCATCCCTGACAAGGATAGCAATCATAATTCAGATGCGTTGTTCCTTGGAGGACTGATATTATATTTCGACTTACTTTTATCATGTGTAACGGCACTGGAGAAACAATGTGTTATCAAATAATTAATTGCGGTGAAAACGTCGTCCTTGATTACAACTAAATTAGGAAATAGTTAACATCTTTCGAGTCCCTTATAACTGGTGACGAGGTATTCCTTTTGATTCCTTTTCGAGGTTGCATGTAATAATGATGAATGTGATGGCCATGGATTCACCTCCACTATCACTATGATTTATCACTATTAATTTAAAAAATAAAAGAAACCCTAGAAGCAATTCTATAGCAAATATTTCATTTGTACATAGTACAAGAGCCATCAATACCAATTGTTCTGTGTGCCGCATAAACATCATCTAAAGGTATTCCAAACAATACATTATGTACTAACCACTTATTGTTTATAAAGTTTGACAGTTAATTAGGTGGTTAATATAGGTACATTATATCTAATGTGGCAAAGCGGCTCGTAGTAGCTGAATGCATGGAGCTGATCTTAGCAGCAAATAGTGCTATTAGAGACAAGCCATGGGGTAGAATCACGCCGCAGTTGTCTACCTGTAGCAATAGTAGATCGGGTAAGCTGGGAAAAAACGACGCTTCCACGAAGTATTACCTCAGCGCGGGCTTCTGAGCTCTCCGATGTGATTTCAAGAAGTGACGTGGCATTCTATCTTAGTTTTAGTTGTTCTCAGCCTTCGTTTATGGGTCGAAGAAATTTCTCCGGTAAAATGTGGGTTTGGTTAAAATGTCATAAAAATGCGTCTATCTATCGTCATTAATTTATTGTTCATGTAAATGTTTTTCAAACAAAAGGAACAACAAAAATAGTATCACTTTATTCAAATGAATTTCTGATTTATTTTATCAAAAGAATACATAATTAATATCAAAGTGTATAAATTATAAAGATTTTCATTCATATCACAGAAATATTGTATGTAAATCGTCTATTTTCATGTGATGATTATGAAATAGAATATGGTACGGTTGTTGCGCACAAATACTTAGTTTTATCTTGGCTAAAGTTTTGTATAAATATATCCATATATGTATATGGCATAAGTCTATCAACAATTGCATAGATGTTAACTGGACTTTGTTTTTAGTTTCATATTACAGCTTCTACAGTTCTTGTGATGTTCACGTAATCTAAATGTGCTACGATCTTCTTACATACTCATGATTGAAGTTTTACTAGATGTTGTTAGAGTTTGTTTACATTTTTGTTTCAAAACTATGAGGTTTGAAGTTTTTGCCATATAATTATTAACATTACTAATATTCCGGGTTAAGCACTTCAACTAAGCTAATAATGCTTGTGCTACGAGGTGGTTCACGACAATAGTTTAATTTGAACGTACGACCTTAAGTTTCGGAGACCGCACCCTAAACCATTAGGGCGTTTATCGCCTAAAAAGTTAACGAAGACCTTGCTACGGTTGTATATTTTATGGTAGAAACTTTTAACGCGTTAAAAAACTTTGTGCTTTGTAAAAGTTTCAGAAAGTGTTTTGCACATTTCTTTATCCGGAATATAAATGTAAAATATGTATATTGCTTACTTTTCTTTTTTACATATCTTTCTGTGTAGTCCGAGATCATTGCATGCTTTGTAACAAGTTACCAAGTTGACATAAACAGTATCCTTAAACATGATATCAACGATGACAAATGAACATAGTGCATCTGATGATAAACAAAGACTGCTGCCCATAAATACCTATTGGCATCCCTCTCTACTAAGAGTCTTGATGCCTTGTCACTCTAAAGACTTCGATGGAATGGCTGACTAGTTGTAACTAAGTTTCTGGACCTGGACTCACCATTAATGAAACGTGGTCGTTCCTCCGTCGAACTGGACCTTATTCATATTGCAGCATTGCATAGATACAAATAATTTTAATACTTATATAAATAAGTGATGATCAGATAGATTATGACTTAGCCCGTATCTATATGTAGCCTTTTACGTAAAACAAAAATATATTTTATCATTGCTAACGTGCGTTGGAAAATATAGAACATTTTATCGGCCATTCTGAAGTCAGTTATTTACTCGTACATTGTTAGAACAGTGGTAGAGCTACACTGCAGTTTGTTTCTAACTTAAAATCAGGTGAACTGTTTGCTCGTTTGTAGTAGTCAATGTAATAATTAAAAGAAACTTTCTGAGAAAAGTCACAGTTTCTATGTTTTAAATGTTCTCTTTAATTACAATCAATTTTTATAGTATTTAGTATAGTCGTGACAAACGGGCACCACACTTCATTTTCGAACTGCGGCCCGCAACAACTACATACACTGCAGGCCAAAAGTTTAAGATCACCTTAATTAAAGTAGGAAAATAAAGTAAAACTCCAATAAAATATTAAATGTTTAATTAACCTGTTTGTTCATTTAACAGAACTATTAGGTTAAAGAAATATTAACAGTCCATAAAAGGCTATAGTTAGCTAAACTGATTTTCATCAAAAATCCTCCTTAACATTTATGACTTTTTCACGAGCCTCGTCATACGGGCAATCAATTTGTTAATGGCGTCTTGTGATAAATTGTTCCGATTTCTGCACAAAGCATTCCACATTTCTTCTCGAGAGGGTAGGCCACGATTACGGACGTTCCTAATCGCCTCCCCACAAAAGTTCAATAGGATTGAGATCCGAGCTCTGAGAAGGCCATGTTTTTTAACACCACCTGTGTCTCTCTTTCTCTTCTAAATATCCCTCTTACATAATTTGAGCTATGCTTTGGATCATTATCTTGTTGGAAAATGAATCCATCTCCAATTAATCGCAACCCAGAAGAAACGGCATTTTGTTCTAAAATGTTTTGTACCTCGTTTCCTTCAAAAAATTCCTTCAATTTTAATCAAATCGCGAGTTCCTTGGCTAGAGAAGCAACCCTCAGACCATAATTGAGCCACCACCATGCTTTGATTGTTGGACTACACAATCTGGAATAGTTCAAACTTGATTCATCGGTCCAAAGCACTTTTTTAAATCTTCTTCAGTCCAATCTCGATGGGCATACGTTTTTATTGTTTTGCGGCCTTAGCATAGGTTTCGAACTATGACCATAAAACTTCGCATCTCTCAGTCGCCGTTTTACTGTAGTCAATGATAAAGGTTTAACTCGGGTTTTGTTTACTTCAATGTGATTTCTGCGCTGATAAACACTATTTCGCTAATAACATAACAGCGATGAAATTATCTTCACTAGACGTGGTAACTCTCCGTCTTCCCGACTCATAGGCAGAGGCCGGTAGGGTACATCCAATGTATCCATCCCATGCCTTAATAAAAATTCAAGTTGCACATGCGTTGTCGCTTTTAGGTATAATTATCGTTTTCGTTTATCTGTAATTGACACTCCAAATTTACTACACTCACACTAGAAATACAGTAGGTTTATGCTACTATTTTAATCTGGTATTCTGTGATGACCTCCTCCGACGAGCAGACCCATCTCTTTTATACTCATTCATATTTGAAAACAGTTGCAGGATGCTTCTAGCACTGTAAAAATTGCGCTCTGCTAAAGTGCGGTATTTGGTTATATTGTAATTTACATACAGGGTAGAGGAGGAAGAGGTTTCTGTCGTAATCTTTAGGTCATACGTAGTCTATGGAGATAGATGTAGTTGTTGTTGTTTATATTGAATAGTTTACGATCATAATTTTTTATGGTATCCATTGCGTTATACTATAGGTTGGTAAGCGACAACAAGAGAATAGAGGCTACTCACCTTTTCATAATCTTTCCCAGTCCGATGTATTGCATATGCACAAGATATGAGGGCGGTTCTGATGCAGTGGCAAGAGGTACACGGGGACATACCGCAACACACTCAGACCGTAAAAGCAACATTTTGATGGCAATAAATTTTGTTTCTCGACTGTGTAGCGGACTAAGAACCGCGACGCAGTAGCTGGGCACTTTGATTTCACTACGCCACGCGGCTGTCACTTGCATAAGAAGCATTCTCATCTACGCTACTCATTAAGTCAACACGAAGCGTCTTGTGGGCATCATAGATTGAAAACTGAGAAAATGTAATACATTGTTGTTTGAAGAGAATTATCTGTGGATGTCGCCCATCCATCATGGTTGACGATTAAAAGATCTTTGGCGTCTTTAATTGGTTCATCGGTTATTGCCATGTACAGCGGTGGACTAAGAAGTAATCGGTTCTTCGATCCCTACACCCTACAAAGCGGGCTCCCTACTCGCGAGTCTGTTTCACTGAAGCTGTAAAGGTCAAAAGCAGGCGAACAGCATCACAAAACTTTTTAAAAAAAAATAAGAACACAAAAGTGGAAACTATTCCTAATTATTTATTTTAATAACAGTTTTATTATCAAACGTAAAATTTGAAACTGTAAATGCTTTAAATTATATGGGTAAATAAATGCACACAAACATCCTCGATATGAATTATAGCCAGATGCCTTCCAATGTTTGAAGAATAATATTGAATGCCTCATCAAGACTTATAAGAGTTTCTGGATCCATGTAATTAAAATTATAAAACAATATAAATTCTGTATCCAATTACAAACTCGCGGATTTATAGGAAAATTTTATCTTCTTAGGCTCAGACCTGATATTCTGTAATTCCCATTCCCTGAATCCAGTTAAAGTTAGTTTTTCTTATATAGATACACCTGATGTGTCAGTCATTCTTGTCTTCGGTGGGCTATTAAATGCAGAACTAAGGATTTAGGTAATTGTAGCAGCACTAACAACCGCGTCTATTCCTAGACGGGTACAGTAGCCAATTTATTTATCTATGTACCTAACAATTCATTCTTGTATCGACTGAGGACACGCTCTCGCAATATAATAATATCGTGATATAATAGTAACATAATCTTATTGTATTTCCTCGTATGTATGAATGTAGAGAAACTGAACCAATTGCCGGATATTTGTCTCACGATCCTGTGCCTAGAATAACAATACAAAACAAGTAAATAATTAATTTATTTATACAGTGTAACAGTTTTAACCTTATAAAAAGTAGTTATTCTCATTTAGAAAAATTTATTCTAAATGAAATACCTAAATTCTGCAAAAAAAACCCAAAGTAAATCTCTAACGGATTTTATATTTTTCTTGATTATGTTTTATGATTCAAATGACATATAAAAACACTTAATCTTAAAAAAAGATTTTATTATAAAGCAATAATCATTGAATGACACACTTTATTGAGTAAAATAAAATATTCATAACTTTTACACAAGCCTTTAATTCATGAGTCTCACGTATAGAATATGTGTTCATACCGTAATACTTCCATGACATAGTGACACACATTTGTCATTACGGATATGTATTTATTACTATCTTAATAAATCCTAAATAATACATGTGTAGATCTACAATATAACAAATTCTTCACTATAATTTCTATGCTTATTTATTCAAAAATTAAATATATAATGAAGAAGTTAAGTTATGATCGTGTCGATATCTTGTTTTCCAAAGCTTGATTACGAGTAGTTTCCTAAACTAAAATTATGTATGAACGTGGAGGAAGAAATGAATGTAAATGTAATGTATGTATATAAATAAATGTTACAATCAAATCAAAAAGGCGGAGAACTGCAGGTATTTCGCTCTAAATGCAAGCGATAATTTTCTAGCGTGCAAAAGCGTGTGTGCTTGAGCATGCTATTTGCAACTCTATCTGAATTGGATAAGGAGGATATGTTATTATCATAGCAAAAACGCTCAAGCAGTTTTCCGCCTAGTCTGAACTGAGTATACAATTATTTGCAATCAGTTAATAATATCGTGGCTTTGTTAAATAATAACAAAACATATAAAATCAAGTTGGTTGGTTATTGACATCCTACTCAGCTCTAACTTTACATCGAATTATGTGCTTCTTTCCAAGTTGTAGTGTTAAGGATTTATTTTATAATCTTTATCATATCAATTCTAATCAAAGCAGTTCCCCACCTATTTTAACTCTGAATCGAGCTACTTTATAGAAAACATCTTAACAAAATAAACTTAAGCATTTCTTTGGTTACTGACGTCAGGGTTCCGTACAGACTTGCAATATGCGAGTCATCGCCGTAATTATACATAAGCAGGTGTAAGCTTATTTTCCAAATTCCATGTTCATGAATTTCCGTACACATCATCCTTGTAAATGGTCCATTACTGTTATTGTCAATGATGATATGATCAGAAATATCGTGCAAACATACAATTCGCTACATTAAGAATTTTATTTATAGTCAATATTTATTAAAATTATTCACTAAACTTATACACGCCTGTATGGTGTTAATTTTATATCATTAGTATGATTAGAAAAGAAAAGAATATAAGAGTAATTTACCAAATTATATAACGAAATCAATATCCGCTATTGGTGAGTGGCCCAACGTTTACGTTTTACTACCCGCCAAGCATTATAATGCGTCTGAGAATTATAAACAATACTTTTAGAACAAGTGATGAAAAGTTCGTAAAATGTGAAGAAATAAATGGTTAGACAAGGCCAACAAGTACTCCTTTAAGATAGTAAACTAAATTCAGCAGTCCATACCGTGGCTAATCTAGCGACCTTCGCGTGGATAAAACTTCCGCATTAGATAATAACACGTATTCAAATCCAAATACAAAAAATCATTGTGTAGTTCATTTGGATGAGTAAGAGGTGCTTTAATAAGAAGTGGGTGGTTCAGGAACATACTTCAGGGAATCAATGGGTAAGGTCTATTTTTAGCAGTGGATCATGGACAGGCTGTGATAATAATGATGATGATGAAATAGTACATTTAGTCTCTGTTGACTTGAAATAAGTATTGTGGTTAGTCATTTGTGTTTTCGACTAACAAAGGCAGTACGTAACTTCTAATTCTATTTTTATAATATTAAGGGTGACGAACACTCTTCTTAATGGTAAGTGACGACTGCGGCCCATGATACTTCCATGGGTGAGGCCTATTTTTAGCAGTGGACTATGAACTGGCTGTGAGGAAACAATGGTGGATGATGAAATAGCAGTGTTAATTCTGTAGATTTGAAATAAGCATTGTGGTTAGTCATTTGTGTTTTCGACTAACAAAGGCAGTACGGAAATGCAGCGTCGGGGATTTCTCATGGTAGGCATATGTAATTCCTCCATCTCAGAACGGCAAACTATTTGAGCATTAAGAGAAAATGTTGCCGAACCTCTTCCTGGTTCTCCACGGGTTATACTGGTACCTGTGCTTTTTCCAAGACCTTCTGGATTTCCATAGGTGCCACGGGTTTTGAAAATTATAATGAAGACGCCTGCAGCTGATATTATATAAAATGGGATCGTTGTATGATACATTGTATGAGGTAATGGTTGCCCGATGGGTGCTTGCATGACCATCTTATCCTGATATTGTGGGAAGATTTGGAGGTTGATGGAACTCTGTATGAAGTTGAATGGTTTCCTAGTTCTTCACTCAAGGGGTATATTTGTGAGTTTGAGAGGTTGACTTTTATTTGATCATTTTCATTGATGATGGTGAATTCTGGGTGTTTTCAAGAGGCAGTTTGTTGGGATTGTTATAAGGTAACTTCAGTTTCTAATGTGGTGTACCTCTGTCTTCCGCAGTTCAGCTGAATTTTGGTGATGCGTGGAAAGAATAGGATATAATGCTGGTCGTCGAGCTCCATTGCTTCTTTATTAAGATGATGGTAGTGAAGTTGCAGGATTCTTTCTTTAGACTTGTTTATGATCAACTCCTGGATACAGTCAGTATGGGTCCGATCTGATGGTTGATGCTTCTTTCACAAAGAAACCAGTTGTTGAGCTTCGGATTACCTATTCTATGTACAATGAAAGCTTTCATTATTTAAAATTAAACATCATTTTAAATTATTTTATTTTAATAAACGAATGATCATATATTTAAGTTAAATACACGTACCCAAAACGGCACGCTCTGTAAACACCAGTCATTGGTGTATATATCATAATATAATTTTAAGTTAAATACACGTACCCAAACAACACGTGCTGTAAAAACCTGTTATTGGTGTACATAATATAATTATATACACATTCAACTTCTGAAAAGTATCTATTGAAATAAATAAATAGCCGTGGTAGCTCGGTTTATATACGCTCCCTCTTAACTCACGGTACGCGAGCAAACCGAACTCAATCGCCGGTACCAATGGAATTGTTAATTATAATATATTGTGATTTGCTCTGATTTAGCATAAGTTCGGCCTTGAATGCAAGTCTAAGAAATTGAAAAAATAATTTCGAAGACATCTCAAGACTCTGACAAGGACACCTTTACACATACAGGTAATGTATATAGACTGAAACTGACGGCACCGTAATATAGTTGTTGAATAACGGATCTGAGTGTATTGTGTGTACGAGTATGTAAGTCCCGTGTTCCCGACACTACATCCCAAAATTCTGATCTTATTATACGTCGAAGAGCGAGTGCACACAAACACACAGGTCTCGTAGAAATGAGAGATATTACACAGAACGAGCTCCTTTGTACTCGAGTGTAATTGTAAACAAAGCTGGAAGATGAAGGCGACGGAACTTGTGGGAAATAAATTGTCATTTTATGTGACTATACGGATCGGAAGGTCGTGTCAGCGAGACCTGGTCTTGGAACGTTATATGATTGTATCTTACAGGGATTTTTTATTTACTTATTAGCAGACGGAATCGACGTTTCGTCAGATATTGTTTCTCAACCTTTTTTACGTCGTGAACTACGAAAAAGCCAAAAAGATAAATAACATAAACAATCCTTGCGAACACTAAAAAATTATAAAACATTTTAACAGATAGTTTAATTACACATTGCTTTCATTTTATAAAACTATATTTCAATTCATTCGTTTAATTAACGAATCTTTTGTATAGATATCTTATTTATTGAACAGATTGCCCCCAGATTGAGACATGATGGTCTAGGGGTAAGACTCAAAACATATTTATAAACATTATTTTATGATATATAAATGTTCTTTTAGAATCACTTACTGTCAGGTGACCTACACGATTGTTTGTTACTCTCGATGTAATAAAAAGGCATAACTAGTATTCTTGACCTATGATGACGTAAGTAAGACTTACGTCATTAAAGGTTTTTAGTGCTACACTCTCCTAAGCCACATAGCCGTAAATATCATTAAGATCTTACAATACGATACGAAACACGACAGTCGGATATCCGGGTAATGGGGGAATATCCTCGGGGTTCATAACCTGCGACCCCTTAAGATAGATGTCGCACAGGCAGCCAGAATGCACATCTAAGAAGAAAGAGTGAATGCCTCTTTATGTACACTGAAGTCTTTGAATCTCTACACTCCACGGCTATAATTTCTTGTTGTCACCTGGTGATCGACTGCATGCGAAGTTTAAGTGCCGTAAGTATTTAGACAAACACAAGACCACAAATGGCTCACAATACTAGACAGGTACAAAACACCCTAAAAATACTAACAAATTGCGTTAAACAATTATTGGTGTCGGCCGAAAATTTAAACGTGGTAGACCCACACTGCAGTTTGTATTTGACATGCTACGGTCAACTCGAGCGGGGTACGGCTGCGTGTGTGACAGAGGACCTGATACTTAGGAGCCATGTTCAAAAACTACCTAAGAGGTGACAACTGAACTGCAGGGACATTTCCCGCAGAATACCAGACTAAGCAGGTTGTTTCGTAGGCCAAGTAGAGAAGCCTGTTATAGAGACATTCTCGACAAACATTTCTCAGTATATCTACAGTTTGATACCTCATCGCAGACATGATGATTATTGGCCATAGAAATAATTTGTTATCCCATTAAAACTTACGAGTAAACAAACAAGACAATAGGATGATCGCGCTCCGAGGTTCACCCCATTTGTGCCGGAGTACCACAAGGCTCTGTCCTAGGTCCTACTTTATACACACTCTACACCAACGACATACCGCGCACTCGCGGTGTAGAGCTAGCCCTTTTCGCCGATGACACCGGCCTCTACGTGTCTGGATTTAAACCAGACGCTATTTGTAAACGCCTCCAATCTGCAGCCAACACCTTAGGGAAATGGTTTCGGTAATGGAGGATCGAGGTTAACCCCACCAAAAGTGCAGCCATTTACTTCTCTCGGCGCAACAAACCGCCGAATCTCCAAACTATAGAGTTATTTGATCGTCCAATCCTGGGAAAGACAGTCAAATACTTAGGCGTCACATTAGATGAAAGACTCACCTTCGGTCGCATGTCAACCGCGTACGGAATCGAGCAGCGTTCGTCCTAGGTCGTTTGCACCCGTTACTTAATAAAAATAGCAAAATGTCCCTGCGTAATAAAATTACACTTTACAAAGCGTGCATCCGACCCATAATGATATACGCAAGCCCCGTCTTTGCGCATGCCTCCCCGCATCACATTCACCGACTTCAGGTAATACAAAATCGTTTCATGCGCAAGGCCACCGGTGCGCCGTGGTTCTTGCGTAACGAAAATCTACACATAGATCTTGAGCTGCCGACCATAGCTCAGTACCTGAAGCAGGCTTCTCGCTGATATTTCGACTCTGCCGTCACACACCGAAACCCTTTGATTGTAAGTGCCGCCACTTACAATCCCATCGCGAATCACAGATTTACCCGTGTCCGTAGGAGACCGAGGCACGCCCTCGACGACCCTGACGACGCAACCACCAGGGCCCAAGCCCTTCATAAAACACAACACACATACATTGCACCCTCATATCGCCCCGCCGACGGCGAGGGCGTCGCAACAAAGTTATTCGAGATACCGCCATGTCACTGGCCGGTTCTCTCCAGTCTATACAGATCTTCTTCTCCAGCGCCCACGCATTCTGAAGTGGTGGTACAGGTAGTTAATAATAATAGTGATATTAATTAAGATAATCCTCTGTCAGAAGCAACTGACCGAGCCGAGGTTCGGCCCTCTCGGGCACCCTCGGGTCAGACGCTCTCGCGAAACAGGGTAACGGTCCAAGCCAAGGCTCCCTCTCGGGAGCCCTTGCGCTGGTTACCCATATATACAGGTCTCGACTGAGAGCCATAAGCGCTCGGTCACCTCTCAACCCGGTGAAACTGTAAAAGCCCTGGGGCCAACAGCGGCCATCAGCCCGAAAAAAAAAAAAAAAATCTAACTTCTAGAGCGATGACTTCTGGTTCCGAAATAAACTATACTTTAAATGGTATTTTGGAAACAGTAACACTCACTTGCGATACTGTCAAAAGGGGCCCCGTCATTTATATGTTCATTTTCAAAACAATCAGGAAATCGTACCAGTTCGTAGTATATCTCTTTACCGTGTCTTAAACACTTTCGGCGTTTTGAATATGTTTAAAAGGAAATTAAGCACTGAAACGAAAAAATACTCAGCGAACAGAAATGCAGTGACGGATGTATCGTTGCTATGCTATGTACAAACAAAAACAATATGGCGCCAACGCACCGCTGCTCGGCCATAGACAATGTTGCTAGAAAAAAAAAAATTTTTTTCGTACTATTACGATTTAATTTTTAATTACTCTTAATAATTAATACCAATGTATTTTCGTATTCCATTTTAACGTTAAAAAAATCCAATTATTTAAAATAAATAACTTTTAATACCTCGAATCTAAAGAGCACTACTATTGATAATCGAATTGACAATCGATATCGATACTGATAATCGAATTGACAATCGAATTGACAATCGATTATGCGGCTGAATCAAACTATCGTAAAGGAAATAACATATCGGAAAATGTATCATTAGATATATGCATTATTTCTTCTGGGAATGAAAGAGGTACACAGCGCCTAGGAAATGATCCTGCTCTAAACAATAAATCAAAATATATTATAACTAACTTTTTTGTTAGACAATTTCTCACGAAGGTGCGCGCAATAGTGCGTCGCGCGATGAGTTCATTCCGCGAGGGGTACGGAGCGGCGGCGTGGCGTCGCGGGGCTCTCCACGCATGCGCGGTGCAGTGGTGGGAACGGAGGGGCGTGGCGCTACGCCCGGCACGCCCCCCACATCCCGCCGCCGCACGCGCTCTACCACCGCCCGGCGACCTGCGCGCCTCTTTCTACAGGTACATATTTCTATCATAAATACTACACTAGCAAAATGAATGTCGTTAATAATATGTCAAAATTTTGACAGCCGCGTGGTTAAAGGTTGTCAGTATTAATTTCTCTCTGAATTCAGTTCTAAATTCCACACAGATCAAGTCTTGTTTATAACTATATTACATTGAGAGTAACACACGAGCACTCAGTTCACCTGATGGCAAGAGCTTACTGCGGCCCATAACATCTATATTCATCCCTGACAAGGATAGCAATCATAATTCAGATGCGTTGTCTCCTTTGAGGACTGATATTATATTTCGACTTACTTTTATCATGTGTAACGGCACTGAGAAACAATGTGTTATCAAATAATTAATTGCGGTGAAAACGTCGTCCTTGATTACAACTAAATTAGGAAATAGTTAACATCTTTCGGAGTCCCTTATAACTGGTGACGAGGTATTCCTTTTTTGATTCCTTTTCGAGGTTGCATGTGGCCACGATGAATGTGATGGGCTAAGGGATTCACCTACTATCACTATGATTTATCACTATTAATTTAAAAAAAATAAAAGAAACCCTAGAAGTACTTATAGCAAATATTTCATTTGTACATAGTACAAGAGCCATCAATACCAATTGTTCTGTGTGCCGCATAAACATCATCTAAAGGTATTCCAAACAATACATTATGTACCACTCACTTATTGTTTATAAAGTTTGACAGTTAATTAGGTGGTTAATATAGGTACATTATATCTAATGTGGCAAAGCGGCTCGTAGTAGCTGAATGCATGGAGCTGATCTTAGCAGCAAATAGTGCTATTAGAGACAAGCCATGGGGTAGAATCACGCCGCAGTTGTCTACCTGTAGCAATAGTAGATCGGGTAAGCTGGGAAAAAACGACGCTTCCACGAAGTATTACCTCAGCGCGGGCTTCTGAGCTCTCCGATGTGATTTCAAGAAGTGACGTGGCATTCTATCTTAGTTTTTAGTTGTTCTCAGCCTTCGTTTATGGGTCGAAGAAATTTCTCCGGTAAAATGTGGGCTTCATAAATGTCATAAAAAAATGCGTCTATCTATCGTCATTAATTTATTGTTCATGTAAATGTTTTTTTCAAACAAAAAGGAACAACAAAAATAGTATCACTTCTTTATTCAAATGAATTTCGATTTATTTTTATCAAAAGAATACATAATTAATATCAAAGTGTATAAATTATAAAAGATTTTCATTCATATCACAGAAATATTGTATGTAAATCAGTTCATTTTCATGTGATGATTATGAAATAGAATATGGTACGGTTGTTGCGCACAAATACTTAGTTTTATCTTACAAAGTTTTGTATAATAAATATATCCATATATGTATATGGCATAAGTCTATCAACAATTGCATAGATGTTAACTGGACTTTGTTTTTTAGTTTCATATTACAGCTTCTACAGTTCTTGTGATGTTCACGTAATCTAAATGTGCTACGATCTTCTTACATACTCGCGATTAAAAGTTTTACTAGATGTTGTTAGGAGTTTGTTTACATTTTTGTTTCAAAACTATGAGGTTTGAAGTTTTTTTTTGCTATATACTATTAACATTACTAATATTCCGGTTAAGCACTTCAACTAAGCTAATAATGCTTGTGCTACGAGGTGGTTCACGACAATAGTTTAATTTGAACGTACGACCTTAAGTTTCGGAGACCGCACCCTAAACCATTAGGCTATTGACGCTTCAAAAGTTAACGAAGACCTTGCTACGGTTGTATATTTTATGGTAGAAACTTTTAACGCGTTAAAAACTTTGTGCTTTGTAAAAGTTTGTGAAAGTGCTTTGTACATTTCTTTTATCCGGAATATAAATGTAAAAATATGTATATTGCTTACTTTTCTTTTTTTACATATCTTTCTGTGTAGTCTCGGAGATCATTGCATGCTTTGTAACAAGTTACCAAGTTGACATAAACAGTATCCTTAAACATGATATCAACGATGACAAATGAACATAGTGCATCTGATGATAAACAAAGACTGCTGCCCATAAATACCTATTGGCATCCTCTACTAAGAGTCTTGATGCCTTGTCACTCCTAAAGACTTCGATGGAATGGCTGACTAGTTGTAACTAAGTTTCTGGACCTGGACTCACCACACGAAACGTGGTCGTTCCTCCGTCGAACTGACCTATTCATATTGCAGCATTGCATAGATACAAATAATTTTAATACTTATATAAATAAGTGATGATCAGATAGATTATGACTTAGCCCGTATCTATATGTAGCCTTTTTACGTAAAACAAAATATATTTTATCATTAAGTTAACGTGTTGAAATAGCAGAACATTTTATCGGCCATTCTGAAGTCAGTTATTTACTCGTACATTGTTAGAACAGTGGTAGAGCTACACTGCAGTTTGTTTCTAACTTAAAATCAGGTGAACTGTTTGCTCGTTTGTAGTAGTCAATGTAATAATTAAAAGAAACTTTCTGAGAAAAGTCACAGTTTCCTATGTTTTAAATGTTCTCTTTAATTACAATCAATTTTTTTATAGTATTTAGTATAGTCGTGACAAACGGGCACACACTTCACTAACTGCGGCCCGCAACAACTACATACACTGCAGGCCAAAAGTTTAAGATCACCTTAATTAAAGTAGGAAAATAAAGTAAAACTCCAATAAAATATTAAATGTTTAATTAACCTGTTTGTTCATTTAACAGAACTATTAGGTTAAAGAAATATTAACAGTCCATGCAAAAAAAAGGCTATAGTTAGCTAAACTGATTTTTCATCAAAAAATCCTCCTTAACATTTATGACTTTTTTCACGAGCCTCGTCATACGGGCAATCAATTTGTTAATGGCGTCTTGTGATAAATTGTTCCGGATTTCGCACAAAGCATTCCACATTTCTTCTCGAGAGGGTAGGCCACGATTACGGACGTTCCCATCAAGCTCTCCCCACAAAAGTTCAATAGGATTGAGATCCGAGCTCTGAGAAGGCCATGTTTTTTAACACCACCTGTGTCTCTTTCTCTTCTAAATATCCTCTACATAATTTGAGCTATGCTTTGGATCATTATCTTGTTGGAAAATGAATCCATCTCCAATTAATCGCAACCCAGAAGAAACGGCATTTTGTTCTAAAATGTTTTTGTACTGTTTCCTTTTCAAAATTCCTTCAATTTTAATCAAATCGCGAGTTCCTTGGCTAGAGAAGCAACCCCAGACCATAATTGAGCCACCACCATGCTTGATTGTTGGACTACACAATCTGGAATAGTTCAAACTTGGATTCATCGGTCCAAAGCACTTTTTTTAAATCTTCTTCAGTCCAATCTCGATGGGCATACGTTTTTTATTGTTTTGCGGCCTTAGCAGAGGTTTTCGAACGGCGACCATAAAACTTCGCATCTCTCAGTCGCCGTTTTACTGTAGTCAATGATAAAGGTTTAACTCGGGTTTTGTTTACTTCAATGCGGATTTCTGGTGCTGATAAACATCTATTTCGCTAATAACATAACAGCGATGAAATTATCTTCACTAGACGTGGTAACTCTCCGCCTTCCCGACTCCGGCAGGCAGAGGCCGGTAGGGTACATCCAATGTATCCATCCCATGCCTTAATAAAAATTCAAGTTGCACATGCGTTGTCGCTTTTAGGTATAATGATCGTTTTCTGTTTATCTGTAATTGACACTCCAATTTACTACACTCACACTAGAAATACAGTAGGTTTATGCTACTATTTTAATCTGGTATTCTGTGATGACCTCCTCCGGACGAGCAGACCCATTCTTTTATACTCATTCATATTTGAAAACAGTTGCAGGATGCTTCTAGCACTGTAAAAATTGCGCTGCTAAAGTGCGGTATTTGGTTATATTGTAATTTACATACAGGGTAGAGGAGGAAGAGGTTTCGTCGTAATCTTTAGGTCATACGTAGTCTATGGGAGATAGATGTAGTTGTTGTTGTTTATATTGAATAGTTTACGATCATACTTTATGGTATCCATTGCGTTATACTATAGGTTATAAGCGACAACAAGAGAATAGAGGCTCACCTTTTTCATACCCTTTCCCAGTCCGATGTATTGCATATGCAATAAGATATGAGGGCGGTTCTGATGCAGTGGCAAGAGGTACACGGGGACATACCTGCAACACACTCAGACCGTAAAAGCAACATTTTTGATGGCACAAATTTTGTTTCTCGACTGTGTAGCGGACCAAGAACCCGCGACGCAGTAGCTGGGCACTTTGATTACCACGCCACGCGGTCGTCACTCTTGCATAAGAAGCATTCTCATCTACGCTACTCATTAAGTCAACATTTAGCGTCTTGTGGGCATCATAGATTGAAAACTGAGAAAATGTAATACATTGTTGTTTGAAGAGAATTATCTGTGGATGTCGCCCATCCATCATGGCTGACGATTAAAAGATCTGGCGTCTTTAATTGGTTCATCGGTTATTGCTATGTACAGCGGTGGACTAAGAAGTAATCGGTTCTTCGGATCCCTACACTCCCTACAGCGGGCTCCCTACTCGCGAGTCTGTTTCACTGAAGCTGTAAAGGTCAAAAGGCGAACAGCATCACAAAACTTTTTTTAAAAAAAAATAAGAACACAAAAAGTGGAAACTATTCCTAATTATTTATTTTAATAACAGTTTTATTATCAAACGTAAAATTTGAAACTGTAAATGCTTTAAATTATATGGGTAACAAATGCACACAAACATCCTCGATACGGAATTATAAAGCAGATGCCTTCCAATGTTTGAAGAATAATATTGAATGCCTCATCATGACTTATAAGAGTTTCGGGATCCATGTAATTAAAATTATAAAACAATATAAATTCTGTATCCAATTACAAACTCGGTGATTTATAGGAAAATTTATCTCTTAGGCTCAATTCCGATATTCTGTAATCCCCATTCCCGGAATCCAGTTAAAGTTGCTGTTTTTCTTATATAGATACACTCTGATGTGTCAGTCATTCTTGTCTTCGGTGGGCTATTAAATGCAGAACTATGATTTAGGTAATTGTAGCAGCACTAACAACCGCGTCTATTCCTAGACGGGTACAGTAGCCAATTTATTTATCTATGTACCTAACAATTCATTCTTGTATCGACCGAGGACACGCTCTCGCAATATAATATCGTGATATAATAGTAACATAATCTTATTGTATTTCGTATGGTGAATGTAGAGAAATCGAAATCCAATTGCCGGATATTTGTCTCACGATCCTGTGCCTAGAATAACAATACAAAACAAGTAAATAATTAATTTATTTATACAGTGTAACAGTTTTAACCTTATAAAAGTAGTTATTATTCTTCATTTAGAAAATTTATTCTAAATGAAATACCTAAATTCTGCAAAAACCCAAAGTAAATTCCCAACGGATTTTTATATTTTTCTGATTATGTTTTATGATTCAAATGACATATAAAAACACTTAATCTTAAAAGATTTTATTATAAAGCAATAACTACTGGAATGACACACTTTATTGAGTAAAATAAAATATTCATAACTTTTTTACACAAGCCTTTAATTCATGAGTCTCACGTATAGAATATGTGTTCATACCGTAATACTTCCATGACATAGTGACACACATTTGTCATTACGGATATGTATTTATTGCTTATCTTAATAAATCCTAAATAATACATGTGTAGATCTACAATATAACAAATTCTTCACTATAATTTCTATGCTTATTTATTCAAAAATTAAATATATACGAAGAAGTTAAGTTATGATCGTGTCGATATCTTGTTTTCCAAAGCTTGATTACGAGTAGTTTCCTAAACTAAAATTATGTATGAACGAGTGAAGAATGAATGTAAATGTAATGTATGTGTATATAAATAAATGTTACAATCAAATCAAAAAGGCGGAGAACTGCAGGGGTATTTCGCTCTAAATGCAAGCGATAATTTTCTCTAGCGTGCAAAAGCGTGTGCTTGAGCATGCTATTTGCAACTCTATCTGAATTGGATAAGGAGGATATGTTATTATCATAGCAAAAACGCTCAAGCAGTTTTCCGCCTAGTCTGAACCGAGTACAATTATTTGCACCAAGCCAATAACATCGTGGCTTTGTTAAATAATAACAAAACATATAAAATCAAGTTGGTTGGTTATTGACATCCTACTCAGCTCTAACTTTACATCGAATTATGTGCTCTTTCCAAGTTGTAGTGTTAAGGATTTATTTTTATAATCTTTATCATATCAATTCTTAATCAAAGCAGTTCCCCACCTATTTAACTCTGAATCGAGGCTACTTCTTTATAGAAAACATCTTAACAAAAATAAACTTAAGTTACTTTTCTTTTTGGTTACTGACGTCAGGCTCGCACAGACTTGCAATATGCGAGTCAATGTCAATTATACATAAGCAGGTGTAAAGCTTACGTTTTCCAAATTCCATGTTCATGTAGAATTTCCGTACACATCATCCTTGTAAATGGTCCATTACTGTTATTGTCACGGATGATAGACTAGAAATATCGCAAACATACAATTCGCTACATTAAGAATTTTATTTATAGTCAATATTTATTAAAATTATTCACTAAAACTTTATACACGCCTGTATGGTGTTAATTTTATATCATTAGTATGATTAGAAAAGAAAAGAATATAAGAGTAATTTACCAAATTATATAACGAAATCAATATCCAAGCACAGGTGAGTGGCCCAACGTTTACGTTTTACTACCCGCTACATTATAATGCGTCTGAGAATTACAACAATACTTTTAGAACAAGTGATGAAAAGTTCGTAAAATGTGAAGTGAAAATAAATGGTTAGACAAGGCCAACAAGTACTTTAAGATAGTAAAACTAAATTCAGCAGTCCATACCGTGGCTAATCTAGCGACCTTCGCGTGGATAAAACTTCCGCATTAGATACAACACGCATTCAAATCCAAATACAAAAATCATTGTGTAGTTCATTTGGATGAGTAAGAGGTGCTTTAATAAGAAGTGGTGGTTCAGGAACATACTTTGTGGGAATCAATGGGTAAGGTCTATTTTTAGCAGTGGACTATGGACAGGCTGTGATAATAATGATGATGATGAAATAGTACATTTAGTTCTGTTGACTTGAAATAAGTATTGTGGTTAGTCATTTGTGTTTTCGACTAACAAAGGCAGTACGTAGTAACTTCTTAATTTATTTTATAATATTAAGGGTGACGAACACTCTCTTCTCTTAATGGTAAGTGACGACTGCGGCCCATGATATCTATGGGTGAGGCCTATTTTTAGCAGTGGACTATGAACTGGCTGTGAGAATAATGGTGATGATGAAATAGTAGTGTTAATTCTGTAGATTTGAAATAAGTATTGTGGTTAGTCATTTGTGTTTTCGACTAACAAAGGCAGTACGGAAATGCAGCGTCGGGGATTTTCATATGGTAGGCATATGTAATTCCTCCACCCTCAGAACGGCAACTATTTGAGCACATTAAGAGAAAATGTTGCCGGAACCTCTTCCTGGTTCTCCACGGGTTATACTGGTACCTGTGCTTTTTCCAAGACCTTTCTGGATTTCCATAGGAAGCCACGGGTTTTGAAAATTATAATGAAGACGCCTGCAGCTGATATTATAATATAAAATGGGATCGTTGTATGATACATTGTATGAGGTACGGTTTCAAGTTCGATGGGTGCTTGCATGACCATCTTATCCTGGATATTGTGAAGATTTTGGAGGTTGATGGAACTCAGGCGAAGTTGAATGGGTTTCCTAGTTCCTTTCTTCACTTCATGGGGTATATTTGTGAGTTTGAGAGGTTGACCTTTTATTTGATCATTTTCATTGATGATGGTGAATTCTGGTGTTTTCAAGAGGCAGTTTGTTGGGATTGTTATAAGGTAACTGCCTTCTAATGTGGTGTACTCCTGTCTTCCGCAGTTCAGCTGAATTTTGGTGATGCGTGGAAAGAATAGGATATAATGCTGGTCGTCGAGCTTCTCCATTGCTTCTTTTATTAAGATGATGGTAGTGAAGTTGCAGGATTCCCTTAGGACTTGTTTGGTGATCAACTCCTGGATACAGTCAGTATGGGTCCGGATCTGATGGTTGATGCTTCTTTCACAAAGAAACCAGTTGTTGAGCTTCGGACATTCTGTCTCTATGTACACGAATGCTAACTCGTTAATTGCTATGAAAGGATAGGTTGGGATAAGAGCCTGTAAGTTCTTATTAGGTACTATGGATAATTTATATAAATCGAAAGTGTCTTTTGAGATAATGGGGAATTTGAAAATGAACACTATTTGGTTCTCGGAATAGTATGAACCGGGCTTTATAATGTTGTAATATTCTCTGAGATCTAAATTTAATATTTTGTCGGTGCCATAAATTTCCTTAACTCTACTTATCATAGAAGCTAATATATCTATGTCTATCATAGAATGATGAGTGCTCGATGCACGTATTAAGATTAATAAATTTTCTATTCTAGTTAATTCTAAAGTTAAGTCCTCTACATTTCTACTATTTATGTCTAATAATTGCGCGAATTTAGCGTATTTTATTAGACTGTAATCTTTATAAGCGTTCTTATTTAGTAATGAGACCAAAGTCTCATTTATTTTTTTCTGATTTTCCACTAATTGAATAAGTGTACTACTGTGTAGGGATATCCATTCTTTACTTATACTAAGATGTTGATTTAACTCTGATTGAATCGTCAATTGGTTATCCTGTAACGTTTTGATTGCATTATTGTATTTTATTGCGTCTGTATAGTCTAAATTTCCTGTAACACTTTTTATAACTGAACCAAGGCTATCTACGAGACCTCTCTTTAGTCTATGGGGTTCTAGTGATTTCAACTGAGTTAGTACTTTGTTAAGTTTGTTAGACAAGTAATCTATTTGAGTTTCATATAGTAAATAGGTTTCGTTTGCAAGGAGGGTTCTGTAATTCTGTAACTGATTCTGTAAGGATTGAATACTGTCTTCGATGTCGTCGAGTCGAACATACTGTAAAAATGTATGCTGGTGAGTCATAAGTCTCATCGGTCATAGTTTTCGAGTCTTATCTCTTGTGGTCGGGTCCCTCGGAGGGTCATTATTAACAGTATCCTGTAACAAATTTACTGCCTTAGGTACACGTTTGAGTCGTGATTTCGCTATTGGTCCACGTTTTTTAGATGTATATATATGGATAGGTAAATTGGCTAAAACAGTATCTTGTGTGTATCGCGGTGCAGTTTGTTGACGGGCAGCAACCGGATTTTTAATGAAAACCTGTTGCTGTGGTGCATATTCTATCTCTGGTTCGCGGGTTTTGTTCCTGTTGCGGCACGAGCGTGCGCGCGCGCGTGTGCCGGAACATCTCGTCACCGCCACACGTTCCACGTTTTATTAGAAAAGTTTGTGTAATGACTGCGGAGCGACATCGTTCCCTCGGCTTATTTGACAAATATTTTTCATAGAAGTTGTTTTTTTTCTTTTTAAACCATTTTAATATCCTTATAGTTATAGTCGGAATAAACAAAATGCTTGATGTTATACACTAATATAATTAGTGCTCGGTCTGCAGCGCCGTTGCTTATTAATGATTTAAGACGTGAACGTGGGCAGTAGCTCGGAGCCGCTCACTAGCGTTCGGAACGTTATTGAATGTGAGAGAGGCCCGCGTTGCGCACCGACTGCACACAGGCAGTGCGTGTCCACCGGCCTCCAGGCTCGTAGCCCCGGGCTCATAGCGCCGGCCTCGTAGGTCAAAGCTCGTTGCAGTGTGCTCGTAGCTCTGGGCTCCGTCTACGTTACTGCTTCAGTTTGATATCTTTAACCACTACACACTTCCGCTCTCTGTGCCCGCGACCTCATGGTGACCTCACGATGACCTAACCTCAAAAAAAAGAATACTCAAGTAAGAAGAATTAATCAGGTTTCTTCATTAATTTTGTGAGAATTTTTTGAAAATATTATTTGTTTGAAGATATTTTAATTGAGTTACGTCGGTGGTCGACGCGCCGCGCCGCAGAGAAGGAGCCACTCCAGCGCTACGGCTACTGGATACGGATACGTATATTAATATTGATATTGGCTCCTGAACTTCTCCACATAATGAAGTGCTGAAGCGAAGATTTTAAATATTTTTTTTAAATTATTTTGCACGATTTTATCGAAAATGTTGTTGAGTTTAGAATTTAAATTATTTAAGCTCATAAAAAGCAAGCTCTTCAAGCGTTAATATGCTATGTGATATCATAGCATATTAACACTTGAAGAGCTTGCTTTTGTGATAACAAACAGATATAAGTACACTGTTTTTATAAATAGATGAACAAATATTTTGGTAGTCACATACAAATATACATAAATACATCGTATAAAAAAAAAATTTTTAGGTGAAATATGTACCTATATCATAACTTACCGCGGAAGCAAACTTGGTCGCTACGACCCCTGGCGCTACACAATTTACTCGTATATTGTCGTTCGCAACTTCGTAAGCGATGGCCTTTGTTAAGCCAAGCAATGTAGTCTTGCTAATGCTGTATGGGCCTAAAGGCTGAAAAATAAATTAGTAGGTATATACTTTTCTTGGAGCATTCCAAGAAACATTTCAACTAAGACAACTTTTAGAAAATAAAAAAATATTTACGCTGTGAAAATGTCCTCATTTCACCTTTATGTCAACGTAAAATTTGATGTTGATTTAATGATTGTTTTTCATTTCATAAAACATCAGTTTATATGCTGTTCTTCTGTGTGGCATAGATGATCAGGGTATCACGGATACCCAGTCGATTTATAGATTTTGCGTATTTGATATCTTCAAGTTACTACCAGTAAATGTAGCCGTGGCTACATTTGTCACTCAAAAGAAAACCATCAGCATAAATTATTTATAGAAAACCCATGAAATAGTTCATTCGGCAGATTGATGTAATATGTTCATGGATAATTTAAGTAAAGTCATATATTGAGAAACAATTGTCAACAAGATAATATTCTCTAGATATAATATATTAAACGTGGTTGAGAACTATCATTTTCACTGATCTTTAATTTTTATATACATAGAAACGTCACTATACATATATAATATTATATATTTTTTTACACTAAGCTTATGCCAGGATTTGTCTTGTCTTAATGTAAACTAAAAACGCTTGAATTTCAAGAACGTTGTAACATCATTTAGAGCTTACAACTTAAGTGTGTTCGCTACAATTTTCTAAAGTTTCGACATTCCGTCGAGAGCTTTTCACTCACTTTTCAGCTCCCTATTAATTCTTAAGGGTATGAGAATTCCTAATTTGAATGCCTACCAAGTTCCGGAAGGTCTACATACTGTCTACATTGCCCACACTTTTACTACTATTTGGACGTGTTTTGTATTAAAATATAATAAAACAATATTACATATAAATACACATAGAAATTGTGCACAATAAAATTTCACATCCAAAATCTTAGATGCTTGTAATTAATATAACGAAGCTTTTATATCGTGTATAATTGTCATTAACAATGTCCTTCACCTTTTACCTGTAATCTAGTTTCATATCAACATTAAACCTTTTTAATTGCGATATTCCGCTTCGTTTGAAATTAAATGTTGGCATGACTGATAATTACCCTAGTGCAAGCAAATGTCGACTTTAAGGAGACGAACCTTTTTTTACCTCATCTGCACATAAATATGTGTTACCTCTTTTTAAAGTCGATTGATAATGGCGTGAAACCATTCGTACACCTAAAACTACAGCAGTAGAGTATTTCAGTATCTCTGTCTTTTTTAGATTGACATAATAGGAGTAGACAGAGTTAGCGATTGTTATACCTATTTCATATGAAGCATTTTATGTCCCATCACAAGAGTCCTTTATATCAAAACTTTAGCATGCTTTTATCATCGTATATTTTGGTTATTTATCTACAAAATTGGTATATCATATACGCGTGCAGGCGATTTTTGTCAAGACAATTTCCAATGCACCGACATATATATATAATTAAAGTGTTGAATTATCAACGTCGAAAACAGTTTACTTATGATTTAATAAAATAATTGCAGTGTTATTTATATTTCTTTGATGCTTACGAATAACTTGTGTGCTCCCCATAATCTGGAACAAGTAAACATCTTTGAATACAACAGTACACCTTTCATCATTCACGTTACAACTAGAAATTGTATGTAGTCTATTATTATAATTTTAATTTGTAGCTTAATAAGATAGTTATGGACGATTTTAATTATATATAGCTAACAGTGGTGGGTCCGTACTGCAACTGGTTCTCAGCTGCAACAAATTAATGGGTCGGCTTGATTGGGAAAGTCAACGTCCCTTAAAAAAACCAAGTGCGGACTTAGTGAGAGGCATTCTCTTTTTTTATTACATTTAGAGCGGTGGTTCCCTGACTTTTTTTCTCATAGACCACTTTCACAATTTAGCTGGTTCCGGTGGATCCCCTGCAACTACATTTCTACAATATTTCCAAAACAATAAATATGGAATATGCAAGTTTTTACAAGTAACTGTCGCTGAGCTTCTTAAAATATAAGAAAATAAATTGTGACCCTTGCTTACGAATTGCGAACCCCGATTTTTTTGTCACGCCAACGTAGACCCCCGTCGAGTCTCTCGTGGAACTCCTGGGAATCCACCTGGACCACTATGGGAACTAAGGATTTAGAGTAACAAACGAGCACACAGTTCACCTGATGGCAAGTGATTCCTGCGTCCTATGACAGCTATATTCATCCTTGCCAAGGAATCATAATTCAGATGCGATGTCACCCTTGAAGACTTAGATGGAATGCCCCGTCACCAGTAATAAAGGTCTCCAGATCCTTACATTCGTCAGACGAAACAAAGCAGCATTATGCTGCTATTTCACACTGCTATTCTGTGAGGGCGTGGTCCTACCCCGGTCGAGATGACCCAATCATTCTGCAGCTAGAAACCAAACTGTATTGTAGATCTACCACTGTTAAACTTCTAGTAAAATGAATAACAACTTGAAATGGCGGCATAACGCTATTGAGTTTTGTTTGATGAGGCATTTGATAACAGTCCTTAGACGTGCCAACTCGTATACGTCTTGAGTCTCTGTTGAGAAAGCATGCGGTGGTGGTTATGGCCCACATTCTTCAGTTATATACCATTAGGTAGGTAAGATATATTTACTTTATATATATTTAAATATATATATAAAAAGTTATTATGTCTTACTAAATAGTATAAGGATTTAATTTAGCTGCATATCCATATCGTAGGTTTGTACTTTTTTTTTATTTTTTTCTATTTTCTTAGCCGTAAGAGTATTTACGTGTATTATTATTAGAAAACGAGTACTTGTTCTTAATATATAAATATAGAATTTAAATTTATTTTAATGAGTGATAGCGCTTGGTTTTCTTATCCACTAGGCTACCGCCGCTTACTATAAAATAAAATTAACAATTAAAATTATAAGATTATTCAAACCTTGAATATTATTGTGATAAAAAATAATAAAATTTTTAAAATGTTATTTAAGTTTTTTTAACTGAAGCAACGTTTTTTAATCTACTGGCATTCCAGTCAGGTGCTTTCCTTTCACGTGACTTACTTAATTAACAAATACTTCTCAACTATCACAAACATTTAACGAGATTATCTGAAGCCTAAATGACAATTTGAACGATTAACAAAGCCATCAAAATGCAAATGGCTGTATATATATTTATAGATTTAAGTTTAGCCTTTTAGAAAGACGTAACTTCTTGAAGGTTAAGTCTCTCTAATGTTGACAAATTATTGACACGTTATGATAAACAGTTCCTTATTATACTTATATGTAAACATTGTTATATTTTCTGAATGAATAAATAAACTGATCTTCTATTTATCCTTTTATGGGCTCTATAATAAAAACAAGATGCTTTTATTCCAATATCGGCAAATCGTGTGTTAAATATTGAGATATGTTTTCTTTGTGCAAATTCCATGAATTTACTGTATTGGCATCCGCAATCTAAGATATTTTGCACTTTCAGAAAATGATATATCTGGCACATTTGAAACGTTTACTTTATTGAAAAATTCAGATGCAATGTCAGAGACACAGAACATAAACAATACACCTAGATGGGAAAACCAACAATTTATTACGGTGCCAATCGAATCTAGCCATGTAACTGGTTAGATTCGATTAACATAGACAACTAGGACACGGGGTCGTCATAATATACGACGTATGCCAACGGTGATCATAAAACACAAAGGCATTAAATAAATCTAAGGCAAAATATCTCAGACACACCGATTTGTGAAAACGGAAATGAGGCTCAACCTAGCCCTGGCTGGATAATTTTTAACAATTGTGTATGTATTGGGGTTTTTTTATTGTCCAGCAGGTGAAAAACAAGTACAAAGTTCACCTGATAGTAAGTAATTCCTTCTCCCCAATACACCCACCCTCGATATTAAACCAATATGCAGATGCGCAGTTTTCAGTGAAGACTTTTCAGACCTTTTTAGTAGTGGAATGAGTTGTCACCAATCATAAGGGTCGCAACGCATCCTACGGAGACATGTTCAGGAGGCCTAAAATACCTAAATGACTCCCCTAGAAAATATCTGAATTTCTATCTACCACCAAGGGCTACTGTTCACAAATATCAGCTAACTCGACGGACACCAGGCTCTAGCAGAAGATCAGCTTTGCTCCTTAATGAAGTATATGCTGTATAATGTCCAGTTTATTGCCGCAGCTTGTACATATTAGGATTTCGTAATACATACCATTATTAAGATAAGTCTTTCTTTCTTTTTCTTCGCCACCACTATTTTCTGTCTTTTTTATGAAATAACGCAGTAACAAACAAATATACATTTCACCTGATAGTGGGTTCTGATGGAACCCAATTTGAACATCATTCTACATAAGAAACAATAACGCAGATTCGATGTTATTCCTCAGGATTGAGATGAAATGCCTTGTCATTAATAATGTGTCTGATCTCTTTCACTCATCAAATCAAAGTGTTGCCCTGATCTTGGAAGTATGAGTAATCAATTCGGGAACCATTGAACCGTGAGGAAAGCGGTTACAGAATCTATGTTGCTCATTGTTAAATTATTTATTAAATCTGCCAGACCTTACACCATTACTGACGGCCACTTATAGACTAATTGTCACACTGTTACAATACGAATAACTTATGAACATTGATCTATAGTCGCTATGTAGCCCAATGCCAATTCAGCTTCTAGATTCTTTGCGTTATATTTATGAGTATCGGTTTCCTGATGATGACGTCATGGTCGATTTTTACAATGACGACATCTTCTAGTTATTGCCAGATGGAATCAACTGCGCAGAATATATCTATATTGCTGTACACAGAGGCACTCGGAAAAGTCGGCTCAGTTATAGTGTCAGTGTAGGTCAATAAATCCAACACACGCAGGCCCGATAACCAACAAGTGATGCACATATCCCCTCAGTAGCCAAGTACTATATACCACTCGACTGGTTATTTTTTCTACTGATCTCGTCATTTCCGTTTCTATAACGGAAATAAATAACCAGTAAAAATATGGATTTATATTTTAATTGACTTTTTTTTAAAATAATTTTTGTTTATTATCCAACATGTTTTTCTTGTGTTTCGATGTTATGTATATTTAAAGCAAATAAAGTTATTTTATTATTATTATTATTATTCCGATCGTCAGCATTGTTGCCACTGATGACCGGAATGGAATGCTCCGTTATCTGTTATTGGATCTCCAGATCCTTGCGCTAACCATACGAAACACAGCAGCAATAATAATAGTAAAAGGTTATACAATTATATATATTTATATTTTCTATTTTTCTTTCTTTCCTTTTTTTTGGGATTACCCCATATTTTTTCCCCAATAATATATTCCAAGTTATCAGGCCTGCTGGAAGAGATTGTTATTGTAAAATAAGCTGAGGCCTTGTACATAGCTTCGCTATATTTCTTCCCTTACATAAATGTTTCGTGTAATTAAATTAAATAAAAACAATTACACTTAGTAAATATGTAGACATGCGAATACTGATTTTAACGTTGGAAATATAAATTTTAAATTGTGTCTGCGGCACTTATCGTCATATCAAAATAGAATAATATAGTTGAACCGAGTACAACATACGCTGATGGGGAGGACCCCAAAAATGCGCTCGTCTTTTTGTGGGCATATATCTTGTTGTGATTGTGTCTAGGGTTTTTTTTATATATCAATGATTACACCCTTATGCCATGTATGATAATCTCTTTGACGGTCGCGTGTTCACGATAGTACGTACGGGATTACCAGCCGGTGAACAAAATTTGTGAACAGCATTCTTTAAAAAAAAATTATAACTAGAAACATATTTTATTTTGTCTCTAAATCATTAGAATAAAAAATTTTTCCTTTCCGACGACCACGAAGGTTACTCTTAATGCAGTAGGAAGGGGTTTCTTTCATACTCCAAAAATTACACTTCCAATTCCGCAATACGCTAGGTTTGAAGAGAAAAGATTTGTTAACGACTGCATAAAATATAAAAGGAAAAGTAATATCGTGTAGAACTTTCAAAAGCGTATTTATGTTAGCTTAATCTCGTTCGTGTTAGTGCTTAGCACACTTTCTAGAGATGAGACCTATGCTCAACAGTGGGGTTTATATATATAGGCTGTTATCCTACTTACTTTTTTATATCAATATATTTGACTAGGCTTTCACCTGTTTAACGCCGCAAGTTGTCTTGTGTAAATTTCTAAACAGCGTGCAGTTATTACGTTATTGTGTCGTTCCCGCTTTCCCGGCGTGCGCTGTTTTGATCGTGAAACCTCATCCGGTGGAGTGCCTTCGCATGTATGTCGATAAAATTCTTTTGTAAGTCTTAATTAAATCAGTTAAGTACAATAAGATTGTTATTTAACATTCAGTGAAGAGATAAGGGCATAAGATAAATTTGAAAGTAAAAGTGTTAATGGAAGCCAATAAAGAGAGCCAAAGAGGTGTTAACGAAGACTAAAACGTAGACCGTAGACAGTAACGTAGACCATTTCAGGACACTAGTTTTAGAATTTAGTGTTAGTAAAAGTTTTAAAGCTACTGTGACAGTATTAAAAAATATAATAAATGTGTACATAGAAGTATATGTATCTTGTATAATTAATATAATATTAAATATATCGAATTAATACAGGACAACAGTAACATGATTATTCACATTCTCACCTTCCTAACTAACTTCCTATTTTCTAATACTTTGGCTCTAACCACGCTAAAAAGCCTTCGTTCGACCAACAACCTTCTACTTCTGTGTCTTTCTCATGACTCTGATTTAATATAATATATCAAATTTATTAGTATTTTTATAACTTGATAAAAGTATGGTGTCATTTTACTTCATATATTATGGTTCTTTACATCAGAACACCTACATTTATTCATCTCTGTATCACTCCAATAGATAATGCCTTACGCATTATCCTATTCATGTGTACCTTTAATAAATACATTAAATAATTAATCCACCCCATGGATAACGTTGGGTTATTAATTTTATAGCCGTCGGATTAAGGCAAAAGACATGATTAGAATGGTATGTAAGTACATGATTAATTCCATTTTATGAAGAAGAAAAATCTCCGTTTCACGTAGAAATAAATTGTTACGAGTGAAGGCGCGGCTTGAAAGCACTAACGTAACAAAATTACAAATATTGGTTTAATCAAACGCCCACCAATTAATTACTTAGTAAATTACATTAAGTATTGCCAATGTTGCGACAATTTATTAATATACATTCACAGTCGATATATTTTTTTAAATGTATGCAAGTCAGTGATTGTGTTTGTAGTCCCACCTGCCATCGGCCAATACAGATCAAATGCCTATTCACTCTTCTCTTGAACACGTCCACTTTACACTCGGTTGGAAAGACTTCCGCAGTCAAATTATTCCAATCCTTCGTTATCTACATTAAAAACAACGAAGCATATCGCTTGCGTACGATTGCAAGGAATATCCACAACTTTAGATGATGATGAAAAGGTGATGGGAGAATCGTGTTATATATAGTCTGCTTAATGTTAAGACTCTGTTCCTTTTTTTTATAGTAACGGGAGTGACATAGTACGTTTGTTTCTGTCGAACACAGTTCACCTGACCGTTAGTGATGAGTATAGAAATGCCCATGACATCTAAATCCACCTTCAATAAAGTTTTATTATGTGTTAACACTCCTGAGTATTAAATTGGAATGCCTTCGTTATACTGTATTAGGTCTCACGTTTCCTGTACTCACCATAAGAATAACAGTTACGAGGTCATGCTGCTGTATCGGGCTGGTGTATACTTTAGTCAAAAAAGTATCGGGAATGCATGATTTGTTTATGGTTCTAAATTCAGATTGTTTTTTTTTGTTAGATTGGCACAACGGTTTATCATTTTGGCGTGGAGTTTGAGTTGCATCTGTTATTTAGATGAAAAACAGTCCTGTGTTTAGTTATATCTTAACTAGTGTGTATTGCGAATTTCATAATGGGATGAACATCGAACAAAGAGTTTGTCTGTAAATTATGCATCGCCAATGGAATTTCGAGTTCGAGTCACTGAAAATGTTGCAGAAGGCTTACGGTGAATCGACTTTATCAAAAATACGTGCTTATGAGTGAGTACAAAGCGTTCAAAAGTGGTCGAGTTGTGATGGATAATTTGCCTCCCTCTGGTACTGAACTGCTACTGAAGTTAACATCGCAAAAGTGAAGGAAGTAGTGACTGAAAATCCTCATTCAAGTTTGAGAGAGATAGCCGCCTAACTTTCTGTCTCACGGATCGATTCGTACCGTTTTAAATAATCACTTGGGTGTGAGACATGTTGCCACTCGGCTAGTCCCAAAAGACGTAAATTTTCTCCAAAAACTTAATCGCATAAGAGTCGCTGAGGACATGCTAGAACGAGTCAATTCCGACTCAACATTCATGAAACGCATTGTTACTGGTAACGAGATGTGGATTTACAAGTTTGACAAGTAAACTAGTCAACAAGCTTCGGAGTGGCGCATTCCAACACAATCGAAACCGAAAAAGCGTGTTATGCAGCGTTTAAGAGTAAATTAGACGAAAAAGGCTAGATTCTTGGATTTTGCACCACGATAATGTGCCTTCGCACAAGACCATCTTTGTGAAAAAATTTGAAAAGCTCAACAAATACCATCGTGCAACCAACTTATTCGCCAGATATGGCTCCAGCTGACTTATTTCTTTTTCCTAATTAATATTACCCAAATTGAATATGGGGCTAAGATACACAGGATAATTTTGCCTTATTATAATCGCCTAATTATAATAGGTCATCCATCGTTTTCGCCTATCACAGGCCTGATATTTTAGTAAAGGCTTTTTTGTTATTAATATTTTTATTTATTATATTTAGTGTAACAAACGATCTCACGGTTAATGGCAAGTAATTCCTGCAGCCCATGACTTCTACATTCATCCTTGACAAGGAAACTTTTTTACAAAACACGTTGTCATCCTTGAGAACTGAGATGGAAAGTCATCGGTAATATAGGTCTCCGGATCCTTACACTTACAGCATTAAGCAGCTATTTTACGCTGGTATTCTGTGTTACGTCGTGGTCCTACCCCGGTTGCGTTGACCCATTCATTCTGTAGCTAGAAACAAATTGCAGTGTAGCTCTACCACTGTTAAAATGATTCTTATATAATGCTACAACATGAAACATTCCATTATATGTTGAAGCACCAATAGGTTATCGTAGGTTTGAATCTACTAGTGTTTCGTCTGTTGAGTGCCGGGATCTGGAGACCTTTGTTGCTGATGCATTCCATCTCATTCCTCAAGGGTGTCAACACATCTGCATTATCATTCTTTGTCAAGGATGAATGTAGATGTCACGGGCCGCAGTGAAATCACGTGACACGAATCACAGATGAACTTAGAGCCCGTTTGTTACTCTCAATGAAATAATAAAAAAAATAAACGATTATCGCCCATTTCCTAACAGGTGTCATATAAGGTGACATGGAAACGCAAGAAAAAATTACGAGACTCACACGCCGGCCTTTCCATATTATATCTTTCGAGGTTATGGAAGAATGAATATTACATATTCTTCTTCTTTTTTTTAAATTTTTATTGTATTTTATTGTAATAGTAAAGAACCATTTTATATGTAAGTCGCGGCACGTAAGTCTAGCGGTGAACAAAACGTGGAGAGGATAGTTGCGCATGGGTACTGTCGCGAACGCAAGTGATCATTTCTACAAACTGATTACGAATAAAGTGTTTTTGTATATACTTTTTATGTCTAAGCTAGTTCGTTTAGACTAGTTACATAATAAATCATCATCATCATCTCACTAATATCATGAATGCGAAAGTTTGGATATTTATGGATGAAATTTAGCACGGACATAGATTTTAGTCTGGAAGGCTACTTTTTTTTACGCGAACGAAGTTGCGGGCGGAAGTTAGTAGATTTTTTTTATTAATTACAAATGTACAGAATGTACATTACATCGTACTACTTTCCACAAAAATAAAAGAGTGACAAATTTGGTAGACTAAGCTAGACTGGGATTCAAAATTGACGATGGACTGTTAGAGACAGAAGCAGAGGTCTAAGTGACGTCAACGAAAGACTTTTGGATGGTAGTGTTACATCTAAAGTATGGTGATAAGGTTATTGCCAAATTATAATACTTGATGATAGAGCAGAATATTTTGTAGTGGTGTAAGCATTTGCACAGAAGCACTCACTTGATGTTCATTTCTTTAATCCGATGCATGTGCAATAACAACGGAGGAAGATTCTAATGCAGTGGCAGGGACAAGGGACATTCACAAATTAAAAAAATATCAGTTATGACGATGTGACATATGACAGTTATGTGGTTGGACAAAGGAGCGATTCTGGTCCCCAAGAATGATATTGTCTCGAAATTTAATACTGAATTTTTTGATAGGATTAGCGATGAGATAAGGGAATATTTATCAGTAGACACGATTATGGACACACAATTAATAAATGATCACAAACGGTCTGGTGAAATATCAGATGAGCTTCTATTAAAAGTATGTAGGCCTTTCTGTCATGCTGATGCGAAATCTACTCGTAGATGCAGTCTGACGGTGCAATGTAACAGCGCTCGGCATGACTTTGCCTTGAAGATCCACACTGCAGCTAGTTTGTAGACCGATAAAGGACACTTCCCCCCTCGTAGAATACCAGCATGAAATAGCACCATAGCGGTGCTGTTTTCGTGTAGGAGCGATAATGGAACTGGGGTGTAAACGCAAGTGCATCTTGAATCTTTTAATCTTTTATGAGGTTGGATTTGCGCCTAGGTTCGAAACACGATGCAGGTTCTATCATCAGGTAAACTGTATTCATTAAGTGGTCATGTCATTTGGATCTCATTCAATTAGAATTTTAGGTACTCTACAGAGTGGAATGTGATATTTCCAAGGCACCTTGTGCTTTATGGTGTTTATGCATCATGGCTTAAACTTTTGCGTCAGGTGACACGCGGGCAAAAATATGATTCCATTTAATGAAGTTCAAGTAAAAATTACAAAACGATTAAACTCAACGTGAAAAATATAATAGAAAATCCTTACAATGATTCAATTCAACGAACTCGTCTCGATTTAACGACAAACTACACAAAGCGATTTCCTTTTCCCTTGTATATTTTGTCCATTTGAAAATCTGACAGAGTATCAGCACAATAGTCCTGTGCCCAGTCGGCTTTCGTCGTGACGTAGAGAAAATTAGTTTCAATCTACTATCCGACCGCAGCCGCCGAGCACCAATCTGTAAACACAGTATATATATCGTACCGTAGTTTGAAAATAACCTTCACAATTTTGTGTAATATCTCGTCATGCACTTTATAAATTCGCATTTAGATATTGTATTTCTACGATTCAATCATCATCAGTACCATAACTAGCCTTAGTATGGACTAAGAATTTAGTCCTTGATTAGGACATGTCATAAAACTATAGCCACCACGGACATATAAGCTCACATGCCATTTTCGAGGTTAAAACTCAAAAATGGCACAGCTAAAGTTTAACTTATTTGCACTTAATTAACAAAAGTATAAACAGATGGTTTTAATAGACTTCTTATTACTAGTTATACGGAGGATTTGAGTTATCCTCAGAACTAAAATAAAGGTCATGAGAATAACCTCAATTCTGTTTACATATAAAATATTCAGAGACGAAGTAATATATAACTAGTCTGGCCATAAATACTGTTACTTATAAACTTTTTAATTATTTTGAATTTGGAACAAGTATATTAGTTTAAAAACTTCTTTCGATTTTGCGCCATTTCACATATTTTTTTGTGTTAATTATCAAATTACAATATGGAATGGGGTGTTAAAGAAAATAGGATTTCAGTGATCGCCTGGCACAAAGTGGGTATGGAGCCGTCGGTCATATTCCAGACACTTAAAAGCTTGGTTACATCAAACTTGTTACAAAAAAAATGCATTTTCATTTATAACAGAACTTATGTCCGGACTAGATATATTTATATATATATATATATATATATATATATATCTACATATTTATGTATATATGTATATATATACTCATACATATAAGATGAAAATAACGTTAGTGCTGAGTATTCTCAAGGATACGTAAGAAGTGACCATATTTGCTTAACCCAATAAAAGATATGTCATTATTAAGACGGCAAAATAGTTTGCTAGAGCGCATCAGTGAAGTATTCATCCGTGTAATCTAGTATAGAAAAAACCTATATTTGTCTTTTATTTTATTATTATTATATTTATATTATTATATATTTCTATATTTATTTTAATGTGCTAAAATTTTTGAAACACTTCGAAATCTGCACATCGTATATCGTACAAGTCCCGCTTCAGAAATTCTAAGAACAGCTATTTCAATCACCTAATTACCTTTGTATCATTCATACATTCAGAACATTCAGCAGCTGCCAAAGTCTCTCGTAAACTCATTCAAATATTGAGAATCGACAACGAAAGTAAATCACAAATTAGAAGCTAGTCTGTAATATGAGTAACAAGGCGTTGCGATGATTTCAAACAATATTGTATTATTGACAAAGTATGTATGCCTGCATTTTGATATATTACTCATGTTGCGGGTAATTTCTGTCTTGTAATGTGTGTGCTATACTGGTTGCGTCCTAGGAATGGTTTATACAATAAACAACTCAATTTTCTGTACAATTCGACTTATTTTGGTCAAACATCAATATTTTTGCATTTCTATTTATTATTTTACTGGGAACTAAATCAAGTACACCGCTCTGAAAAGCTTTTATTAAACGTTCTGCACCAGGTATGGAAATTAGATTATAAGATTGTTTAAATAAATAAAAAACAGACTTCATATTTAAATCGCAAAATTCTGTCCTTTCTAGTGCTTTACAAACTCACGGTCATCACACCTCAAATAAATAAATATAAACTTAAAATCGGTAAACTCAGTTTTATTTTATTTTTTTAATCTGAGTCCACTTCAATAGTAGTTTTGCTTTAACTTAAACAATTTTATTTTACATTTCTGAAATAAATGCGTGTTTTGAGTAAAGAAAAAAAATATGGACAAATTCTAAAACTTTTCTAAGTGAATAAATACAGTGTGTAATCAATCAGGATATTTCAGTGAAATCGCAATGCATGCAATATACGCACGAACCTTTTGTAGTATAAAACTAAAAAACAGGTATATCTAAATGCTCTACAACTAAATAAAGCAAAAAATGGCGTGAATAGTATGTAATAAAAAAACAATCAAAGAAGAAGAAATATCTTTCCTTATGAAAACTACATTTCATGAACGAAGCTAAACCCGAACTACATAACATAAGGTCGTCGAAGCATGAACATTTATACTCATGAACTATGCACTATATCACAAGTCTTCATTAGTCTACGTTGCGATCCTCGATTTATGTCCAAACGATCGCACCCACAATACTTTGATCATAGCACAGAGTTCGTTATTCAAAGTAATAATTAAACCAACCAAGTTGAACAAACGTGAGCGTAATTCATTTAAGGCAAATAATGAGGCATTATGAAATGCTTAACCACTCGGAAATTATCATTTAGCCAGTCTGTGGGTACGGGATTAACCCAATATTTGTAGATTTAGTGTTGAATTAAATCTTTTGAATGCTTTAATACACATTTGTTTGATCGTAGCGACGATCTACTATGTTTTGAGAGATGTATTGGGATTAAAACCTTACCTTCAGTCTTTGCAACCCGCGCATGATAAGGTGTCTGAAATGTTTAATTTTCAATTATCAAAATTATCGTTCTCTTTACCTAATCACCTAAATCGAGATCGGACAATGAAGAGACCTAATGAGAACTCTTATCTTAGTTCTTCGAGCTACAACGTTGCCTGGTCTTGATTCCTTATTAAAAATAGATCAGTTTCTAAAAAAAAACGTTGGCAACCTTTTAAGAAATTTCAAATTTCTTCTATATATTTCGTGGGAAGTTTTTCAAGTTTTTTTGTTATTAACGAATTAGAAATTAGTAATAATTGTTATGCAGATAAATCATTAAGCGAAAAAGCACGTAACACGTGTAGTAATAATAAAATATAAAATAACTACTTTATGTAACATTGTTTAAATATGATAGATGTTGTGTCAGCCAATCAATTATATATAACAAAGACGAATTGTAAAAACTCTTACGTCGATGAATCAAACGCTTACATAAGTGAATTGTGAAATCAGACCAACCAATATAACCAAGCTACACAATCAGGATATATACAAAATAGTTCTAGCTAATATTAAATATTTCATAATTTATATTTAAAAATGGCTTATGTTATTTAAAAATTTTAATATTCATAGCAATATAAGACTGCGGTTCCTTATGGTTAGAGTATCGAACTTTGGTGAAGATCCAATTACTGAAAGTGCGTCATTCCCTCTCAGTCTTGCGCATGCGCATTCATTTTTATTCCTGAAAAGAAAAAATAATACTGGCACGTAATAGCCATTTCTTTTTTATTTATAATCTGCTGTCTTTTGTTTTTCTTCTGTCAGAATTGCAAAATTTGTGATCGATGTAACAAATTAAAAATGGATAAAATTGAGCACCGTTCCGTCATAAAATATTTACAAAAAAAGCATTAACGCCAAAACAAATTTATGAAGATATGTAGACGAACGAGAAACGAGAAGAGATAGTAAGACTTTGGGGGAATCTGCTCCATCATATGCCACTGTCAAAAGATGGGTAGCGTATTTCAAACGTGGCAGAGAAGCAGTGCAAGGTGAACCTAGGAGTGGTAGGCCGCCGACGGCTACCACAGACGAAAATACCAATAAGATATTAGACCTGATTTTGAATGACAGGAGATTGACGATTGCAGAGATAGCAGAAGCAATAGGCATTTCCTATGAACGAGCACAGAACATTATTTCCAACGATCTTGGATTTTCTAAGGCACACTCTTACAACGTTTGCGTGAAGAAATAAAAATAAAAAGGCCCGGTATGTTGTCTAAGAAAGTTTTGTTCCACCAAGATAACGCTCCTGTCCATACTGCGGCGAAATCAATCGCACAAATACACAATTGTAGCTTTGAATTGTTGCCGCATCCACCCTATTCGCCGGACTTGGCCCCGTCTGATTACCATCTCTTCTCCGATCTTAAAAAAAAACATGGCAGGACGAAAATTTTCGACGAATATCGAGGTACAAGAAGCTGTGACTGAATATTTTGATGAAATTGAAGATTCTTTTTTTTTAGAAGGAATACTAAAGCTAGAGACAAGATGGCAAAAGTGTATAGATCATTCTGGAGACTATGTGTACGCTGGATACCTTATATGTAGCTATGGTATATTGTAATATTTATTTATTTATTATGGGAAACAACAGTATTACGATAAAAAAGATAAGCAAAATTGTAAAGATAAAACTGAATTTTCCCACAATATCCCATTTAAAACCTCTGAAACTGCAGTAACAAGTTAAATTAAAAAAATGATATATAGAAAAATAACTAAAAAAAAATAAAATATGGTTAAGTTCTATAAGGCAGAACTACCAAGAAATATTATAAAAAAAGTTTATTACAATTAAGCTTACTTGTTACATTTTAGGCTTAAAATCTCGAAAACTCCCCCCATACTTCAAGCAAAACTACATCCAACGATATATTTATACAGATTGTAACATATATATAGATGCATTGATTACATTATTAGCTTATCTTAATTTTACAATCTTTTAATAACATTTTATTAAAATAATAACAAAAAATATGTCAATTTGTTGTCTGTATAAAACAACAATCGCGCACAAATTTACCATTCGTACTGGACGACGGCGAATTAAACCGACACTTAATTACATTGTACGTTGGAAAAATGGGCAACAAAATAAACGCCGAGCAGACCAAAGCTTTATAGGCCATTAGTGAGGTCTAACAGTAAACTGTTCCGTGAAACTAAAATTGCGCCTTTGGGGCGAAATCGCTGTCATTAGCGTAACGAGGGACTTTGCTGACGCGCGCCAATTACGGGCACTATTTAGTCTGGGACTCCACTCTGTCGATAAATGGACTCGATATAGCATTCATACCGCTTCCAATGAACTCTCTTATTGACTAATGACCCATTTTAATATTATCAATTCTATCTTATCAGTTCTTCGAGATATGGCCATCCCATTGCCACTTCTGCTACTGATCCTTTGAGCTCGACATAGCTCAATCATATATCACCTTTGTTAAAATGTCCCCGTTGGAGATTCCAGAAGGGCAAAACTCTACTCATAGGTTACTAAGAGCTTCTCTATACGGTCAACAATGAAGAAAACAGCATCTTGTTTTCTTATCCACGCAGTTACAACATATATAAAATATTAAAAAAAATAGATTCTTGAAGGTCTACCTCGTACTGGAAAATGCAAAGTGTAGTACTACCCGCTTAGATCGAATTCCTATCTATGTAACTATGAAAGTAATCGAGAGGAAGTGGCTAAGATAAGCTCTTACTATGTGGAATAATTTGTGGAGGAGGTTTAGCAGTAGGTTAATGATGGTCTAAGATTATGACAATAATAACTAATGTCATCGTCACGATACGGAAGAGAAAAGAGAGTAATGCCCAAACTCAATATTATTTATCAGACATTGACGGCCGCGTGCGTAGTGCCTAGTGTTTAAAATACCCGTCTGCAGCTTTGGGTTTGATTTACAGCGGAGTGTGTACGTGTTCTAAATATGTTTCGTGTCCATGACATGGCATATGTGTTTCTCCGATCTTATTGCACATACATTACTTCAGACTATTAAGGGAGATGACGGGTTAGTGCATGTCTGTTTACTTTTATACTTATCTCACTATAATATATCGGGACAGTTGACCAGTTCATAAATAATCGGTGGATATCTAGGGGATCGATATCGACCAAGTACACAACGCATTACTAAGAATCAAGCTAATATAGAAATTTAATGATCTTTTATTAAGCATTATAAAGTTCGTACATTAAATTTAAATTAAATTTTACAAAATATTTTAACACTTGAATAACACCAAGTATGTTCATAAATCTCCTAAATAATAATATACTTAGATTAAAAACCTCAACATCATAATGTATGCGTTAATATTTAATACACTTATGCTTAATACACGTATACAAGCAATTGAAATAAGGCATCGTGAAACTCATAAGCTATGTAATGTTGCGGCTATGAACATTAGCCTTATGATAGTGCGCGCTTGATGGCGCATGCACGCTACACATAGACGTTTAAATTAGCAAACGATAATATATTCTAATTCTATTTATTGAACAACATGGATAAAATATTTATTTTATGTGTTAACTATGTTTTATTGTTGTTGTAATGTTTTGCATTAAATTATTAGACTTGTATTCTATAATTAAATTAATAATATTTTAAAATCATGTATTCGATACTAATTTTTTTTTCAAATATTGCTTTTAGAAATGTAGCCGTCCTAAAAACTGGACTGAGCCTAAATTTAGACTAACCAAATAATATAACTCTTGTATTGATTAACACTTAAAAATAAGTTTTATTTGTTTTATAAACTGCTTGTGTTATGATTTTGTTTATATATTATTTTATATATAATGTAGTCTTTATGTATGAAAACAAATGTTGAGGAAATCATCATTTTTTTTGTTTTAACAGTGATAAGCAATCTGTTCAAATATATACAGGTGTGTTAACTACCAATAATAATATCATACAATTATTTAGTTTACATTTCTATTGTCACAGCAATGTTATATGTTGCACAAAACATACAATAAAATACCTTGAACATACTAAAGTTAAATGTCTTCCTTATACTATTTATTTCCTCATGCAAAAATATGATATATCTCTGTGAAAAACAAAGGAAGTCAGAGTATAATAAATACCCCAATGTTTGTAGGCCATGAATAAACTGAAGGTTACGCTAAATGCAAAACATGTAATTACAAGAATATCTACATACAATACTTAATGTTATAACTTTCTGCTTCAATTATATAGACAACATTCTTTTTACATCTCAACTAATACATAAGATACTTTTTATATCGATAAAAGAGATGGTTTAACGACCGTTATCAATTTATTTTAAAACTAGAATCTGTCTGGGACTTCGCCCGCGTGAGCTTCTGAAATGGGTTCAGAAAAAATTAAAAATGTGCGAGTGGTAAAAAAATATTTGGACATTCCTTGCTTTTCACATGGTCAACTTTATGTAAGTTGGTTGCATATACTGGCGAAAAATAATAAATCAAAAAATGTCGTCTTAAAAAAGTATATTAACTTAAATTTATGTGCATTAAATAAAAAACAATATAAAACGATATGACGGGTGAAATTTTATCCCATTATTTTTATATTACTCACATTTTTTATTTCTGTCTGAAAGCTCACGCTGGCGAAGTTGCGGGCAGATGCTAGTTGCTAGCATGCTAGCTAACTTTGCAGCTGTAGAAATTTAATTATATGACCTGAGAATGTAATAATTACTGGTCATCATAACTGTTGTATATCATTGACAGCGACGTGGGGTATTTCCCGGTCTCTTTGTCTAGTAACTGGCATTGGAAATAATGGAGTAGTCGTACGTTGAAGACCAGGCAATTAAGTAATTTCTGTACTATAGAAAACAGTTGTAGAGTTACACTGCAGCTTGTTTCTATGCTGCAGAATGAATGGTTCAGCTTGGTCGTGGTAAGACAACGCCCTCACAGAATACCAGCGTAAAATAGCACCATAATGCTGTTGTGTATCATCTGGTGACTGTAGGTATAGGAGACCTTTATTACTGGTGACAAGGCATTCCATCTCAGTCTTCAAGGGTGACAACGCATCTGCATTATGATTCCTTGTCAAGGATGAATGTAGATGTCATGGGCCGCAGGAATCACTTACGTTTTTCAACCTCAGAAGATTTCGATAACTTTCTGATTGTGGCCAGTTAATTTATCCTTCTTGATACAGTGCCGTGAACAATTACACAAAAACAGACTAACTTGTCATTTATTGTCTAGTCCATGTGTAATAAGATCAGAGAAAGAATCAAATTCAGTATTTTGCTAGACACACTTTAATATGAAATGGAATTAAAATTACTCTTAATGAAAATTTAAACACAACGAAAATTTGTCAATGAAATTTACTAAAGTGTAGCGTATAAACCGATTGTTCTATTAAGAAAAAGCATATAAACCAAATTTACATTTAGTTTTATTGTGATATATATGTTTTTTTACATAGTGCTATTAACAACTTCTTATATTTTTTTACTGTACTTTAATATTCTAGTTTTGTTTTTTTGTTACTTAAAATCTCACTGCTTTCAACTCAAGAAAATTCAGGAAGCAAAAATAATTACAACCAAGCCAACACTATAATACACAATACAACAATAAAAAGAAAATTTAAGGTTTCTTAAGAAAGGAACTAATTACTTACCAAAACAAAACATAACGGCATGTACATACACAATATATAACCAGTAAAACAATAAGTACATACGCTGTACAGACAGCTAGACCCTAACCACAATGGTTAGGACAGAGCATGAATATGCGCTTTAACCCTTCAGGTCCACGCGGCAATTATTCAAAGAGAATAGTTTAACAGAAAGGATTGTAAGGATTGCTTCATTTATAACGAAAAGAACCCAACTTCACACGCTAAGCAACGAAATTTCAAGCTTAAAATGTTATGGCATTGAATTGAAATTCAATTGTAGATCCCATAAATGTTATGATAATAATAGCTAAAAACGGAGATACGAAATTTTAGATATATTTAGAATATTTATACGTATGTCCGGAGTGGCTTTACATGGACACCCGTGTTGGATGAGGCTCTGTAAGGTACATAATAGGTACGGTGATTTAGTACGGGCGCAGCGAAGGTTTCTGCGGAATTAGTCTGGTCGAACGTTGCGCGCCATTTTGTTTACGGATGCCGTTTATCAAAAATATAGATTAGTTGTGTTAGGGTTGTCGTAATCTTCAAATATTTATTTATCTATATGTTCGTATATATTAGATGCATAAAAAAGTTCTTTTGATGATACATTTATTTTTTTAATTGCTCCAATTAAAATAATTCGATAAAAATAAAGTGAATTATAAAAGTAAGTTTATAAAACTTAGTCTTGATTCCTTATCGAGAATAAATTTATTTGTAATCGAGAATGTTACGTGACCCATAAGTCGCAGGAATCACTTATGATCAGATTTCTGAGCACTTTTATCACTAACTATAATAAAAAAAGAATGCCAGCAATGCTGTCAACATAACTAACATTTCATATAGACTACTCCTTATGTTTATGCACAATAGACAACTAATAACTAATATTAACTAAGATAGATAAATAAACATTATGTATCAAAACTCTAGGTGGAGGTGAGAAATTGTTCAATAATATCATAATATAACGGTTGTTATCAATCTTAAGGACTGAGACAGAACGCTTCGTTATCCGTTATTCATTCCACACTTCCTAAATCACGTACTATAGGCTCGATACTAGACTCACTATATCTGCACAATTCAAATACATGCGACAAAATATTGAAGGAATCATCGTCGTGCGATGCATGCTTTCTTCTCAATAAAACTATTAACAGTCAATAAAGGCGTGCAATATGATATGTTACAAGATATAGTAGATATAATCGAGATAGGTGAGTGATCCATTAAGTTGATATTACACGCACATAAACGCACGATTGGATGCGTTACGTAAGGAAACTTATGTAATTACAACGCATAATTATTCGTTTAATGTGTTACGCCTCTTAAAACGAGTCGCGTAAAATATCCACTGCGGAGCGCTGCGCATTCTGCGCATATCTCCGACCGCTAAAGTGGAGATGGATTATTTTTAAAATATATTTTTTTACCAATTGTTAAAACACACTTCCGCTCTCCCTCCCTTTCTTTCTTTCTTTCTCTCTCTCTCTAATTCACACTCACTCATACCCACCGTAGCTCTTTTGTTCATTTATGCGTACACTGATAACAGACTCCTCTATAAACTTCAATCCCTTATCCTCAATGAGGCGTTTATCGTATCGTAGAAGTGTACAAAAAGCTTACTTCTTATTAAATTATCAAACTTGTACAAATACAAAATACCGCATATACTATAATTGCTATACTAATACCATAATGCTTAACAGAAATGATTGTTCTGATGCTAACAAAATACGTATTACTTAATATACTGCTATCCGATCTGTTTTTCAAAGCTCATATCAGAGCAATATAGGTATAATTTGACAAATTTAAGGAATAATAAGAAGATAATTTATAAAAGAACGCATTTATACGTAACAGCAATAAATAATAGATTAAAAAATAATTTTAAATATCTTTCATTCTCTCCTTAGCATTTATTAATTTTGAGGGTGAGATCAGTTTTTCTAATTTTGTCCTTCCACTTTTAATTATCTAACGTGCCGCTATGCGAAAGATGGTAGCATTTCAGATCTTAACTATCCGTACACCTAAGCCTCTGCCTTCCTCTTTTATTGCATAATAGTCAAATTCGTTTTGTGCTGTCTCTTTAGTTTACCGGCGTCGTCGCTTAAGTCGCGATTACTGCTCGTTTCGTATTTATTGAGCTACATCACTCCGCACACCATTGAAGCATCTTCATTTAATGTGTTTAAACATGCTCTTATATACCCTTAAGTTTCACAAGCATTAATAGATCATAGGGAACTCCAGTTACTTCTCGTACTTCATGTAGAAGAAGTATGAAGTTAATAGAAACCTGTTTGATTTTTTCTTTTTCGGGCTCATGGCCGCTGTCAGTCCGAGGGCTTTTACAAATTCAGAGGTTGAGAGGTGACCGAGCGCTTACGGTGCTGAGCCGGGATCTCTATTAGTAGGTAATCAATACAAGGGCTGGTTCCCCGAGAGGTAGCCTCGGCTTGGACCGTTACCCTTTCGCGAGAGCAACTTAATCGAGGATGCCCGAGAGGGCCGAACCTCGGCTCGATCAGTTGCTTCTGACTATAAATTATTTAAATTAATATCTCTTTTATTATTGACTAGTTCAGATTATCGAATTCGCATTCTTCTACATGTCAGGTATAATATTGTTATAACTTTTTGGAATATTTTCTTGTGAAGACTTCACCAGATTTTCGGAGGAGTTTTGAGATCGAATGCTTTTTACATGTCTTGGAAAGCAATGTAAAGAGTTGTATATTTAGCTCTGTATTTCTATGCAATCATGTTTATTGCGAATATTGGGTCGATCGTGGATAAACCATGGATGAAAATATTATACAACGACGAGACGAAAATCATTTAAACTATATGAATGGAAAAATATTTAAAAAACATCAAGTGGTTTATACAAAATGTCTTTTAGTGACTTTTTTATTAAAATAATCTAAATTGAATTGTATGGAATGTGGCTTCTTATTCGAAATACTGATATCTTTTTTCTTTATATTTTAACTTTGTAATTGACATAACTAATGTATAAAAATTGATGATTTTAAATTTTTTACATTTGTCTAGTATTACTTTCGTATGACTTTCATTATTTATTAAGTTTTAATAGATACATTGTGTCAACTCTATTGTAATTTAGTTACAATTGTAATATATATTTGCAAACCAAATACATCAGAATATACTAAACCTATGAGCTTTTAGATTACGACCTTGTATACGTTTATTTTGGGAAATAAATTATTGATTAATTATATTTATTTTCCCAGCAAAGTAAGCAATATTAGCAACGGTCTAGCTATACCATGCCATGAAGTTAAAAATACATATTACCACGAGTCAACGAACTTGATCCAAGTTTCTTTTTTGAAATTTCTTATTTTAGTAATAGAATGATATTTATTAATATTTTATTTAACAAACTTTTTAAAACAATTCTTATTAAAACATCTGCATTTGATAGCTCGTTTTTACTGATTTTAAACTTGAAAACGATTAAATTTTGTTTATATAATGACCATGCGAAATAGTAAGCATCAAAATTCCATGAGAGGAATACTATTAGCATAGAGTAGGATGAAGGTTGCTCTAAATGTTTTTAGGTTCACACTTCCCCTTGCTATGTCGGACGGCGAATGCATTATACATATTTTGCTTCCATATGTCTAAATAACCAATAATCATTACCATTAATAGATTGTCATGTTCAAGTACTTACAAATTTTTACCTGTTATGTACTTTTTTAAACATTATACTTATAAAATATATATCTCTATATAAAGACTATATAGTCGTGACGTTTGTGATCGCGACGTTGACTCCATGGGACTTTCGGGGTATAAAGTTTTTAAAAGAATTGAAGACACCACTCGTCTCTGATAAGAGAGCGGCTTCTTTTGTCGCTTCAAGGTTGATTATACCAATACAAGAATGCTGATTCGATTTCCTAAAGTGTAAACGTTAATGTAATATATAATCTACATTGAATTATTGGCAAGCATATATAAAAAAATTAAAAAATACTGTTTGTATTGTTGTTTTTATTAAATAAAGCATGTTATAGGTAGGTATACATCATTCTCATGGCCTCTTTAACCGTCGTCAAATAATATAATTCGTATGATATATAATAAAATGACGTCGTTGTAGTTTACAGTACGGGCCTATAAGTTTAATTGCAATTTTAAATACAGATTTACTTTTTATGACGCGCTGAAAGAAAACGTTATTAAGAAAGTTGACATGTCTGAGAAATAAACTTATAAAATATATTTCGAAGACAAACTTCACGTTTGTGTATACGCAGTGGAAGTACATGGCGTACTATACATAAGTAAAATCTTTAAAGAGGGTATACTGAGACATAATATAGGCTTTTACATATAATTGTATCAGCCCATATTACATCTCACTGTACCCGCTAATAATCGGATATAGTACACTTTTAATTATGACGATTTTAAACAATGGTATAGCTACACTGCAGTTTGATTATAGCTGCAGAATGAATGGATCAGCTCGACTGGGGTAAGACCACGCCCGCACAGAATACCAGCGTAAAATATCAGCATAATGCTGCTGTGTTTCGTTTGCTGAGTACAGAGATCCGGAGAAACCTTGGGTCGCAGGAATCACTTACTATCAGGTGAACTGTGTGCTCGTTTGTTACTCTTAAAGTAACTAAAAAAAAAGTATATTTGAACTTGGTGAAAACAGTTGAAGAACGCGTTCATGATATAACCTTATTACACTAAAGTGTTACGTTTTTTATATTTCAGAATAAAAATAAAAATACACCCACGAACGGGACAACGTCATATATTTATTTCAAAATAAAAATAAAAATACACCCACGAACGGGACCACGTCATATATTTATTGACCATCGCATATACCGAATATGTCGAACAAAGTCGTAACATTTTTTGCTTGTTTGGACGTCAATGACTCATCAACAAACAATCAAGTATTTTATAGTTATTTTTTCTTCTAAAGACCGTCTACAGATGCCCAATTGCGTCGTTAGTCGTATTATTGGTTGATGTTCCAGGATATTCTTGGATATATGCAGCCGTAGCAGTGACATTACATTATTCCAGGTTATGTTCCCAGGTTGTAGCCTAGTCTGCTAGTATTATCACACGACCAAGGAATTGAACACGAAGTTGACGATGACTCAAAACCACCGTCCGATAATTTGTCAAAATCATTGACACAGTATATCCACGTTTTTGATGGGTACGGCTATTTATGGTATATGTTGTTTTTCATTGTGTTGAGGGTGACAATCGAGCACACATTTCGCCTGACATTAAGTGATTCATGCAGCTCACGACACCCACATTCATCTTGGATCGTATATGATGTGTACACTTGTACCTACTTGAGCATATGGAAAAAAATAAAGCGGATCATGATGAGGACTAAGTTGGAATTCATCGTCATTGGTTATTACTGGGTATCCGGATCTTTACACATGCCAGATGAAGCGCAGCAGTGTTATGCTACTATTTTACATTGTTCTTCTGAGAAAGCGTGGTCCTTCCTCAGTCGAGCCGACCCTGTCATGCCGTATCTAGAAATAAACTGCAGCCTTAATCGATATGCTGTTCTGCTTTTGATTACTTTACAAATATCAAAATAGCAATGACTTAAGATACTATTAGTAAAAACTATAGCCACTATATATAACTCCATGAGTAGTAAATAACATTTGTCCTTCAGTTTTATTTAGGGGTAAAAAATATAAATACAATTTTATTTATAGCTTATACTCCGAGAACAGATGAATGTTTATAGACCAAAGCCATCACGGTCCATCGGGTAAACTGTGTGTTTGTTTGTTATAGTTTTATTAAAAAATATCGTTAGGTCACCGGGTGTTGTTTGAAATTTGTGTGATATATATTCGAGATAAAAGAAATTGCATCTTTATTTTGTACAAAGCTTTTAGATCGATATAATGGTTTTCAGATTGCGCGTGTATTTTATGCTTTTTATTTTTGATAATGCATTAACGTATTAACTACTTATCTACATTGAAAACAAATGGTACGATAGAATAAACAATTTAGAAAACAAAAATGCCAATCGTTGTACGCCGTGATGCATTCTCTCTCTAGAATTTGAGAGGCGTCGCTTGCAAAACGTCTACATGTCCACTAACGCGACGTGTGCATTTACATACAAAACAGTGTTCACGACCGGCCCTGAGATGGCGTAGCATATCTAATCGTAGCTCGACGCACGTCAATCAAACCACCGACATGGTACGCGAGAGAAGCACTCTGAATCGTCGGCTACTTGATTCCGCTATCGATTAGTACGATGTAATTCTAGATTTTATCTCGGATCGTGCAACGTTAACGATCATCAATAATGTAAATTAGAATGTATAATATTATTTTAAATGTAGTTAAATGGATCCATTATATTTATTTTGTCCGAGAACTCTAGATATATATAGACCTTAGTATGAATTTTAGAGTTGTCAGTAAAAATAAAATACAGTACACGGACAGCGTGGATATACATCCATACAGAATTGGTACACGTGGAAAAGTACAAAATTTACACATTGTTCGAATTGTTTCATTTTAGTTAGTTCCTAATCAAAAGATTGTAACAATATAGTAGAATTTATTCTATATTATATAATTATTATATTATAAAAACATTTCCGCAAAAATAAAGTAAGAAAGTCCAAAGTTGAACATGGCATTTTATCAATATCTTTAAAGAATGCGAATGTTACATGTAGATATTTTCAGTCTGATTAAATCGACTTCATAAGTTGCAGCTTGCTTGCTACGATGCTATCAAGCATTTGATCTGTTCCGGTGACGCACAGATATAGTTAAACTAATGGCCTGCCGTTGAGTTCGGGCGCCAGTTTGTTGCATTCAAGCCCTAGACATTACTAATGATGAGATCTGAGACTTCTATTGTGTAACAGGAATTACTTGATCTTAGCACTGAATGTACAAGTGGGGTGATTTGATTTGCCTCTGATTAGTTAAAAAGTTGAGAAAAGAAGGCAATAAATGAAAATTGTAACTTTTTGGAGCTTTAATTAGAAGTCCGTATTAATGCCAATGACATTCTATGCTAGTTCTCTGTGAACGTTTTTGCGTATTGATAATTCAGTCGAAGATATGAAGATAGAAGATATATTTATAAATGAATTATTTTATTTCGCGTTTAATTTTAACTGTTCTTTTTTTACCATTTCGAGTACATTACAGAACTCGAGGTCATGTGTTCTTTTATGTACGGTGGGCATTGCCCTGTTCTGTAAAGACGTCGGAAAAAAAAAGGTTAAAATAAAAGGCGATAAAATCCGTATTTTTGTTCTATACGGTATTTAATATATAAGTATTGCGGGGGATCGGTCTACACTGCCATTGCTCATACGAGGTTGCGATTCAGAACCAGATCTTGAAATAAATATAATGGAGACGATGATCGTTTCAAAACATCAATTTTTATTTTAAATACATTTATTATAAAGCGTCGCTAGCCTAATGGTTTAGAGGAAAGAATTTGTTCACCGACGTGTTTGCGCGATTGTTTACGTGTTGCGTTGTATCGTAAAATATTAAGTTGATGTCATCTGCTGATTGATTAAACGAGAAGACATCGTCGTGGCCGAGATCTGCCAGGAGAACATCGTCTTCATTAAAGTTCACAATATTCCAAGCCATCTTGTTGCCGTGTTGTTATTATTACGTAGTGAATATTGACTATATATGTAGAGTAAGTAATGTTCATCAGGTGGAATAAAGTCGTATTCCTCATCAAATGTAGATAATGTAGAGTTGAGTGAGGTGTAGTTGTAGCTATAGAGATAACAGTAGCACTGACAAGTTTAAAGTTTATTTATACTTTACAATAAGTTAGGTACAAAACACAGTGAGAAGAACAGACAAGGAAGTATTGTAGACGTACACTCACTAAGAAATAGAATGATGGACAGTAGACAAAGCGCAAAGTTCATTAAGAATAACAACTAGAAGGTACAAGTTTCGGATAGTATAGGCGCACGAGCGATCAGCTGGTAGTTACAACTCTTTTATTGTAACCTTTTGACATTGGCTTATATATTATTTATGATATAAACAAAGTTATAGCACTTAACAAATGTCCTCACGTTCTTATGAGCAGCACGTGAATATGAGAGGGTATAACTTGTCCATTTTCAAGTGCGTTGGAACCACATGTTGCAACAATTGAAACTAGTTATTAAAGGGGGTCGCAATCTTTTCAATAAATAAGACCAGTGTACAAAAGGTTCATTTATTGAAGAAATGAATTTTAATGTATTGTTATATAATTAAATATTACCATGTAATAACAGTTCGAAATAATAAACGTTTTTTTAGCTTGTTTTGTGTAAATAATCTATTAATTAAAATGTTATTATAATTTCACTGTGAAGATTTCGCAAGGATTTATGACTTACCCTAATGGCTTTACGTAAAAATGGTATTACATACATATATATATAATACCATTTTTACGTAAAGCCTATTATATATATATAGGTAGTACACAACAAAGGTATAGACAATTCGTTTCTGCACTATTATTACTGACGCGACAGTAGTTAACAATGTAGAAGCATTCCGCTGATTTGCATGCTTTCTCGTTACTGCAATTTATTTTAATAAAAACAAATTGGTACTTTATTACATGCAGTAAATCGATGCACTATATTGTGACCGTGTTGACTTACGGTGCATAGACACGGTCGGTAGGTCCTTCTTCCTGCTGGCCGTATGAGAATTTATAGAGTCACTCAGTGAGCTAAGGAGCGAGCTCTATATCTAATATATCCGTACAATTAGTGAAGTGGCAATGGGCTTGATATTTCTCGGCTGTGAATCAAAGTCAAGCCCCGTAACATAGAAGCTAAGCACTCTGAGCATTGTACCACTTGGCCTAATAGAATAATTCTCCCTTACTTCTTATTTCGTTTTACGTCTTTACTGTCCTACTGGACGTTTTTCGACCAATATGATATTTTCCGATTATTACTAGATGACTACACTGCAGTTTGTTTCTAGCTGCAGAATGAATGGGTCAGCTGCAAGGACCGGGGTAGGACCACTCCTCACAGAATACCAGCGTCTGGTGAGTAAAGAGATCCGGAGACCTTTATTACTGGTGACGAGTCATTCCATCTCAGTCCTCAAAGGTGACAACGCATCTGGATTATGATTCCTTGTTCTGTTCATTCAACGATGAATGTAGATGGGCTGCAGGAATCACTTGCCATCAGGTGAATAGTGTGCTCGTTCGTTACTGAACGCAATAAAAAAAGGTCTTAAGCCTTCGCGCAATCAAAGCAACACTCTCTCATGGTCTTCTTCCATATTCCGATGTAATGCATATGCTAGAAGAGCCAGGTAGTCTAGCCACAATAATTCAGCCGAGAGTTGTCAATTTAGGATGCAAGCTTGGAAAGCTAAGTCAGTTATTGTAGTTTACCGATGCTTTTCTAATTACGTCTTTTACCCACCAGAGAAACCCTCTCTCTGCAAAGCTTTCTATTGCCCTCCGAGTGATTTGGAGCATGGAACCACCAGCTCCTATTTCCTACGCTCCCGTCATTCTTATAATTAACTACTCATATTAGATGGTTCATTATAGGAAACCTATTTTAGTTGAAAGGAAGTTTATATATTTTAAACCCAACAGGCTAAGTGAGAAAATGTTGAAATTAAATATAAACATTCTCTTTCAGCGAAATTAAGTTCATTAATGGGTGTCACCGAGGCTATAGCGCCGTCGATATACATGCCTACGTCGAGTTTCATTTACGTTTCTTGACAATAGTCAAACCTACGACCCAAAGTTTAGCAGACCGTAACCCAAACCATTACGCTAATGACGCTTTATGTAGTAATTACATCAGTTACATAAAATTACAATTCAAGAAAGAAGGAATGATCTGAACAAGCCGGCTCGCAGCAACCAGATCATCCCATCAAATGTCTTCTAGAGAGTTGACAATAAAAATATTTTCCCTGCAATTACAAACAACAACGCTTCTATCTGTATGGACTGCGGGGGCGATATGAGGGTGCAATATATGTGTGTTGTGTTTTATCAAGGGTGGTTGCGTCGTCAGGGCCGTCGAGGGCGTGCTTCTTACTATTTTATGTTTGATTTTGATCTAACTTGACAAAATGATAGTTCGATCATTATATAGTATAAAAAAACCCTGCATTGTGTTGAGTTTGCATTAATTACGTAATAGGATGCATCTCGTGCCAATAGTTACTGTGCAGGACCACTAGACCCCTAGCATAAAATATAATAGAGAATAGGTATCATGTACTATAAATATTAACATAATGAACATAGGTACAAATTAGACTACGTAAATAAAGAAGACATTGTATTGTATATCGAACCTAGTACCTAAATATATTAAGATTAATGTGAATCGGGTTGCCCTGTGACTTACAGTAACACTCGTACGCATACACAACGCCTTACACTCCGACATCTACACAGACACGCCATCCGCACCACACTAATCATACAAAATGTTATACACCAATCACAGGGCCTCCTTTAAAGTAGACGTTGCAATTCGCGGAACCCTCGAAGCCGACCGACCGGCGGGACGGGCACAGGGCAGGTAGCCCCTCGACGACCCGAACACGTGCCTCCGTCTCGCTAGTTAGACACCCGAACCTCGGGGATTAAAGGGCCGCATTTCAACGTATTGACACTGACCGCCGGGTTTCTACAAGAAGAACATCAACAGGAAGAACATCTGCAAGCAAGAATAAAGGAAACAAGAACAATAGAAGCAAGAACAATAGGAAGAAAGAACAAAGAGTCCCCGGCCTAGTGAATAGTTTTTTGCCAAAGTTTAACGTAGAGTCAGTTTTTATTTTGAATCTTTAACAATTGTAGAATCTCTTTAAAAATAGTATTAAATAGTGTTGACAAAAGGTGTTGTTTTTTCTTCGCAATCCAGCAATAGAAAGTGGGCTTTGTTTCGGTCACCCGAACAGATAGAGGCATCGTCCACATTAATGGTCCTTCGAGCCGGATCTACGAGGAGAAACCTTTGCGTCAGCCTATTTAAAATCAGTGTATTTATCAAGTAAAGTCAGTGCATAAAACTACGAGGAAGCATGCCGGAAACCAGATCCTCCGCGAACAAGAATATGTCAGCAACGGGATCGATGACGGATACGAACACCGCAACGCCGAGCACCGGTCAGACCGAGTCGACTGGTACCACACTCACCTCGAGCGGTACCAGGCAGACGGAGTCCACCGATGTAACGCTAACGTCGGGTAGTACCGAACGGTCGAATACCACGCCGATCGAACCGACCGTCATCACCACAGCAACAGCCGCCGTTGCTGACAGCCACCAAACACCGAACCTTCGCCAGGACCTGCAACCAGAAGTGCAACCTCGACCACGAAGCCGAGGCGGATCAGTCAGATCCACAAAGTCGCGCCGCATAGTACAGGCTAGGCTCGAAATTGCACAGCTTAAACTGGAGCTAGCCACCGCCTGACTTGCAGAACTAGAACGCGAAACCGAAGATGAAGATGACACCATCATTACCGAGGTTGAAAAGGGACGGCGAGTTGACGATTGGCTGAAATCCAGCCACCCCCTCGCAATAGACAACCAGCCCTTTAATGATGGAAGGATGCCACCGAACCAGCAGCCGCCGACCGATCCGACACCAGTGATCACAGCCGCATCCTGGAACCCCTCGGCCGCTGCACCGGCGGGAGCTAATATCGAGCTTCCGTCGATAGCGCATCCACGGATCCCGTCATCCATTCTTCAAAGATCAGCGATCAATGCCGCATCCTGGCTGCCGAACCAAGTGTCGACAGTGCAGCATCAACCAGTGGTCAATGCCGTACCCTGGTTACCGAACCCCCCTGCTGCACCGTCAATCCTGAAAGAACCACCAAGGACCAACGCCGGACCTTGGGCACTGCCAGCTCCTCCAATAGCAGAGACCAGGTCTCAAGAACTGGGAGGAGCTAACGCCGCCTCACGTCCGAGGACGGAATTGAATGAGCTTGCATCGGCCGTCACCCACGCCATGCAAGAGCCTCAACAACGTGAGCTAGAATCAGGCATACCGAACATGGAGATAAAGACGACAACACCATCATTACCGAGGTCCAGCCCTTTAATGATGGAGGGATGCCACCGAACCAGCAGCCGCCGACTGAACTGACGCCAGTGATCACAGCCGCATCCTGGAACCCTTCGGCCGCTGCACTGGCGGGAGCTAATATCGAGCTTCCGTCGATAGCGCATCCACTGATCTCGTCATCCATTCTTCAAAGACCAGCTATCAATGCCGCACCCTGGCCGCCGAACGAAAAGTCGACAGTGCAGCCCCAACCAGCGATCAATGCCGTATCCTGGTTACCGAACCCATCTGCTGCACCGACACCCCGAAACGAACTACCCAGGACCGACGCCGGACCTTGGCACCGCCAGCTCCTCCAATAGCAGAGACCAGGTCTCAAGAACTGAGGAGCTAACGCCGCCTCACGTCCGAGGTTGGCATTCAACGAACTCACATCAGCCATCACTCATGCCATGCAAGAGGCTCAACAGCATGAGCCAACAATCAGTCATATCGAACATAAGGTTAGAGATGACAACAACATCATTACCGAGGTCCAGCCCTTTAATGATGGAAGGATGCCACCGAACCAGCAGCCGCCGACTGAACTGACGCCAGTGATCACAGCCGCATCCTGGAACCCTTCGGCCGCTGCACCGGCGGGAGCCAATATCGGGCTGCCGTCGATAGCGCATCCACTGATCTCGTCATCCATTCTTCAAAGACCAGCTATCAATGCCGCACCCTGGCCGCCGAACGAAAAGTCGACAGTGCAGCCCCAACCAGCGATCAATGCCGTATCCTGGTTACCGAACCCATCTGCTGCACCGACACCCCGAAACGAACTACCCAGGACCGACGCCGGACCTTGGGCACCGCCAGCTCCTCCAATAGCAGAGACCAGGTCTCAAGAACTGAGGAGCTAACGCCGCCTCACGTCCGAGGTTGGCATTCAACGAACTCACATCAGCCATCACCATGCCATGCAAGAGGCTCAACAGCATGAGCCAACAATCAGTCATATCGAACATAAGGTTAGAGATGACAACAACATCATTACCGAGGTCGAGCCCTTTAATGATGGAAGGATGCCACCGAACCAGCAGCCGCCGACTGAACTGACGCCAGTGATCACAGCCGCATCCTGGAACCCTGGCTGCCAGACCGGCGGGAGCCAATATCGGGCTGCCGTCGATAGCGCATCCACTGATCTCGTCATCCATTCTTCAAAGACCAGCTATCAATGCCGCACCCTGGCCGCCGAACGAAAAGTCGACAGTGCAGCCCCAACCAGCGATCAATGCCGTATCCTGGTTACCGAACCCATCTGCTGCACCGACACCCCGAAACGAACTACCCAGGACCGACGCCGGACCTTGGGCACTGCCAGCTCCTCCAATAGCAGAGACCAGGTCTCAAGAACTGAGGAGCTAACGCCGCCTCACGTCCGAGGTTGGCATTCAACGAACTCACATCAGCCATCACCATGCCATGCAAGAGGCTCAACAGCATGAGCCAACAATCAGTCATATCGAACATAAGGTTAGAGATGACAACAACATCATTACCGAGGTCCAGCCCTTTAATGATGGAAGGATGCCACCGAACCAGCAGCCGCCGACTGAACTGACGCCAGTGATCACAGCCGCATCCTGGAACCCTTCGGCCGCTGCGGGTAATATCGGGCTGCCGTCGATAGCGCATCCACCGATCGCGTCATCTAATCTTCAAATGCCAGTGACAATGAACATTCCCACAACAATCATCAGTTACGAATCTCAGCCACCGATCCCTGCCGCATCCTGGCTGTCGAACAAAGCATCAGCAGTGCAGCACCAACCAGTGATCACTGCCGTATCCTGTTTACCGAAGCTCACCGCTGCACCGACGCCCCAGAACAAACCACTCAGGATTGATGCCGAAACTTGGTGCTGCCAACTCTCCAATAGGAGACACCAGTTCTCAAGAACCGGGAGGAACCGATAACGCCTCATATCCGAGGACGAAACTAAATAATCTTACTTGGTGCCGGGTACCCACTAAGTTGAGAATTGACCACGACGCTGAAGACCTGCTGCTGCGATTCACGCAAAAGGACTCCATCGGAGAAGAGGTGGCGGCGCTAAGGGCCTATAAACCCTTACCGCGACACAGCCGCCTACAGAAGCTCAGCCTCACGCTACTCGATGGACGGCTTAAGCTCAAAAGCAGGATCGATACCACCGCCGGTATATCGGAAGCCTTCAAACGACCCCTCGTATTAGACGGTGAACACCGAACCACGAGGCCCTGGATAGAGTACGTTCACCGCCAGCTGCATTACTGGGGTCGAGGCGACAGTCAACGAGTGTCGCCAACAGCATTGGGTCCCTCCGATTAAGACCGACGGTGAAGATATTAATCAAGCAATGCAGACACTGCCACCTGAGGAAAGCATCGCCACTGCAACTGACAACAGGGGACCTACCGTCCTACTATCTAGCGTACCAAGGACGGCCGTTCTCCTTCGCCGGACTGGAATACTTCGGCCCACTGACGATCACAGTAGGAAGGAGTCGCCAGAAGACGTACGCATGGGAATGCATTGTGCGTTCGATAAAGATCGCCTTGACTGCGACGCTCTCCGAAAGATATCCAGCGGAGGAGGTCCTGAATACGCTACTTGCCGAGGCAGAACACACTGTAAATAGCCGCCCGCTCACACGTCTCAATCGACCCGAGGTGTTGGCACCGAACCATTTCCTCCTGGGAGGTCCAGGAAGGACGTCAACCTCGAGGACGTCCATCGATCGAGACTTAGACCTACGGAGCAGCTGGCGTGCCTCGCAACGACTCGCCGACATATTCTGGAGATGACAGATGCGCGAGAACCATCCGGAAATAAGAAGCAGACACGACACTCATGGAAGAGGACCAGATTTGCAGATAGGCGACTTGGTCCTCATAGCCGACGGCAATCTTCCACTGAACGCGTGGGTACGCGGATGTTTCCGCCCAACCTACGGCGTCATACGCACTCTGGACGTAGACACGAAGGAGGAGTACTGCGTCGACCGACGAGGAAGATCGTCGTCATCCCCATCGAACCACGGTGATCCTGCACTGCAACATCCTGCATCGCCAGCCGAAGCCAACGATACACGGCGGAGTAATGTGCAGGACCACTAGACCCCTAGCATAAAATATAATAGAGAATAGATATCATGTACTATAAATATTAACATAATGAACATAGGTACGACTTAGACTACGTAAATAAAGAAGACATTGTATTGTATATCGAACCTAGTACCTAAATATATTAAGATTAATGTGAATCGGGTTGCCCTGTGACTTACAGTAACACTCGTACGCATACACAACGCCTTACACTCCGACATCTACACAGACACGCCATCCGCACCACACTAATCATACAAAATGTTATACACCAATCACAGGGCCTCCTTTAAAGTAGACGTTGCAATTCGCGGAACCCTCGAAGCCGACCGACCGGCGGGACGGGCACAGGGCAGGTAGCCCCTCGACGACCCGAACACGTGCCTCCGTCTCGCTAGTTAGACACCCGAACCTCGGGGATAAAAAGGGCCGCATTTCAACGTATTGTCACTGACCGCCGGGACTCTACAAGAAGAACATCAACAGGAAGAACATCTGCAAGCAAGAATAAAGGAAACAAGAACAATAGAAGCAAGAACAATAGGAAGAAAGAACAAAGAGTCCCCGGCCTAGTGAATAGTTTTTTTGCCAAAGTTTAACGTAGAGTCAGTATTTATTTTGAATCTTTAACAATTGTAGAATCTCTTTAAAAATAGTATTAAATAGTGTTGACAAAAGGTGTTGTTTTTTCTTCGCAATCCAGCAATAGAAAGTGGGCTTTGTTTCGGTCACCCGAACAGATAGAGGCATCGTCCACATTAATGGTCCTTCGAGCCGGATCTACGAGGAGAAACCTTTGCGTCAGCCTATTTAAAATCAGTGTATTTATCAAGTAAAGTCAGTGCATAAAACTACGAGGAAGCATGCCGGAAACCAGATCCTCCGCGAACAAGAATATGTCAGCAACGGATCGATGACGGATACGAACACCGCAACGCCGAGCACCGGTCAGACCGAGTCGACTGGTACCACACTCACCTCGAGCGGTACCAGGCAGACGGAGTCCACCGATGTAACGCTAACGTCGGGTAGTACCGAACGGTCGAATACCACGCCGATCGAACCGACCGTCATCACCACAGCAACAGCCGCCGTTGCTGACAGCCACCAAACACCGAACCTTCGCCAGGATCTGCAACCAGAAGTGCAACCTCGACCACGAAGCCGAGGCGGATCAGTCAGATCCACAAAGTCGCGCCGCATAGTACAGGCTAGGCTCGAAATTGCACAGCTTAAACTGAGCTAGCCACCGCCTGACTTGCAGAACTAGAACGCGAAACCGAAGATGAAGATGACACCATCATTACCGAGGTTGAAAGGACGGCGAGTTGACGATTGGCTGAAATCCAGCCACCCCCGCAATAGACAACCAGCCCTTTAATGATGGAAGGATGCCACCGAACCAGCAGCCGCCGACCGATCCGACACCAGTGATCACAGCCGCATCCTGGAACCCTCGGCCGCTGCACCGGCGGGAGCCAATATCGGGCTGCCGTCGATAGCGCATCCACGGATCCCGTCATCCATTCTTCAAAGACCAGCTATCAATGCCGCACCCTGGCCGCCGAACGAAAAGTCGACAGTGCAGCCCCAACCAGCGATCAATGCCGTATCCTGGTTACCGAACCCCTGCTGCACCGTCAATCCTGAAAGAACCACCAAGGACCAACGCCGGACCTTGGGCACTGCCAGCTCCTCCAATAGCAGAGACCAGGTCTCAAGAACTGGGAGGAGCTAACGCCGCCTCACGTCCGAGGACGGAATTGAATGAGCTTGCATCGGCCGTCACCCACGCCATGCAAGAGCCTCAACAACGTGAGCTAGGAATCAGGCATACCGAACATGGAGATAAAGACGACAACACCATCATTACCGAGGTCCAGCCCTTTAATGATGGAGGGATGCCACCGAACCAGCAGCCGCCGACCGAACCGACGCCAGTGATCACAGCCGCATCCTGGAACCCTTCGGCCGCTGCACCGGCGGGAGCCAATATCGGGCTGCCGTCGATAGCGCATCCACTGATCTCGTCATCCATTCTTCAAAGACCAGCTATCAATGCCGCACCCTGGCCGCCGAACGAAAAGTCGACAGTGCAGCCCCAACCAGCGATCAATGCCGTATCCTGGTTACCGAACCCATCTGCTGCACCGACACCCCGAAACGAACTACCCAGGACCGACGCCGGACCTTGGGCACTGCCAGCTCCTCCAATAGCAGAGACCAGGTCTCAAGAACCGGGAGGAGCTAACGCCGCCTCACGTCCGAGGTTGGCATTCAACGAACTCACATCAGCCATCACTCATGCCATGCAAGAGGCTCAACAGCATGAGCCAACAATCAGTCATATCGAACATAAGGTTAGAGATGACAACAACATCATTACCGAGGTCGAGCCCTTTAATGATGGAAGGATGCCACCGAACCAGCAGCCGCCGACTGAACTGACGCCAGTGATCACAGCCGCATCCTGGAACCCTTCGGCCGCTGCACCGGCGGGAGCCAATATCGGGCTGCCGTCGATAGCGCATCCACCGATCGCGTCATCTAATCTTCAAATGCCAGTGACAATGAACATTCCCACAACAATCATCAGTTACGAATCTCAGCCACCGATCCCTGCCGCATCCTGGCTGTCGAACAAAGCATCAGCAGTGCAGCACCAACCAGTGATCACTGCCGTATCCTGTTTACCGAAGCTCACCGCTGCACCGACGCCCCAGAACAAACCACTCAGGATTGATGCCGAAACTTGGGTGCTGCCAACTCCTCCAATAGGAGACACCAGTTCTCAAGAACCGGGAGGAACCGATAACGCCTCATATCCGAGGACGAAACTAAATAATCTTACTTGGTGCCGGGTACCCACTAAGTTGAGAATTGACCACGACGCTGAAGACCTGCTGCTGCGATTCACGCAAAAGGACTCCATCGGAGAAGAGGTGGCGGCGCTAAGGGCCTATAAACCCTTACCGCGACACAGCCGCCTACAGAAGCTCACCCTCACGCTACTCGATGGACGGCTTAAGCTCAAAAGCAGGATCGATACCACCGCCGGTATATCGGAAGCCTTCAAACGACCCTCGTATTAGACGGTGAACACCGAACCACGAGGCCCTGATAGAGTACGTTCACCGCCAGCTGCATTACTGGGGGTCGAGGCGACAGTCAACGAGTGTCGCCAACAGCATTGGGTCCTCCGATTAAGACCGACGGTGAAGATATTAATCAAGCAATGCAGACACTGCCACCTGAGGAAAGCATCGCCACTGCAACTGACAACAGGGGACCTACCGTCCTACTATCTAGCGTACCAAGGACGGCCGTTCTCCTTCGCCGGACTGGAATACTTCGGCCCACTGACGATCACAGTAGGAAGGAGTCGCCAGAAGACGTACGCATGGGAATGCATTGTGCGTTCGATAAAGATCGCCTTGACTGCGACGCTCTCCGAAAGATATCCAGCGGAGGAGGTCCTGAATACGCTACTTGCCGAGGCAGAACACACTGTAAATAGCCGCCCGCTCACACACGTCTCAATCGACCCCGAGGTGTTGGCACCGAACCATTTCCTCCTGGGAGGTCCAGGAAGGACGTCAACCTCGAGGACGTTCATCGATCGAGACTTAGACCTACGGAGCAGCTGGCGTGCCTCGCAACGACTCGCCGACATATTCTGGAGAAGACAGATGCGCGAGAACCATCCGGAAATAAGAAGCAGACACGACACTCATGGAAGAGGACCAGATTTGCAGATAGGCGACTTGGTCCTCATAGCCGACGGCAATCTTCCACTGAACGCGTGGGTACGCGGATGTTTCCGCCCAACCTACGGCGTCATACGCACTCTGGACGTAGACACGAAGGGAGGAGTACTGCGTCGACCGACGAGGAAGATCGTCGTCATCCCCACGAACCACGGTGATCCTGCACCGCAACATCCTGCATCGCCAGCCGAAGCCAACGATACACGGCGGGAGTAATGTGCAGGACCACTAGACCCCTAGCATAAAATATAATAGAGAATAGATATCATGTACTATAAATATTAACATAATGAACATAGGTACGACTTAGACTACGTAAATAAAGAAGACATTGTATTGTATATCGAACCTAGTACCTAAATATATTAAGATTAATGTGAATCGGGTTGCCCTGTGACTTACAGTAACACTCGTACGCATACACAGCGCCTTACACTCCGACATCTACACAGACACGCCATCCGCACCACACTAATCATACAAAATGTTATACACCAATCACAGGGCCTCCTTTAAAGTAGACGTTGCAATTCGCGGAACCCTCGAAGCCGACCGACCGGCGGGACGGGCACAGGGCAGGTAGCCCCTCGACGACCCGAACACGTGCCTCCGTCTCGCTAGTTAGACACCCGAACCTCGGGGATAAAAAGGGCCGCATTTCAACGTATTGTCACTGACCGCCGGGACTCTACAAGAAGAACATCAACAGGAAGAACATCTGCAAGCAAGAATAAAGGAAACAAGAACAATAGAAGCAAGAACAATAGGAAGAAAGAACAAAGAGTCCCCGGCCTAGTGAATAGTTTTTTTGCCAAAGTTTAACGTAGAGTCAGTATTTATTTTGAATCTTTAACAATTGTAGAATCTCTTTAAAAATAGTATTAAATAGTGTTGACAAAAGGGTTTTTTCTTCGCAATCCAGCAATAGAAAGTGGGCTTTGTTTCGGTCACCCGAACAGATAGAGGCATCGTCCACAGTTACCATTTAGAGAAAAAAAAACAGAGCCAACTTCAAAGTTCTCAAGGGTGACAACGCATCTGCGTTCTGATTCCTTGTCAAAGATGAATGTAGATGTCATGGGCCCCAGTAATCACTTACCATCAATTGAACGGTGTGCTCGTTTGTTACTACCAATGTAATAAAAAAAATGGTGACTCCCAACCAAGGAACAATATTAGTGTATAACAAATTGTTGGTGTTCGGGTCTGACGAGTATGTTTCTTTTATTCACAATACAACACAGATTAGATACAGATATTAGAATTCTTATTATCTCTATAAGAAAAACAAAATCAAGATTGCAACTTAGCGATATGGTTCGATAAACTCTTCATTGCAAACTGCGTTACATTGTAAAATAGAAGTTTCAACAACCAACAGGTAAATGGCATTACACTTAACTTAATGACAAGGTAATTATTACGTTGCACTTGTATGTTTTATTTAAATTAAATTTAGAATCAAAGATGAAGTGTTTAAAGGTTTATTGTGGAATTGATTGTGAAGTTTTGATGAGTTTTTGAGTTTACCGTAGAGAGCAAACCAAGCTCACTATGGTATGTGGAATTTTATTCTAGAATTAATAAAAGGAGACCAAGAGAATTGGAACGGATTTCATTTCCAAATTAGGATTCTGTAATACAACATGAACTGTAAAATCACAAGTTAAAAAAGATAAAATGTAAATTTATTTATGTAATTATATGTAAAACTTGCCTTGTGCCCCATTAATATTATAATTTATGCATAAAACGAGCCCTCCCTTAAATATGGCGTAAAACGTATAAGATAAATCTTTATTAATAAAATTGTGTGAAAAGTTACGAATTATTATAAAAAAATATTCTTAACGGTAAAAAGGAAATAAATAAAATAACAAAAAGACATTTCACACCTATAGGCCCCGGCGAGATTCGATAAATTCAATTTCGAGTTGCTTATATTAAAGACATCGTCGGGAATTGATTTGATATTTTTTTCTAAATTATCGTGTTTCTGGAAATCATGAAAGAGAATATATTTATGAAACCGAGTGCATGTATATCGTTTGTAACAAATGATTATAGAATGAAGTATCATAAAATTTTGTGGGTATTTCGAAAATTTGTAAAAAATATGTATTATAACAAATCATTTGGCGCACCTTTTGATCTAAGAGTGGTAGAGGGCGCCCTTACAACAACTTTGCATGTCCGATATTTTTTTTTATATCATTGAGAGAGACTAGTAACTAGCACACAGTTCTCCTGATGGCAAGCGATTCTTGGGGCCCAGGACATCTACATTCATCATTGACAAGGAATCATAACGCAGATGCGTTGTCACCCTTGTGGACTGAGATGGAATGCCTCGTCACTAGTAATAAATGTCTACGGATCCCTGCATTCACCAGACGAAACACGAGCATTATGCTGGTATTCTGTGAGGGCGTGGTCCTGCCCCGGTCAAGGTGACCCATTCATTCTGCAGATAGAAACAAATTGCAGTGTAGCTCTACCACCTACATCTATGAAAATATATATAAATATATAAAGACCTCGTTCCCTACTCTCGTACTCTTAACAGTGCTCCCGATGTGTAAAAATACGTTTTATTTTTAATTAAAATTTAGAAAAAGAACAAAACTAAAGCTATAGAAGATTATAATTAAGCGTTATTATATATCATCCCTTCTTAATAATAGTATATGCACAAGTTATATGGCAACAATATAAGTTGGGGCATATTTAATACACGAGCAATAATAATAACCTGATGACTGTGTGGCGTAGTGGTCAGTAGTAAGTAGACTTGCAAGTACCGAAACATAAACTCGTCGACTCATGGAGAAGAATCACAAGTATTGCGATAAATTTACAATTATTAATACTAATGTTACAACATCACACAATTTTTGGTTGAATCATGACAGTGTTAAGTTATAAGAAACTTTTGGCTACTTCGTGAAATGAATTTAATAGATGTATTAGTCCAGAGAATCTGTTGTTTTTATTTTCCCAAAATATACTAAGGAAACAATTATACTTAGCTAGAATATAGAAGCTAAACAAGTAGGCGTTTCACTGTGTAATGGCATCTGCAACTAGGACATCCAAAGTATACGAAGGATGAGCGACATAGCCAAAAGTATGTTTGCAACTCGTTTCGCGAGAGCGGACCATAAAGACTGTTAATTTGATAAACTTAGTGTTGTAAGATAGGAAATAGGGAAGACGGTGGATGCAAGTATCTATAAGCGTTCGTATCGTAATGTTATTGACAAATCATAATTTCATAATCATTATTTTATCTCTGTATTATTTACAAATAATACAAACAAATAAAAAATAAATAATGAACATTTATAAAATAATACTAACTATATATACTTTAAAAGTATTAACTACTTTTATTATTTGGATAAAGTTTTAGCTACGTATTATTAATTATTAATATAGTACTAGCACTTATGTCTAAGTTAGTTCGTTTAAGCTAATTATATAATAAATCATCATCACACTAATATCATAAATGCGAAAGTTTGGATGTTTGTATGGATGAAATTTAGCACGGACATAGATTATAGTCTGGAAGGCTACTATTTTACGAACGAACGAAGTCAGTAGATTCTTTTTTCATTAATTAAAAATGTATAGAATGTACGTTACAGTTTCATGATGCTATTTAATTTCATATTTCTCGTCTTAGTAAGGTGTACAGTAGTACAAAGAATCAATTAATCAAAGCATAAAATATTAAATTACAGTTGAACGCTCCAACTGAAACCAAATGAAATGGAATTACGTACCTACTGTGAAATATTATACCTAATTTGATGAATTATTAACAACATTTTAGACAAAAATTAATTATAATGTAACACTACTCGTATGTTAATGTGCTAATACGATTGGATTTCATCACAACTCTGTTTTGGATTTACTCTTGACGAGCCATTCAAACTTGGTCCAGCAACAACATCTCAGTCCTCAAGGGCGACAACGCATCTGCATTATGATTCCTTGTCAAGGATTTATGTAGATATCATGGGCTGCAGGAATCACTTAACATCAGGTGGACTGTGTGCTCGTTTGTTACTCTAATTGTAATAAAATAAAAAAAAATAAAAAAATTGTATTTACAAATGTTGATACTCAAAATGTTCAGTGGTAATACATAAGGTGTTAACAAATAAATTGGGGAGTATTTTTATTGGTCACAAGGCTAACCACAATGTTCACATCCTATTTGTAGTGTACATTCGTATTACAGTTTTTAGAGCATGAATGTTCATTAAACATTTATATTTATTGTTCGAAGGATTTTTTTTTAATTATTAACTTTTTGAACCGTGAGATATTTAATAGCGTCCTATAATTTTTTGCTACTATTAGTTCATATTTTGATTGCAGTTTTATCGTAGGAAAGTATTTAATTGTTACTTGTCGACCTACGTGTAGTTAAGCGGCCAATCTTTAATATATAACACACACGATTGTCGTCAACCGAACTTCGATCGCCTATACCGCCAATAGAATTATTATTATTAATGCTAGTTAATTTATGTTATGCTGTACGATGATCTATACAATTTTAAGGGAATTTGATGGATGCAGGTGGCTCAGGAAATCTATGGCGGCTGCCTGTGTTCAGCGGTAGATTATGTTGATGACGATAATAATAATGAAGCTCGGCGACATTTAGAATCGTGTTTAAATCTCTACAAAGTTGTCAAAAGACATGTGGTGTTTGTCAAGATTTTGTTGATGTTGATGCTGTTAGCCTATGCGACACTTACAGCTTCACCGGACAGCACTCTTACTTAAACAAAGCGCTCATAAACTGAGCGTGTCGGTCTGCTCTGATCACGTTCCTATCTGATAGTGCCAGTTCACTAGCTATTGGAAGCTTTCAAGAGTGGAGAATGGATGGTGATGTCTACTGACCGTCCGAGGTTTTGGTATGTGAACCTAGCCTCTGACGGACGCCACCTGGTGTCTGGTCAATCGGAAGCTGTGGGTGGTGAGGATCGCCCTGACACGCGGGTGTATTTAGTGTTTGCGTGGAGATTGCCCATATCCATTGTAACGTTAAAATATGTCCCTCTACTATCTATTCACTTTAAGTAGAAAATCACTTTATACAGAAATGTGTGGGCAACAGTGATATATAGACTGTCAATTTCGAGTGTAAATTGGGTTAAAAAAAATCATTGTCATTTGTTTAAGTCCATCAAGTTAAAAGTTTCTAAGTTAAAGCACTACTTTAACTTAGAAAAATGATAATTTTGACGTGGTCGAGCCACGCCACACCTATAAATTAGCCGAAGCCTTAATCAGTCATTTCTACCAAGAAAGGGCGACGTTTTTATATAAACGTAAAATAGTTGTTTCTACCGTATATGTACAGACGTCGGACTCACGAGGCGAAAAATAGAAGCGTAACTATTTAAACATAATATCCCCCTTGTCTGTTACTTAGTCAATATATTGTTTAAGTCTTAATAAGCCACGTGATAAAAAATATATACAATGTATATACGTGACGAATATACACTAATATAGATATGGTCGAAGTCGTGCGTAACAATGACGGAGTTAACAAGAAGTCTCAAATACTGAAATTTTAATTTAAGCGGCTTAATAACCGTAACATATCATTAACATGTCGTAACGAATCGCAACACGATATATCATATTTGTATTAGAACACATGTGGAGAAAGATACGACAGATAGTTCGTTTATTTATGAAACGAAATCAACTCGACTGTGAAATGATGCTATTAGGGACGGTTTGAATTTCGCGAATAGCGTTAAATTATGAGTAATGTTAATTTACTTACAGAAATAACGATGATGTTGCTATTAAGCCGTAGTAACTCGGCACCAATGAAATTGTTAGCTGTAATTTTAAGTTCTAATTTACTACCTGTTCGGCGGTGATGGAAAACATAGTAGGGAAACCTGCATGTCAAAAAAAAAAAACACGCGACACGGGAGACTATGCTCTAACACCCTCTAGAGAGGCAGCCTATGCTCAGCAGTTAATTTATAGAGGCTGTCGTACTTTACTTTCTTTTTATAATGATGTTGTTGATATTTACGTTTCTCCAGATGTTAACGTATATAATTGCGCTATATTTCTGAAAACGTATAAACTAATGATCCGTTTTTAATATTTGCTTGAATAACTTTAAGTAACAAAATCATTTTATAACGATTTAAGTATGTTTTAACTTGGAAAAAATTGCATATTCATACAAAATTTGTTTTCTTTTAAAAATAATTAAAAGATATTAACTGTTAACTGTTAACAAGAAGGTTGTAGTTTGTGTTTGTAAGTGCTACTAACTTAAATGTACTATACTTAATTGTACCTAGTAAATTATCCAACATTTTACGTTTTCTTATATAAGATACAACTTTAATAATGATCTGACGCAAAAAACATTTGCATTGTTTTGGCATTTTTTTGCACAAAAAAAACAGAACCACCTGACCAATTAAGTTAAGTAAAGATATAATTATTAAAACAAAACAAAAAAACTACTAAATTGCAGTTGACGAATGAAATGTTTTTGATTTATAAATGTTTAATGTACTTTATTTAAACAGTTATTGTAATATCGGCAAACTAGTAATATTTTAATATTTCATGGCGTACTATTTTTCCCTAGTTTCATCTGGGGGCGTTAGAGGCTTAAGCACAATTCCACCATTTATCCCGCCTACTCTAAGTCATAAACGCGAAACTATACAGCCAGTTGATTTACAGCATTACGGTGAAAGGGAGTCGAGCCCGTCCGACTACTCTCCTGTAACGACTTGCAATTAGGCGGGCACTTGTTTAATTCCTGTTGCGCGCAGACCACACGCGAGCTCAGATATGCCGCGAATTTGATATTTACAAAACCTCTCGTATTTACAGGTGAAACAATCTATGTAATACGGAATGAAAAATAATTTTTAAGCAATTTAAAACAGAATTAAATGTTGTAAAATTGATAAGTAACTTTTTTTTATTGTATGTACAATTTTGAGCGGTTTAACTTTGATAATCTAGTGGCTAGAACATAAATCTCACAATTTAGTGGTCGTGGATTTGAATTCTAATATAAAAGCATTACGTTTATCCGATTTTTAATATCATCACAGCGTTATCACTCGCTAGCATTTGTGTCTAGCTATAGGCTCATAATATGATCCCTGTCTACCCCGGTTAGGCTAAAAGACATGAATGCTCATTGTTTTATGGTATTTTTATTGGAATATTATCAACTGTAAATTCTCAATGCACATCACTGTAAAACTAAAATGCCATCCAACATAATTACGAAAGCATGGCAAGTTTTTCCTGGAAAGATGTAAGATGTATTAAATAATTTTATACTGTCCCACATCTACTGCGTCATCGCGCGACTTCCTGCGTCTCCCCACGCGCCCCCCGCATCCCCCGCATCCCCCCAACGCATCGTTATATCGAAAACGCCAGCTTGTCTGCCAGCCGAACAGAACTGGTTGTGAACTCTTGGAGATCGGCGGAACGTAAGACTAGTCGTCTGCTTCGATAGAAATCTTAACGTGGACTGCGATAAAAACCAACAACCAACTTCTAATGAGTTTCTCATTTCCAACACCATTTTAGGCAACCCACTCTGTACGGGCCAACAAGTGGTCTCTCCTTACTTATATCAATTTTATCGTCCCATTAATGGACGATGTCGGGCGCGACTTGTGCCTGTAATTTGACGCTCAAGAACGGGTATTTTAACGGGCACATGCAGTTATAATTCTCTTGATATTCTACATGCGGTGCTAAAGCGGAAACAATAAAACAGTTTTCGAGTATCGAATACAAATTTGTTCTCAATACTCTCTTAAATTTATTCCTTTGTTCCATATTCTAACATTGAAATAGTCGATACAATTTTTTAGTGTCTTAAACTTTTCTTAAATGCATTTAAATCGTATCATTTCATTCATTTTAGAAATAACAATAAATATATATATTTGCGGGAAAAAGTGTAGTAATTTAACTGGTTGATCATCATTTCATACAAATAAAGTAAGGTTTTTTGTATGGAGGGTAACGAGCTCGCTCACTTGGTGGTAAGTGATTCCTGCGGTCCATGATACCCTCAATACGGAATCATAATACACCCTGAGGACTAAGATGTAATGCCTCGTCACCAGTAGTAACAGTCTCCCTAATAACATCGTGATAGTAAGAATATGATAGTAACAATGAAGAAAGAAATTAATTTACTCCCTTGAGGTGCACAAGCCAATATAAGTAACAATCGAGCAAATCTTTAGAAACAAATGTCGATAAAAGGAAAGATACACTTTCCTTACTTATACTAAAACCATTCTTCCTCGGCCATAAGCAAATTAAAAACACTGGTACAATAAAACTGAACAAAACTTAAAATTATATCAATGCATATAGGAGTTTCAGACCAACCATAATACGAACAAGACCTGGCTGTATGGACTAAAGTCCTTTGCCTTTCCCATTAGGGATAAATTAATATCATCATCATCAATGCATATATAATAAATAACTCATCTTACAAATAACGTATATTGAACTATGTATATAGTAAAAAAAATCTACGCATTTATAGGTTTAGATCAATAATTTAGTTGTAAGTACGATGCGGAGTATTACAAACAAATTGCTGCTATATATCGAGCGATGACACATGCGTCCGCGGTGATGTTTTGATACCGAACTGGACAGAACTTTAAATCAAGGAACTTTCTTTAAAACGGAACTTAATAAATTGATTAACTTAGTCTTACGAATTTTCAATTAGAGTGAAATTAATTGACTTTAATTTATCACACAAGACAGCAAAATGAGTTAAATATAAAAACGAAAAAGATACATAATATTTCATTTGTATTTAATATTGTTCGTTTCTTATTATATTCTTTTTACCAGATTCTTATTAAATACTATATGTATAAATTACCATCTAATTCTTCAAATAAATCAATTTATTAGACTTGATAATAATGTGGCATATTTTCCAACATTATTCTTGTCTCATCCACAATTCAATTCAACTCGTCTGAGGTAATTTCTATTGTTTTGGATTAAATAGCTTTAATAAAACAGTGGGTATGGCTTACTATTCTTGTAGACGTTGCCCATCTACCTGACTCGACCTTACGAGTGGGATTCAGTTACATCTTAAGTTTTATAAGCCAGTACTTAATAACTGATTACTTAAACTACGGTTGGTAGGCTTAAATATAATCTGTGGTTTGTTGGCGCCATCATTAATAACCGTAATTCATGTAATATGTAAGCCGTTGTAAATTGATTTAAAAATACTTAGCCTGAAACAATACAACAGGAGAGAAATCTTACATTATTTTACAGATTTTTTTTAGTAATTCTAAAAATGGCTTTAGTTTTAAAGTTTAACTATTAATAAAAAAGGTAAAGTTAAGTAACAGCCTGTATAAATCCCACTTCTGGGCATATGGTTCCTCACCAAAGGCTGCATGGCTCCTCTGTAGATTGGCGAACATGTGAATGTATCCGAAATATTTTATTTTTTATTTACTTCTTGCTGGTTTTGTCGTTATGTTTTCCTTCAGCGATGAACAAAAAGTAAAAGTTATAGATCATTTATTATTGGTTTAATAACGGTTAATTCATAATTGTTTAAACAGAGTAAAATTTTTTCTTTCTACACCGACTACGCCCCTTTAAATTGAAAAGAAAAAACAATTTTGCTATCTCGGCACCGGGGATCGAATTCACGTTTCTCCATTGACTTAGCTAAATTCTTAATTTACAATATTTCCAAAAAGATCTTCTCCTTTTAAAATAACCTAAGAAAGTTTTTAAATTTATTGTTACTAAAAGAAATGTCGGCAAACTTACCTGCAAATATACGGTTACCCAAAGGAAATTTATAGCGTTGTCGATTCGTGATAGATTTATAGCCAAAAATATCTGTCTATTAGTGCGTAGGGTTTCTGTGTTATTCATGATCGGTACTTAAATAAAAACCATTATATATTGACAACCACGTATCGTAGTGGTTTGAACACTCAGTTTGGAAGTGTCCAATCTACCAAGGATTAGTAGGTTTAAATTTTTGTGAAAATATAAATTGTCGCCTTAAAATCTTGTATTTATTCTGCCCTTGAATAACGATGATGACGATCCTTGGGTTCACTGTCCACTCAATTAGGACTAAACATTTTAAATTCAATTTCAACGCTTCAAATAACAAAGCTCGCATAGTCTCATTCATTGTTGCTTATTACCACGAATGATCCCGCAATATTATAGATAATAATTGTTCGTGTTGTAATAGCTAAAAAGTACCTGTGGAAGACCTACCTAAAGGACCTAAAATAATGTATATAAATTACAACTTAGAATTTAAAAAATATTTGAATAGACTTTGGTAAAGTCTAAATATGGGCAAAAATACCGGTACAAGAATAATGTTAAAGGGATTTTCGAATTCTTGCGAATCAACCAAAATCGAATTTTTGATAAGTTAAATATTTCTATATTAACATTACAAAAAACGTTTGGTTTTATATGGGCTATAATATTGGGCAATTGCTAGAACACTATCAGGTTACTTAAGAAGTAATAAAATTAAACAATGTTACTAAAACGTATAGGGATCAATAACAGCGAAATATTTAATACCCAAATTGCTAACCTTAAATTTTAAATGTTTCGAATTTACTAGTTTACTGAAACAGACATTGCAATGCAATAGTATTTATACAAATATAAATGGACTAGATCTATATTATGTCTAGAATTAAAGTTACGCTGCTTGGTTTGTACGACTCCAGTGCTTGGGTAAACAGCGTTAGATTTATTTGGTACTTATTTTTTAATAAAACTTTTAATAAAGAATTAATATCACCCTATGGGTGCCTATGAATTCTTCGCTTTGAGCTGTTTTGTCATCGACATATCATCTTTTCGTTTTTTTTTTGCGTTTCGTATGTAATACAATTACAGTCGTGAGTAAAAACACATCGACTCACGCCGTACGCTTTCGGCCAAAATATTCTCGAAAAAAATCTGGTCATAAGATATCTTTTTTGATACACGTATTCTTTTTTCTTACTAATGGCCTTTTTTATATAACCGTTAAGTAGAAGGCATTTCCTATTTAAGTTAAAAAGTTTCAACTGTTTTGATGCGGTAAGAAGAAAAAAAAAGCTTTATTATATTTATAAACTGTTAGAAAAAGAGGTAATTTATTGCCACAACCCACCCGGGTTGAACATACAACCGCTTGGTCGTAAGCGCTACGTCCTAACCATTAGGATATCATCGCAAAGATGATGTTTTATTTATTTATCAACAAAATTTGCTTTGTTGACGCCGTAAACCTGTGTACGAGACGTAAAAACATAAATAGCGCTTTAACGTTCTAACATATTCCGCAAGTACATTAAAATTTCAAAGCTTAATGCGAACTTAACAACGACATCGACACTTAAGATACATTATAATGCACTTAATAACATCACAATGGTATCATGATTATGGATTTTATTCTGCATGTGGCAATAAAGAACATTTACAACTATAAAAGTTTACATATTGTAGCCGTTATGAACGTTGTAGAGGCACGCTGCATCTAAGAACTACTGTACCACGAATGGGTCGAGAAAAAGCGACGCCTTCATAAAATGACAGCGCCAAATAGCAGCGCAAGACTCCATCTTGTTGGTAAGCGGTGAGTTGATTGGTCTTTTTTATTTATTTATTTACTCTTTATTGCAGTAATCTAAACAATATTAGAGGTTTACATGGGACGCACTTAATCCCTAAGGCATTCCTACCAGTCATCCCAAGGTGTGGCATTGTGAAGGCCAAGAATATCTAATATAATATACACACGTAGACATACATACGTATATATATATATTTATTATATATGTAGTGCATGCATAAATATCGAGCTGACCATTCATTTCATTCTGCAGCTAAAAACAGACTGCTGTGTAACTCTTCCACTGCAAAAAAACCTACACAAACTGCATCTCCGTACCCTGAATTAATATAGGAGGAAATAATGATAGAGTCCAGACGTCGCAGCCCTAAGAAATTAACGACGACCCAGGTTTTAAAAGTTTGAAATACGTTCCCGTGTCTTGAATTCTCACCAAAGTACATACACGCTCCTTTTGAAATGGTACAAAAGGCACAAAAGCTTTATGAATATTATCAGTATATATCCCATGCCAAATATCTCCTCGATACCCTGTGCTACGACTCATTAGAAGCTAGACTATCATACAGCAAGTCATGGTGGCATGCCATTTAATTCGCGGGGGATTGAAGATTCTCCCTGCAAAATATTCATAAGCATAAACTGTTCGCCGTGGGTGCCAACTCGCCTTTAGCTCAGGTCCTCGCCGCGCTCAGTGCTCTACTGGACACAAAGTCTGAGTGTTATCGGTTTGCAAACCAAAGAATGGTTCTATTGTCTGAATGCATGAGGTTCTATTAGCTAGATTAATGAAAAAGTTGTCCTTAATTAATGTAATTTTCTGCCACTCACTCACACTGGAATTACCTGTCGATCAGCGGTGTTTCCGAACCTATAGGAATTTGGGACCTTCAAAAGAGCCTACACCTTTCTTGAAGGCCGTCAACGCCATGTGATCGCTTACCATGAGGTAAGCTGTACAGTGAAATAATAAATAAATTATTAAGAACTTTTTGATAGCCTGCTATATCAGTGGGTCCTGCGGTTGACTTGACGGACGGTTCCCGGTTGCCGGTGCCGGCGTCAATTATGGTTGAAATTTTAAGTGCTGATTTATCACGTGCTCGACGGTGGAGGAAAAGATTTTGATTTCGCCTGGACGTCTAAGAATTTCCAAGACGTGTGTCGTTAAGAATTTACAATCCGCCACGTTGAAGCCGTCTCACTATCTCCCGAGATCTGGAGGACTGTTGAACAATGGTGCAGATATAATCTGTTGCTATAAGTTTACTTAGGTAGTGATTGGAAAGTGATGCTTATAGGAGGTATTGCCATAATCAGACATTATAAAAATTATGTGGACAATCTGACCGGTTTCCGTTTGCAGTTTAGAACTCTACGGTAATCTATTCAATACAAAATCCATAAAAATATATGTATATATATCATATTCTTCGGTTTGGTTTGTCATCTGTGATTACTTAGTATTCTTCAGTCATAACTGTAAATTCACCATATATCAAATGGTTTCCTTCCTGAGTTTATTCAATGAAATGTACATCGAATGCATCCTCATTTACTTTACATCCTCTTGGAGGTTGAGATTTTGAGTAGCAAAGCAACCGTCTTCATTTAAAGAGAAGAATAAGAGTTACAATAATCTTGCAATACTGCAATATGGGTTTTTTATTATTGTTTTCTTTGAATATAGCAACACTGCTTTATTCAATCATAACTCTCGATGTATGCCGAACACAACTTTTGTACAATAAAATGAGATCAGACTCTTCGAGCACAACGCAAGGCGATGTTTTCTGAGGCTGAAGTTATAAGATTTAGCGACGACTAGGTGAGTTTAACGCTACCCGCCTTTTTTTGTTGATATAGCTAAAAGAGTTGAGTGAATTATTATTGCTTATTAAGTTGTTTTAAGTTTTACTAGCAATTTCATCGTCATGTACCATTGTAAGCCGTTGAGAAAAACTTCCACAAAAAAGCACCTATCATTTTCCCGACCTCAAAGCTATCCTTATAACGCTGAGTTCAAAAAAAAACAAAAATAATGTTGAAATTTTAGCGAACACTGTGCAAAAGGTTCGATATAAAAAAAATCAAGTATAACGAATTACAAAATCCGTAGTCAAATTCGCAACACCGTAATGTAATTTTGAACAAAAATTAAAAAGCTACATTTCGGGAAGTAAACCGTTGCTTCAATGCGGATACCGGCCCGCAGTGAAGCTTCGCGGCTGACTCTACTGCAAACTGTGCCATTAGGCTGCTCATACATTGGAGCGGTTTGCTTATTTGAGCAAATAAAGTTTTTTTTTAACGAATGCTAGAAATTATAGTATAATAAAATTAATAACATTACGTTTAACAACTCCAACTTAGTGCTAACTTGTGCTACTATTGTCATTTGGCGTTAAATAAAAAAAATATTACTATCTTCAATCATATTGTAAAGCTGTAACTATAAATATGCCAAGAGCATTGCGAATTTTCGAACGTTAATCTATTCAGCGATCCACACATGGTGACATACGGAACCGAAACGTGGAGACGTGATAGCATGGTACCGTACCTGGTCCACAAATTTAAAGTCTCGCGGACTACGGAAAGGACTAAGCTCAGTTTCTATGAGTACGTACTTTAATCTGAAAAAAGATAATCTCACAAAGAACCAAAATCACACTTTCACATCTGAACCATAGGGATAAACGAGTTCTTGAATCGAGACCACGGTCAGGGAAACGTAGTTAACAGTTTAACAGTGGTAGAGCTACGCTGCAATCTCCAATTTCTAGCTGCAGAATGAATGGGACAGCCCTCCCTGCGCCCTCATAGAATACCAACGTAAAATAGCAACATAATGTTGCTGTGTTACGTCGGGTGAGTGCAGGGATCCAGATATCTTTATTACTGGTAAAGAGGCATTCCATCTCAGTCCTCAAGGGTGACAAGGATGAATGTAGATGTCGTGGGCCGCATGAATCACTTACCATCAGGTGAACTGTGTGCTCATTTGTTTCTCTCAATTATATATATAAAAAAAAGTATGGTCAGACTAAGAAAATCGAAAATCTACCCGAGCTCGCTGGCAGGAGCTTAATTAGATGATCCAATGATCGTCTCCAGCGACGTGCAATCAGAGAAGCCAGTCCAACAATGGACTAATGATGATTGAATAATTCATGTTCGTTGCCCTAATGTGCGAACACGTTTATTATGCTAACCGTGCCCTGCATTGGGGCATGCCTATTTAGGTCAGAGTAAATAGGTTAAAAAGTTTTTCCAACGATTTGATAGCGCCTTTCATATTAACTTTACCTTTGACGTCATAACTACGTTGTTAGTTTAAAGACTAGAGCAGATGTGATATGTTCGTATAATCATCTTCATATATAATCATATAATTCTGCCAATATCTAGTCAGAATTTTCAATATCTTTTGGACTAGACTTTGGCGATAGTTACGATATAATTTAAACAATATATATAAGGTCAATCTGGATCGACGAATGATTATTTTTTATTATATTATATTACAGTTCACCCGATGGCAAGTGATTCCTGCGGCCCACGACATCTAAATTCATCCTTGACAACGAATATGGAATACCTAGCCACCAGTAATTATCTCCGGAAAAAACGAAAACCGGTCTCCGGATCCCTACACTCACCAGACGAAACACAGCAGCATTATGCCGCTATTTCACGCTGGTATTCCATGAGGGCGTGGCGTGGCCAGTGACATGGTCATTGGTTTCCTTCACTCACCAGTTGAATCACAGCAGTGCCGAGCTACTATTTTACGATATTCTTTTCTTCAGCAGACCTTTACACGGTACAGATTATTTATGGATGCAGCGTGGTTGTGTCATGTTTAATAATCTTCAAATTTAATAACATCTCTAACTTTTTGTTTTCTATCGTACCTAATCGAAATTAATAAGATATAGAAGAAGAGAAGAAAAATACAAAATAAATATTATCGCGTTCATAAATATACCGTAAGTAACGCCTATACGCTTTTTACAACGCCCCACTACTACGTACGATTGGTGGACTAAACTTTTCTTCGAAATATTTTGAACTTCAAATTTCCTCACGATGTTTCTCTTTACTGCCGTGCATGTGGTTTAGTCGATTCAATATTTCATTCCACTAGTGAGACTACGGATTAATTGATAGAGCCACTTTGTGGTTAATCACTAACTGCAACGTGAATGGGTCGGCTCAACCCGGAAAGGACTGCGACCTTACAGTTAATGAGGCTTCAATTTCAGTACTCATGGACACGACGCGTGGCTATCTTGCAACGATGTTGATGATTAATGTAGATATTTTGGGCCGAATTACCATCAGATGAACTGTATGCATCGTTTATTACTGTTAATTTTATAAAAAAAAAAATTATTTCAATGTTGCATGTAGCAAATTAAAAAAAAAATTAGAAACATAACAATGACGACTAGCCATTTTGCTCGTATCTTTCATTTCTATATGTCGACAAGTTTCAGACATAGTGCGTTATTTCTTGAATTCAACAAGTTTTATTTGATTATCTTACAAGTACAATAAATAGTCCAGTTTAATTTTTTTCATTATTACACTCACCTCCTGATTCTGGTTTGTTGAGGTCAAAAACCCGTATCATTTTCTCGTTGCTAGCGGTGAGCAGGAGTGTATCGTCCGCATTGAAATTCACGCTCTTTACTATGTGCTCATGGTCGAAGGTCTGGACCACATCGCCGTATCGCGCGTCCCATAATTTCGCTGAAAAAATACAAATTCACTGATCAGAATTTCAACTGTGGTTATCTATTTTTTTTTATCGTCGAACGGAAAAATTGAATAAACCGATTTATGATTACTTTTTTTTTAAAAAAAATTGTCATTCACTACTTTATCCAACGAAATTGATCAAAATTTCGACATAATATACTTTGAATATAGAATTATTATGTCCACCTTATGTCGACGATCGGGGTTTAAAACAGTGCCAAGATTTTCTAAGCATCCCCCCCGCACAACCGCATCTCCTCTTACTCCTAATGTCAGCACAGTACCGTGTTCTTTCATAATGCACTCTTGTCTTATTAAGGCGTTCTAATTATTATTCATTAATTAGTACTAGGATCTACAGTTGTGTTTTTTTTGTATTATGCAGTTTTATATTTTTACCGAAGCTTGATATCGTTGACCATTTTAGTAATATGCTGTTTTCTTTCACAGGGGTTTCCATTTATTTACCAACAGACTCGGGACTGTTTAAACTTGCAACAGACACGGTCGCTTATCTTCGCACTCTGCCGGTGGAACGAAGCGCTAGCGCAAAAGATAGTCAACATGATTTTCCAAGCCATAGCTAAACATTCGGAAGTAAGTAGATGTCTATCTCTTACTTTTTAATTTATTTATAGTATCTGTTTTTATACAAACGGCATATGATTATGGTCCTTAACAGATTTATGTTTATCATTAGGAATTGCTCATTTTGTCGAATCCAATGAATAATTTCTATGCAAAGACAGGCAACACTTTTTAGTAAATCCATTTAATTTTCTCGTACTTTGAAACAATATAATAATTGATTGGAAAACAACTTGTTAATCAATTTGATGAATGCTTCTTTTTTGTGTTTTGTGTGATGCTGTTGGTCTTTTGACCTCTACAGTTTTAACGGAATAGATTCGCGAGCGGGGCCCCGCTGAGTAGGGAGACAACGGCGATGTTGGCACGGAGAGCGACTACAGAGGGGGACGAATGCGGTCCGGGGGCCCCTCAGGAGGAAGCTCGGACCTCGGCTCAGATCGCTATCGCAGCCAGGACCCGAATGTTGTGTCGGATGCTAGGAAGGCCAACGTCGCACTCGCCGGCGAGTGCGGTCAATTGTAATGTTTGTGTGTTGGTGATGAGTGCTATGCCATCCTTATTGTTATGTTTACTTGGAGGATGATATGGAAATATATAGAGTTCCTCTTGCAAGTTCCTGTTTTTGAGTCAATGATAAAATATAATAGGGAATAAAAGTCATACAACATCTAAGACACATTACACATTTATAATAACGTGTTAATGAAGGCATATGAATACAGCGAATTGTATTTCTTCTTTAGAGTTGCTCAGCGCTCTTCAAATTGCTGACGCTACTGGTGGAGGGGAACGGGGGAGGCGCGGGTGCGGCCGGTGGGCTGCCGTGCTTCACGCAGTTAGTGTTGTCACGACTGTGGGACGCCGCGGACGTTTGTCCGCACGCCGCGCTCGAGTGGCTTGCGCTGCAGGTACCGCACACATTACCACTAGACAGCAGGAGGACATGGTGGCTTACAATATGTATGCGTGGCGTCATTGAGCCGTTAGCATTCGCGAAAACAGGCTCTAGTTCTTTACGCATAGTCACCGAGAATTTTGAATTTCTAATGTTTAGATGTCAGATATTGAATTAAAAAAAAATTATGCACGTTTATAGTGCCTCAGATTCCGATGATCACGACGCCTGGCGGCCGTCAAAATTAAACGTATGGCATGCCTTTTACATATGTTTACCGTGATGAGGTCACGATAGTGGTTTTAACATAGCCTTTTTATTATTTTATTGTTCGACTCCCGGCGATGGTTAATTTTTGTTCAGCTCAAACTGTTGAGATATACAACCCAAGCGTACTGCAGATGCAGTTGTATATCCCGGACCATTACGTAGGCCGTCGCCGGCGCCCCCCGCTACTGCGTGTCCCGCGCGCGCGCACTAACCTGCTGCAGCGCGCACCACTGATGCGCGCTCTCGGTGCGCTCAATGCTATCTCACAACTGGCTGATATATTTCAATGTTATGAACATTAGAACAACAAGGAATTGACAAGGGCAGCGTATGAGATTATGACAAGTTATATTTAAGTTGTAATATTAAATTTAACATCACTTTTGTATTAGGCAAACCTGTAAAGATAGATGTATGTGTTGGAATAAATAAATAAATAAATATATAATTTTGAACACAAATATTATCAATTATTATAATTGTAGAGTTGGGGAATGTATAATTATATGAAACATTATCTTTCTGGGGCTTCTACGAAGCCGTCAACATATGCATCTTGAATGCCTAATTTTCTTCTATAATTTTTTCTTAAATAGCCTTTATTTAAAAAAAATACGATTTATTCACTAAATAATCCATTTGTTAGCTCATAAATAATTTATAAAAGCCAATACTCATGCGATAATATGTAATGTAATAATACGGGCAATTGACTCCATCGCTAGAGAATATTACCCACCCATGACTCTCACAGTCCTTCTCCCACAACAACAATAACAAAATAATAGTGGTATATAAAAGAGAGCAATAATATAATAAACTATATATAGTTTGTGGAGTCAAAAACGCTAAAACCCGCGTAACGAAACCATAGCGCGATTCAGAAATAGGACACAACGCCATCTATCGAGCTTAGATGTGAACTTATTTATAATATTTTTCCTAAGCTTTCATGTTTCTTCCTCCAAAAATGACGAGCTTCATATATAAACTTTCAACCCCTAATTCACTGTTTTAGTGGTAAAATTATGAAAAACACTGATATATATTAGTGAACATTTATTTCTGCTTCTGTAGGTATATGGAATTTGGTGTTTCTTACTTTGGAAATGACGGACTTCCATACAACCGTTCATCCCCTATTTTATCCTCTTAGGGGTGAAATTTCCAAAAATACTTCCTTAGTGGATGCTTCCAACGTAACAGGCATCAACTGTCAAAATTACAAGTTTGTAGCCGCAGCGGTTTGTAGGCTCTGCGTTGATGAATCAATCAGTCAGGACAAGTAATTATATGTGTATATGTAGATAGATATATACCAATGAGCACAATAAACTGTGACATCAATCAATATGGATGAAGCTTCATTAGTTACTGACGTCTAATTTAATTGAATCTATCGGCGCGTTATATCAGCAGTGAATGCGTATTGGCATTCAATGTTGCACGTGGAGAGGAAAATGTTATTTTCTTGTTTACTTTACTTCCGAGTAGTATTTTATTAAACAAGTTAAGACAAACGAGCAGTTCCCCTGATGGTAAGTAATGCGGTCCACAAGCACTTAGATCCTTGCTAAGCAAAGATTCAAGATGCATATTAGCAACCCCGAAAGGCTCGTTTCAATAGTCGGCAAATTCGTACTTCGATGTATCCTTAACCAATGGTAATTATTAATAAAATTCCTGGCAATATTCTATTGACCATTTAGATGACATTTACATATTCATCTAAATTTAGTAGTACCTTTCTTAAAGGCTTAAGAAAATCAAGTTTTTGTATTACATTGAGAGTAACAAACGAGCACACCTGATCCAAATGATTCCTGCGGCCCACGACATCTACATTCGTCCTTGACAAGGAATCATAATGCAGATGCGTTGTCACCCTTGAGGACTGAGACGAATGCCTTGTCACTACTTATAACTTGTCACAGTGGATCTTTGCAGGCTTCATCAGACGCTGGTGATGATAAACACTCAATATATCACTGACTGACCTGCATTATCAAACAGGAAATAAATCATCATCATCACAGCCTGTCTCTAATAAAAGTAAAGGCCTCCGGATCCCTATACTCATCAAACAAAACAGCCCATCGGAGCTTTGAACCCGAGCCGGCGCGCGTACTTCGAGGAGCGCTACAACACTTGGGAGCACGAGTCCACGCCACCCTTCCACTACGGCACACACTACTCCACCGGGGCCTTCGTGCTCAACTGGCTCGTTCGCATTGTAAGTGTTCATTGATTCTTTTATTCATTATTTGCCCCCTGGTGAGCAGCAACCTTTTTTGGCAATGGGCCTATTTTTTTTTGTTATTTATAATATGCTTACGTTTGACTTCAATCTCGCTTGATGGAAGGCGAAGATGAGGCCTAAGATGGTACACGGTTTGCCTAGAAGGTGTCTGTTCACTTTGGCCTATCCAAATTTTGAAGTATTTTGGCGGACCAAACTCACTCTTCTTAATAGTTTATAAAATTGTACTCATATTATAAACATTAGATTACAACTTAATATATTAGCGGGAGAATATATGTGATATAAATGAACGCTCGGCGGGCCGCATTAAATTATTAAGCGGGCCGCGGGTTGCTCGCCCCTGATTTTATTGCTTCTCTACCATTTTTATGTCGCGCGACCCACGAAAACACCTAAAAGGTAAGTGCGACTATAAAATTATAATATAATATAATTTTAATTAATAATTTATTAACACAAAGCAAACTCGTAAGAAAATTTTTTCATGTTGTTATTATTAATAATATTTAATTTTGTAAAAATATATTAAAATTGATTTCTTTAATAAACAAATATTGTCGAAGCGTCAATAGCCTAATCTTAGGTTACGACACGGTCTGCGAAACTTAAGTTCGTTCGCCATTCGACTATTCACGTGAACCACCTCCTGGCACAAGTATTCTCAGCTTATTGTGATTAACCGGAATATAAGTAATGTTATAATATTTGTTAATATTGCCTTAAAAATATGTATGTTATGTACAGGTCTTATGTATTGAACAGATTGCGACGCCTTTTAGTAACACACCCCCCAGGGAACGCGAGTCCCAGGTTGTAAATCGAATAACTGATAAAGTAAAATAAAAAAAATCATTTCGGCATTTCTTTTCCGTTCGGAGGAACCTGCTTATGGCGTAAATTTAAAATGGTGATCTTATGAACACTTGACATACATAAATTTGATTTCGCCGTCCTGTGTCCACAAACACATATTGAAATCGAGAACATCAGACGCGAACTTTTTTTGTTTTTTTTTTAAAATAGAAAGGTAAGTAACAGAGTATATATACTCGCATATAAACCCCACTGCTATCCATTGGCGGATCACATGCCTTTCACAACGCCTTCCGTAGTGGTGGTACGCATAGGTAATATTAATAGCAATATTAATTTAAATAATCCTCTGTCAGAAGCAACTGACCGGGCCGAGTTTCGGCCCTCTCGGGCACCCTCGAGTCAGACGCTCTCGCGAAACAGGGTATACGGTCCAAGCCGAGGCTCCCTCTTAGAAGTCCTTGTGCTGATAACCCACAGAAAGTGGTCTCGGTCGAGCACCATAAGCGCTCGGTCACCTCTCATCCCGGTGCAACTGTAAAAGCCCTAAAAGTAAAAAGAAAAAAAAAACACATTCCTTCGAAATATTTTATTATATTTATTTATAATTTCTTAGACTTGCGAAGGTTCCGTCGCGATGTTTTCCTTTACCGTTGAGCAAGTAATAAAGCAAGGTATCAATTAAAATTGCAATCAACAATTTCATTGGTGCCGCGTCAATCGTCAACCTTGAATCAAAAGCGACAGCTTAAAAGTTTGTAGGGGTGTAGTAGACTGGTTCCCGTTTTTTTATATATATTCGACGTGCTAATTCTAATTAACTTGATAGTTCAGAAAAGGAATTCCGTTGAATAAACTATAGTATTTATTTTATCTTCCGTTTGAGTAAAAATGTGTGTATCGCTCGACGTACGTACTAAGTGACAATGTGCACAACAGCGAGAGGACAATTGTTAAAACATCTCGATAATTTTCTCTCGATCTCATTTACATCGGCTGGATTTTGTGCTGCAAGCATAAGCGGCTCTTCCTAGATTCTGTTGATGTTGACGCTATTAGCCTATGTGGCTCTTACATCTTCATCGGAAACAGGGCTCACGGAACTGAGGGGTCCGTGAGCTGTTTAGAGAGTTTGGTACTCTTACTTACACCAAAGCGCTCATACATTGAGCGTGTCGGTCTGCTCTGATCACGTTCCTATCTGAATGCCACCTTAGTTGCCAGTTCCCTAGCTATCAGAAGATTCTCCAGAGTGGAGAGTGGATGATGATGTCTACTGACCGTCCGAGGATAGGTATGCGTAAGCGGCTCTCACAGGTTCATTGATCTATTCACTCGCAAAATCGTCGGACCGCAAGCTAGAAGCTTTACATCGATTAGGCTGGTGTCGATAATTATTCGCAATCGAGAATATTAATTTTGAAATTTCCTGTTTTGTAATTTAAATTACGAATAATTTTGTTGAAATTTCACAGTTCTTAGGGGTTGTGCAATATACAATCTTTCCTTATCCTAGTCTACTGCAGGAAAATATTTCGCATCAACATAATACTGCCTGCCCTTCGCCAGACATAGAAGAGGGTTGTCTCAGGCAGTACGTGGTCTGGTCATTGCAAATGCCAGATTAACTTCCAAATCTTATACTAATATTTTACCTTAAACATTCCACATAAGCTAGGCTTATATATATTAGTGGTTTGAATGTAATGTCATGTAATGTCGTCTAAAGACTCGTAATAAAAAAATAATAAATGGTAAGTGAAGACCACGGCCATCGACATCGACGTACTGTTATACGGGAAACCTCACTAGGGTTTTTAAAAAATAAGATTTTAATAGTGACAACAAAACGTTATATTTGGAAATGGAACTTAGTACAAACTTGGAAACAGAGTGACTTAGAATTAATATAATTACTAAAGAGGTTCAACCCGAACCGAGGTCTATGATTAACTGCCCGTCTTTTCCGTCTCTGCTAGACCCAAAGTCTCAAGACTGCTGACATGATAGCTTAAGAGTATGATCTGCCCTTCTGCTAGCATACACGGGGTATATCAGTACGATCTTATTCCTCGTGGGTGACAACGCTTCTTCATCATCATTCCTTATCGAGAAAGAATGTGGGCGACGCGGACCGTAGGTATCGCTTCTCATTTGGTGAACTATGTGCTCGTTTGTCACTCACAATGCAAAAAAAAAAGATGCACATGGCTCGTCAACTCCGTCCATCAACGGGTTAGATTGAATACCACGTTACCTGTAATTGTGTCGAGAATAAATGGGAATCGAGGAAATCAATCTATATACAATCTGTAACAGTCAGATACAAATGCTATCTGCATTCTCACCGTACATACAGCCGGACGGAACTGACTGACGGACTCTGCGAACATGTATTCTCACTGCTTATTGCTGAACTGGCATACCTTCATGATATCACAAATAATATTGTTGGCTGTTCGGAGCTACCGGGGTACATACCAGGCATAACCTTTACACATAGAAACGTGTTGTACATTCCATTAGCTAAAACTAAGTAATGGCAAAGTAGTGGTAGAGCTACACTGCAGTTTGTTTCTATCTGCAGCATGAATGGGTCAGGTCGACCGGGGTAGGATCACGCCCTTACGAGAATACCAAAAATAAATGAGTAAAATAGCATCATAACACTGCTGTGTTTCGTCTGGTTAGTGCAGCGATCCGGATACCTTTATTACTAGTGATGCGACATTCCATCTCAGTCCCCGATGACAACCCCCGATGACATAGATGTCATGAGCCGCAGGAATCACTTGCCATCAGGTGAACTGTGTGCTCGGTTGTTACTCTCAATGGTTGGCCTGTCATTCTGTTCGTCTTACTATTAAAATCAGAAAATAAAGATTTACATATCTTAGATATTGTTACAACAGCAAAATATTTGGATCAGATGACTTTTGGAACAAATTCCACGCATAATTGGAATACTTGTTTCGGGAGCAATGGGGATTATATATTCAGAACTATGACAGAAAATAGGTATAAAATGTAGACGTCTATATCATGCAATCTTTTACTTTTGTTTTGTTTTCAGTTTTGATAAGTTACATCTATGGTTTCAGAAAAAGGTCTCGTGAGGATGACACGTGCGATTTCATGCCGCTATCGAAAAGGATAAATAACTTACACATAAATAACAACCTCACAAGCCCACCTATTTCTCAATCTGCTGAACACAATGGAATAAGTACAGGGGAAAATGGGATTTCGGCTCAAATTCCTATCCAAAACTCTGATCAAAGGCCAAATTATGAACCCGGTGTCACTTCATCACAAAGCAGTTATTATTATGAAAATAAATTATTATTTGAACTGCATTTAGAGAGAATACAACGATCAGGACAACAATTTCCATTTTGAATTACTTTAGAGTAATGCATGTTTAATTTAAGTTGCGTACCTGTATTATCATACTAACTAGTTTGTAATATTATTTTAGACGTAATAAAATTTTGTTCATTTAATCGCATTTTTTAAATTGTACAGTCAACGTATGGTGTTATATCTGTGTACCACATCAAATCCCACTATACAATATTATATAAAAATATTATGATCTTCACACGTTTAAGTTTTGGCTCATTTAGTGACCGCTAATTTATTCTATACTACTGTAATTGATTAATTAATTTAAACATACCAGACTGAAATTTAGTAGTAAGCTTTGCTTGTTTGTATAAGATTTACACAAAAATTATTAACCGTTTGTTTTTAGTGTTTTTCAATAAAGAACATATAAACTGAACTGTCTTCATTAAATTTAGTAAAATTATTTTACGTAAAACAAAAAAACTAAGTGTACTATGAAAATGTAAATTAGATACATTGTCAAAATCATAAAATGTAAATAACGATGACGAATTTGGAAACTACGCCAATCACGTAGTAGAATTTGCGCGCCACCTGGTGATAAGCTTTCTAAACGTCAGATCAGTAATGGCGGATTTCATTTGTTGCATATCGACTAAATATTTTATTTATTTTATAGACCTGCAGGTTTCCTCAAAATATTTTGCTTCGCCGCTGTGCACGTGGTATACCAGCATTTAAAATTGAAATTGACAATTTAATTGACGTCGTCATTGGGAATCGAACTAGATTTTCTTTGAGTACTGTCAATTTAAAGCAAGCGCTTGGTTACCTTCTTCTATATATAGCAATATATTTTTTTATATTCATTGAAATAATTTGATGCCACAAATCGTACGCTGTATTAAACTCCAAAAAGTGGAGCAAGTTGTTACTTAACTAAGCTAATGTCTCAAGATAATATTGAGAGTAACAAACATAATGACATACGCAAGCCCCGTCTTTGCGCATGCCTCCCCGCGTCACATTCACCGACTTCAGGTAATACAAAATCGTTTCATGCGCAAGGCCACCGGTGCGCCGTGGTTCTTGCGTAACGAAAATCTACACATAGATCTTGAGCTGCCGACCATAGCTCAGTACCTGAAGCAGGCTTCTCGCCGATATTTCGACTCTGCCGTCACACACCGAAACCCTTTGATTGTAAGTGCCGCCACTTACAATCCCATCGCGAATCACAGATTTACCCGCGTCCGTAGGAGACCGAGGCACGCCCTCGACGACCCTGACGACGCAACCACCAGGCCCAAGCCCTTCATAAAACACAACACACAAACATTGCACCCTCATATCGCCCCGCCGATGGCGAGGGCGTCGCAAACAAAGTTATTCGCGATACCGCCATGTCACTGGCCGGTTCTCTCCAGTCCATACAGATAGAAGCGTTGCTGGAGTTTCTTGCGCCACTTCTTCTCCAGCGCCCACGCATTCTGAAGTGGTGGTACAGGTAGTTAATAATAATAGTGATATTAATTAAGATAATCCTCTGTCAGAAGCAACTGACCGAGCCGAGGTTCGGCCCTCTTGGGCACCCTCGAGTCAGACGCTCTCGCGAAACAGGGTAACGGTCCAAGCCGAGGCTCCCTCTCGGGAGCCCTTGCGCTGGTTACCCATATATAGAGGTCTCGACTGAGAGCCATAAGCGCTCGGTCACCTCTCAACCCGGTGAAACTGTAAAAGCCCTGGGGCTAACAGCGGCCATCAGCCCGAAAAAAAAAAAAAAAAAAAAAAGAGAGTAACAAAATGCATTATAATACGCTACACTTATTGCAACAGCTATTAAATTACTGTAGATAGTGTTACTTTAAGATCTTCCCATTTAAAAATAATGAGGGCAGCCTATACCTAAAGTTGTAATTACAGGGAATAAAAAAAATAAGTGGAGGTATTCGACTAGCTAGACTATTACATTTCTTTTTTCAATTTATATTTAATAAGTAGAAAGATAAGAAGAATAGAAGTCATGTTCACTTCATCGTTAAAGATCCATAAGATGCATTCGTTCGGCTGCCCTACCGTCTAACGGTAAGATTCGTTTGAATAAGTCGAAAATAATTATGAGCTTTTTTATGAAGAAGAAGTATGGTCGCAGTTCATAGAATGGTAATTGATTTCTTTTTGGATTGTGCCACCCATAGTCATCTTCAATAAGGAATCATAATACAGATGAGTTGTCACATCTAAGGATAATCGAATTCCGCGTCACCAGTAATAAGGTCTTCTTTCGCCAGCTACTATATTATGCTCGTATTTCGGAGCTTTTGTGACACCTACAGAACTATAATATATATGCAGTATCAATCACAAAATGTTGCCCAGATCGAAAAATAAATACTAATAATGATTCGATTTTTATATATCGATGAAAATCGTCGTGGATTATATTTATTTTTTTTGTGAGTATATCAGATGTTTTCATTACATAAAAAATTAAAAAAATAACTTTTAATTACTTCTATTTTGAAAAAACTGGGAAGATAATATCATTTTATATTTATAAATATAATTTTTTTTTTAATAAAACAAAACAATTTAAATTAATTTTTTTTGTTGTATGATATGTACGAATAATTTGTGACTTTGGTTTAAGGTTTGCAAATCTTTTTATAATCCAATAATTTGGTGCCCTTGAAGCTGGAAGAGCTGTATGAGAATCCTTAAATGAGCGTGTATTAAGTAGCTGTGTTTCATCAGGTAGCACATATTATTTAAAAAAAACGCGAGTGTATTTATGTACGCACGTAAGAAGTTATACTTCTTTAGCGTAACAAAACAAAAATAACTAAAACCTTTATCCCAGGTGTCAGTTTCACTCTTTCTTTGTGAAAAAAGACATTAAATGCAATTGATTACAATTTAATTAAATAAATTATCAATTATTAATTAATTATTAATAATAATAATGATTAATTGTTATTAGTAATAATGATTAATTATTAATTAATCATTATTACCATATCTTATTTATAATCACACACAAATACACATGTATATTTATGGATGAATATATTTATTTATCTTCACTGATATAAAACACGTGTTGTAGATTCATATATATATATATATATATATATATATATATATGAATAAGTATCTTGAATATATGTATCGGTTCTCACAAAACTTGAGAGACAATCCACCAACTACCAATCAACTTTATGGTATCGCTTTTAGATGTCGGTGTGCGCCTGCGTCGTAAAAATACAGTCTCATCATTTTTCCCAAACGGGCCAAAAGAAGTATAACTTCAAAAAACTCAAGTATAAGTAATTCCAGTATGAGAATCAGACGCCTTATGCCGAAAGATGCGATATGATCGAAGGCATCTCGTTCAGCACACGCGGTACTTGCAACGTAATTAGGACCGACTCCAATAAATTGGAAACATCGGCAAAGACACGGCGATATTTGGGTTAAGTGGGTTAAGGAAATCTCCAAAAGTATTTGGCACACGCGAAGCCAAATATTCTTGGACATTATCTTTTCATAACCGCTTTTATGTTTGTTTTATTTTAAGTTTTGGTTTGATGCAATATGGCATACTGTCCACGGGTTCCTGGCTTCCCAGTACAGGAACATTATTTTTGTATCATGAATTGATGGTTTTTAGATCTGGGTGTGTATGTCCCATGTCTTTGGTACTCAACCTGAACTTTCACATGCCTTACATCGGACTAGAGAAAGCTACGACGAGTGAGTGCCTCTGTGTTTGTGCAAATGCTTACGGCACTATGATATATCCTACACCGATGATATCATCTGATGATAACCAGAAGACGTTAAGATATACCCACACAGTTCGGACGCCAACGTGCTCAATAATCGTTCAAAAAAAACACATCGAGTTTATTCAGCTTTAATCCCTTGTGGACTGAGATACCTCTTCACCAGAAATATTGTTTCTACTTTATTTAACCTGACGAAACGTATTAGCGTTCGTCCTGGTATTTCGGAAAGCGTGGTGGTAATTAATAACTACCTAAGTTGGAGTGGTTAGTGGGAATGTTAATATTTCATAGCTAGCATTCTTTTGAAAAAAACAAATCAACTCACACAACAGTTTCTTAATTTGTTCCTTGTTATTGCCTTCTTGCTCGATTAATCTATATATATCATCAACTGGAGCTGGTGGTGGATATACGATCTCCTCTAAAACTCGTTGATCTGTATTGGAATACGCTGTTGATACGTACACGAAGGCCTGCAAACCAAATGTGATATTTCATACATGTGTAGTTAAAACCAATGTTTCATTCAATTAAATACTGGAGCTATACTTATAAAGTAATAAAAATAATGTTTATATATATGTATATATATATATATATATATATATGTGTGTGTATATATATATATGTGTATAACGCTAGTGATATCATCCCATGTACGAGTAGCTATTATTTTATGACTAGAATTTTAAGAATCTTGTTTCTAATAATGAACTTTACAAGAATACCAAACACTTCAAACAGTTATTGACACTAAAAAGCGAGATTATGATTAGACTGCTTCATATCACACAATTTCTATAACTTATTCCTACTTTTATATATCTTCAAATTTTGTCACTAACCGTTGTATAGCGCAGTAGCTCGTAAGAGCACGGTTCGACGCTTCTTTTTATTGACGATAGATGCTGTTAACCAAAAGCTGGAACTTTTATTATAGAGTAACTAGGGTAGGGTTCTCGAGAGGGAGCCTGGGCTTGGAATGTTAATGTACTTACGCGTAAGCAAACTGATTTGAAGGCGCCCGGGAGTGCGAATAACGGCTCGATCAGTTGCTTTAACGACATAATGTTAAAAGTATTAAGGATAAGTTGTACCACCCACTTCCGAACGCGTTGGCCCAAGAAATGAAGTGGCGAAAGAAACTCCAGCGACGCGGTTTTATGTGATTATATAAAATATATTGCGAATTTGTATGTAAATTGTGTCGGTATTGTACTAATCCTTAAAGTTAATAATGGCCGAAACTAAACTACGTGTTGGTGCTGGATAGTGGCGGAAATCCTTTCCTCACACTTACCATTAGTATCCCTAAGCGCCTGGGCAGAGTTTATGTTGCACTTCTGGTTAAAAGTGGAAATAAAGAAGTTATTATGATCAAAGTGACCCCGATTAAGGTGAAAAAAGAGGTTAGCCTGTTTAGAGGTTTTATGCTAAAAACTAACTGCAATTATGTGTTGAATTTGAAGTGACCACTTGTAGGCAACAGTGTTGTTAACGGGACCTGTTTTACAGTTATTATGAGTCACTAGCAACCCTGAACGTGACCCGTTTGTCGGATGAAATTTGGGTCACGGCGTATTAGTTATCTGTGTGCAATTCGCCTAATGGGCAATAGAGCAAATTTTCTTGTTTGACCGCGGCCAGTACAAAGAAGGGTACTTTGAAAGATTATATGGGTTCGAGTGTACAATCAACAAGTTCTGAGCATTCTGGGATGTGAAGCGTGCTGAATTCCTTGTAATGTGTGTAAGGATGCTCACTGTACTCTAAGTAATCACATTAACGTGCCCAATAGAGCTAGGGCTGGCCGTGTAGGCCATATTGGCTCTAAATTTTACACGACCTTTGTGTTTTTCCTCATTCAAGTTCATTGCTCTGTGTCTAGTGTATATTTCAGCCTCGAATTTAAACCCCCTTCGCGTTATAAGTTTGAAGCTTTTTTCTGTCTGTAAAAATGGATGAGTTTCTATGAGTTTTTTTTCCAATTAAAAGTTGCTTTAGCCATATCTTCGTGCCTTATTGGTTTAGCATTGTCTGATGTTTTCAAAAACCCAAATCCGCGCCCGTATTACTAATTTTTATTTAGCACCTTCTACTTGGCACCTATATTTATTTTTTAATTCGTTTCGTTTTAATTCGCGCGCTTTGTATATAATATTCTTGTCATAAATTTAAAATTGTATTAATTTATTCATTATTATGTTACAAGACTTACGTATAGTACATCCATTCAACAAAATCTCCAGTCATAAATTAATTTGTCTGTAGAGTTACTTGTAGCCACTAAACATCGCAATGTATTTAGTCCCGCTGGAGAGCGAGCATACTATGCTAATTGATGTGAGCGTTTATTTTAGCGTCGACTTAGTACACGGTGCGAAGTGCCTAATAAACATTTAGCTGAACTAGAAACTGTTCTCGGGATCTGTGCCGATAGACGCGTCTGCGTGGGGACAACGACATTAAAATAATATCTGAAAATGAAAGCCGTGTAACTAAAACTGTTGTAAAAGAACAACAAAGGACGACGCCTTTTTATTTGTTCGTTGAGCAAAGATTTTATTGAGAAAGATGTTTGATTTTTAACTGTAAATGTCTGCATTATTTTATAATGGCCAACGGGTCACCTGATGCTAAGTGATTCCTGCTGCCGCCACCCACGTACATATTTGATGACAAATTATAACTATAATGAGCACTATACTATCACCGCTTAGGATTTTGGTTTTATTTTACTCATCAGACGATACTAGGTAAGGACGCACCTGGTATTTTACGCTGATATGATAAGTAGAGAATAGAAAGCGTGGTGCTTCGCAGGTCTTTGTGCTACGTCTAGTTTCTAGCTACGGCATGGCTGTACTACAAAATTGTTTTATAAAGTTTCCTCTTACCACGATATATTCTCTGCTCAAACCAAAGGTAGGATGGTAGAGAATGCCTTTTGCCATTAATTCCGCCTTTTCGAACAATGTTTATTTTTCTTGTGCAATTAAAGTATAAATAATAATAATAATGAGAAACAATTGTATTGTCGTGTATTTTTGTGTTTGTTTACCTTTTGTTTCCGTACCGTTTTACTAGTAGAATGTAGATCAGAGTAATTATGACATTGCTTGAAATAGCGACGACGACTGAATGTCTTATTTGCAGAGAACGGAAAGATATTTCGTACGTTCAGGTCGTCATGATTATTTCACGATATCCACCGCATAACCTCAACCAACAGATACATTCATCAAACGAAACCCGCTCCATAATACGACCGAAATGTAAAGAGCTTACTAACATCTTGCTAAATGGAAATACGTAGCTCATAGTATTAATGAATCTCGACCTTATAGGACAGTTATACGATCACTTTTTCGCCCCATCCTTGCACTAATAACATTCGAGATATACGAAACGTTTCGCTTTAACTCAAGCGATCCATTAACAACTCTAACACTATTATTTTACGGTGCAAATCTGAGGGTCGTCAAAAAGCTAACAATTTTCGAATAGAATGGAAAAGTGTGCGCAAGGAGGCCGGTTAGGCGAATTGTTGTCTTGGTACATTGTTTTAAGGTGAATTTTGTTTACGTTGACATTGATCGGCGCTTGGGACAATAAAATTATCGTCGATGTCGAAGCGCGGCGCTCGACTTGTTTCGGAATTCGACTTCGTCTTTGTTACTAAAACCGTCAAGTACGTCTTCATGGTATCGAATTTTATCGATTCTTAGGATTTTTTAACATCAACAAACGAATGTGCGATTTATTAGGAAAATATATATTTCGACTATATCAATGGAGGTTAAGTGGAATGCCATGCCAATGCCAAATGAGTGGAAATTAAGTTTATTTAAAAATAAATTATTCTTATTTTTAATGATGAGTTCGATTCCTAAAATATTTAGCATATCAATAGTTGTTTCTTAATCCATTGGAAGGAAGTCCGCTGACGCTGCAACATCAGTTCTGTATTCGGAACGTTTACATCACAATAGAGAGCATTAGTCCGATCCACATTTGACATCATTATCTGTGGACGACTGACGATAACCTGCGAGCGCGAGTCGTCGCTCCCGCCCCCTCTGACGGCAGTCGCGCGCTACGTCGCCCGCCGAGTTGTGTTGATATTGGTTCCCGTGTTTATTTCACAAGCGGCGCGACTAAGGGCGTGCGTTCGCTTTTGGCGGGCATTCGCACGAACGTGGTCCGAATGAGGAGGATAATCGTGCACTGTCCACTCACCCCTGTGTACGCGTGAAATCACACGGACACGGACCTAGTAGGATTGCAGTGTTGGATATTCGGATAGTGGTGCGCGGCCCGTGGTTTTTAAGAATCCGACGGATGTAATGTCCATAATGTTGACTCATGCATGACGCTCACTTGATCGCTGGAACTGCTTAAGATCATAGATTGGAACTCGGCGTCCGAATATTATCATGAACCATTTCCTATATCAAGCATTACTTAAATAAACTTACACGGAGTTGTTAACCGAAACGTTTGTCATTTTAATGACATTGCTAGTATTCTTTTAATAAAAAATAACAACACGTTAAACCAAGATTATTAAAAGAAGACACACTGTCCGTTATCGTGCGAGTTTGAGAATACCGTCCCGGGGTTAACCAGTCTCGTTGAGCAGACTTATGAGGATAATTCACGTCAACAATACAGTTTATTAACAGTTAGTTATGCGTCGTGATGATATCGCGCCTACAATTAAATATTAATACGTGTTTGAAGGGTCGTAGGCGTCCCGCACGGGATTTATCGTGCCGCTTAACGGCCCTTTAAATGGTTGCTAACAAAATGTATTGTAGAAGTGAGAAATCTGATTAATACTGTAATAACTGCTACAAGTAACTGTTTGTACTGGATGGGTTTTTTAGTACTAAATACTATACGATTTTTACAATGGGCTATTATGCAGTTTTCGTTATCGATTATGACCGCGGTGATGTCCTCTTATTAATGGCTTCGGGATGTTTTGACGAGCCGTCTCGACGGGCTAGGATGTCTCTATTGAGCCAATTGCTTTAATATGCTCCCAGCCTAACGATCACCACGTAGCACACAAGTTTTAATAATGAATGACAGAAGTGCTGTCAAAATTACTAGTGGAATTCTTGTACTTGGGACGTTAGTTTGCAAGTTCTATATCTATATATACACATGTATATATATATATATATATATATATATATATATATATATATATATATATATATATATATATATATCGTCGTTACCCCGTTCGTGCTGGAGGCAGAAACAAGCTCCATCGTTTTGCTCTAAAAATATTATATTATATTAAATATTACATGTGAGAAATATATTTGACTATTTATGTACTTTTTTTTAAGGGAAATAAAGTTCGAGCTCACAAAAACCAATTCCCTAATATCAATAAGTTTCGGTTGTATGAATTTTAAACACAAGACACAACTCGGTCAAGTTTGTGTCCGATTACGGCAATTTTTTTTTACCCTTCTTAATATTACCTTGTCACGTTTGAGACGTAATAACCTGAAAAAATGATGTCTATATCAATATTCATATTTCTCTTCTCTTATTCGAAGAGGTTAAAAGCTTCTTTATGTTGCTATATTTGTTTTTTTTTTATTTTATAAAATTTACAAGCTCATCATATTATCAGCTCAACTAATGGTTAGTGACTACCGCTGTCCATAAACATTCGCAGATGCGCTGCCGGCCTTCAAGAAAGATCTAGGTTGTTCTTAGAGGTCCCTAAGTATCGGTCCGGAAATACCGCTGGTGACAGCTGATTCCACAGGGTAGTAGTGTGCGTATTTTATAAATAAAATAATTTATCCATAATATAAAGTAGTCATTGTACTATAAAATACACTTGTATAAATCATTATGATTTGTAAGAAACAGCATGGCTAATAAGTTTTTTTATGTATTAATCTAACAACACTAATTGTCACATTTCTATACCGTAAACCTATTTAATAATACTAACTATATATATATATATATATATATATATATACGAATATGAAACATTTGTTTAAAATACTCGTATATTTAGCTCTATCATTCGTTCCATATCTCATTACAGTATAATTACGAATAATAAGTACCGTTGAACTAAATATATTTGAGGACTTTATCGCGTCTGATTTTATTTCAGCCCATTTACGAAGTTTGATTAAGTGGTTTTGTAAAAATTACAAAGGTCACTAGCACAATTTTTTTTTATTTCATGTTACCATGTTGACCAACAAGAACACAGTGAAGCTAAGTGATTCCTATGGCCCATGCCACCTTCATTCCTTCTCGATGAAGAAATGAAAATAGATATGAAGTAGAAAGATATGGATGCACCTTATTAACTTTGAAGGCAATGATGAGAATACGTCATTATCAGTTGTTGGGGACATTTTCTTTTATAACCTTGAGGAATCATAATGCAGATGTCATCCTTGTTGACTCAGATGGAATGCCTCGTCACCAGTAATAAAGGTCTCCGGATCCCTGCACTCACCAAAACATGACAGCAATTGCTGCTATTTTACGCTGATATTCTGTGAGGGCGTGGTCCTGCGGTGTCGAGCTGACCCACTCGTTCTGTAGCTAGAAACGAACCGCAGTATAGTTCTACCACTGTTATGCACTGTTTCCGTTTTTCTCACTCTCGACACGGCAGTGGTAAAGCCACGCTGCTGATAGTTTCTAACTGCAACATGAATGGGTAACGGCTAATCCGGAAGAGCACCATATTGTCACGGAATATCAGCGTAACGCCGATGTGTTTCGTATGGTGAGTGTATTGAATGCTGTAATCCAATTACAGACATACAATCTCAGCCGTCAAACGGATAAAACATAAGTGAAGACTTTATTAAGGATCGATGTGTATAAGATAGGTCCAATCATTACTAACTCGTTTGCTCTTTTCTCACCCCCTTATATCATATATTAAAAAAAAAAAACAAAGCGTGGCTTTGATAAGCACTTATTTAAAGCCGTTGTTTTGTCGCGTTGACGGATTGACATTAAAATGACCATTTAATAAAACTAAATTTAAACAAACAAGCTGCTTATCGGCAGGAAATTAAAAAAAAAAGTTCTTCCAAGTTGAACCGTAAAATTGATATTTTAACTGCCTAATGACCGCGTTGACTTAAGGACGGAAACACGAATATTATGAAGCGCGATAAAAATGCTATGTTTTCCTTTACAACAATAACTGGTGTTTCTGGTGGCGATAAGAAACGCACCAGATGTGGCACTGCTATTGCAGAGATTCAATAGACGTGTTCTTGTGTCGTATTAAGGTTTTGTCACGCAAAGATAGTTTACTCATTATATTTATGTGATTGCAATTCATCTTCATTCAAGCCTATTCGCAGTCCACTTCTGACTTGGACACAGGCCTCCCCCATAGATAGCCACGATACACGATCCTGAGCCACATGCATTCATGGACTTTCCACAAACAAGCATAGGTCGTCGCTCCATCGGGTAGTCGATTGGCTTACACTGCAACTGGCAGTCCGAGGTTGCCACTTAGGCTTCTTCAACTTGGCACCCAACTATGTTATACAATTACCTGTACTGTTATAAAATGTTTATGTGACAACTTCATGAAAATCTTTTTAAATTTCTTTTTAACCTTCCTCGCCATTTGATATAAAATCGTAAAAAATTTAAGCCTGCTTTTAGATTTTGATTCGCCACGATGACTTCTATAAACCACTCAAATCTCGATGGTGGCAAACAGGGATAGGGTGGATATAATCAGTTGATCATTACGGTAAAATAATTATAACTATTGTATATTAATATGAAAATCTTTTTATATTAAGGATGATAATTCCACATTAATATCGCCAATTACAGGACATAAAACGAGCAATATAACCACGCTATCACTAATGTTATAAGAGTTTAAGACGAAGATATATAAAAGGGTGTGTGAGATAAGATGTTTTTTTTTTTGTGTGTGAGTATTGCTGTTGGTCCGGAGACCTTTACAGCTTTATATAATTAGGCTCGCGAGTGGGAGGCCCGCTGAGTAAGGAGACAACGACGATGCTGCACACCCGCTGCACTCCGACCCCTGTGGACGAAGAACGTCAACGACAACAGAGGGCCCCTCATAAGGAGATACGAAACCTCGACTCGGGTCGCAATCTAAAGGGAGGAACGACGTTCTGCGAGTTTCCGTCCTTTCGTTATGGAAATTCCTCGCATTCGGACAAAGCGATATGCGTTTTCGTTTTTGTTGCGAACAGCTAAAAGGAAAAGGGTTGTCTTACCGTCCCAGTATAATGTGCGTGGCTTCAAGAGAAGTGCTAGCATGGAGGTTTACATCACCACTTAACAAAAGGTGGGATTGCAGACAAGCACAGGCTTTCATGCATTTAAAAAATAGTGGGTACTGTTAAAATTACGTGGAATGATATATGTTTATATCTACGAATGTAATATCTGTTATAATATTTACTTTATTCTAAATAAAATTTTGCACAGTTAGTTGACTCCTTAAAAAGGGCAGTACCTTCCCTTAATGGCATAACAAAATAATTATATTTAAGGTAATATTTGTTTTTTTCATCGATTTTACGATAATAAATATGTGTATGTGTGAGAGAGAGGAAGTACATGTGCCTCATATACGTACTTTACGTTTTTTATATTTATTATTAACTAAATTTTCAAGTTCCTTGTAAATATTTTGCAACCAATGGAGAAATTTCTTTTTTTCATATGAAACTTTTACTATTTTTTACAATGAACTTGTCTTACAGGACGATTTCACTGTATATTTAACAATAAGGACGTTGACAATATCAAGCTTAATCTTTAAGCTCATTTTTAGGCTCAAGTTTTTCACTAGTTGTTATTTAGCACTTACTTTAAGTTTTTAGTGTGTTAGTCTCAGTCTTTGTCCAAGAGAAATAAATTTTTATTATTATCATTGTTATCAAGAAAGTTGTAATCGCAGTACTTTTGTATATTAATGTTCGCAGTTCAAAGTAAGTTCCAGACCAGGCTTCTTTTTGATTAATGGATCGGACCTGTGTCATTAGGAAGGATATTGACGTCATGACGATAGTTGATTGGCAGTTTCGTCATGGGGATATACACGTACCTATATAGAACTTATAACAGAAGCAATAATACGTGAAGCCCCACGCTACCGTCAGCTGGGTCAAGTTAAACGGACCTGTTTGAGATATGAGGCGAGATTGTTCTACGGGAGGGGAAATGATTTTAGAAAATAACAAAAAAGATTTCGCACAACGATTAACTATATTCATGTATTTACGAAATATGAATAAAATACTAAATATGCGTGTTTAATATTTTGATTTTAGATACAGCGGTACTTTGTTTGCACGTTTTTTCGTTTTTTATGTTATTAGATGTAACAAGGCACATACGCTCCTCCATGTTAAATTCAATTAGTTTCTATTTAATGTTTAAGGCAGCTTTTACTCAGACATTACTTCAATCATATCAAATAAATATAAGTCGATCAGAATTAATTTCGAATTCATGAACGATTTGAAATATGAAATAAATTTACACGAAGAAATTGTAGTACTGCAGAGTTCGATTGAATATACTAAACTATAAATAGAATCGAATGGGTTTGGAAATTTCACGTCGGATCTGCAACGTGTGAAGAGGACAGGTAAAAGGTTACTCAATTTCTGTACTAGGACACTTCAGTAGTTTATCGATTTTTAATCTATTATTATCGGCAGATGAAATGCGGTTGCTCCCGAAATATAGCTTAAATTTCTTTTAGTACATTTATTTTGTCAGATTCTTAACATACATACTTTTGAGCATAGTAAGTAACGTATAATAAATTACTATATTTTACATTTTGTTGTAATAGTGATAAATATATATTCCAACATTTTTTTAAAAGATTTTATAATTGATTTTCTTTAAAAGAAAAGTACAATAAATTTGCTTAATTCCGCACTAAGTAGAACATTTTATGCGTTTTACCTTGCACTACCCTCCCTCCCTAAACATTATGCGGTTACAATCTCTTCTTTTCTCGTCTTTTTACTTTGCACTACCTAATTACTAACCTACGTATGATAGGCCAACAGTAATAATAATTCAAAAATAGTTAGAATTTTAGAGCAACCGGTCTTTTAATATTGAAATGTTGCAGTAGATGGCGTTGTTCTAAGTTGACCGCACAGGTGTGGAGTGGCGTCTTAATCTAAAATCTAATCTGTTATATATATGATTATAACTTACGTGTACAATACATCCTTGCCAGAAGAAATTATTATGTAACGTGAAATTGAAATATTGGTTTTCTGTCAATAGATCTAATTTCGCCGAAGAAGTTCTTCGATATGTAGTGCAGCATATCTTGATAATATGATTGGATTTCATAAAAAAGTTTGTTTTTTGCTTTTATTATAGGTTGAATTTTGACTTGCAAGTTAATAATAATGTTTGCTCATGCTTCCATCATAGACAGACAAAATTCACAGGCATTGTACAATATTTCATTTTTGGTCATACACTAGGGAAATAATTCATCGACCTCCTTTTTTTTATGACGTAGTTGTACATTAAATCTCAAAAAAATGGGAATCCTTGCAATAAATGCAAATCACACAAAGCACATATTTTATAATAATCTCAAATATTTAGTCTAAATTAATTCTTTCATAAAATTTTCTGCGCATCAGTCTCCCGCAATATACATGTAAACATATGTAAATATTATTGGTTTAACTTAATTTAATTAACATGTATTGTGGAGAGAAATAAAGAAATTATTATTATTATTATTGGTGAACATAGATCAAATATACGTTGTGTGGAATTGGAATGAGGTATGTAAGTAATACTTTATCCCATTTCATCCTGTGCTAACAATTTATCATAAAAATCTAGTGAACTCCGAAAGATAACCATCACATATTTGATCAGCTTTAAATACTCATCAATTGAAACTGTAGACCCCTGAGATGTGGAAAAACAAGATTGAGTGAGGACCTAAGTCGATAAATGCGGGCTCTGGATTGTTCTATGTGGCAGTGGGGGAGTCCTAGGTTCAGTAGTGGACTAGTGTTGGGCTAAAGTGATGACGATAATGAAACCGTGTCATACAGCTACTACAATGTAATAAGGAAAAATTGCCAAATTCTTTAAAAAAAATTCAAAGTTTTCCTGCTTGTCTGTATAGCACATATCAGTTTATCACAAGGTCATGAATACATATTATTCAGGTAAAATAGTTATTAAAAAGTAGCTTTATGGAGATTTTATTAAAAATTCACATGGCACTCAATATGATTACAATATACATATTCAAGTCTACAAATATTTATAAAACTTAAAATCAATTCTAGTTATAATGTAATGAAAGGCATTTTGTGTAATTCATAGTTCAACTACTAATTGATCCTGTTCCACTGATGCATAACAATAAACCATTATCAAAGTTCAATATATACTACACACCTCAATGAGACTAACTATGCTGCAATCTCTATAATACATCAGATGTTATCAGAAAACTTTAAAATTTCATGTATTAATTAATAAAAAAGTCAAGGATGGGGTGTCCATGACTTTAATATATATGCATGGATGTGATCATTATATCGCTCAAAAAACTTTTTTCACTCATATTGAAAACTAATAATAAAAATATATTGATATCTCTTATATTGAATGTTCCAGCTTTACAATATAAATATATAAGATATTATTTGTGGCATATTATAACCAAACAAAATGAATGGAAAAAATTTACAATATAATTTTTGACGCGCCGACACGACAAAGACGGTTGGTATTGTTCGTGTTGGTTTTGAAGTCAATTAAGAATAATTAAATAATAAGTCAATTTTGAAATCATTTTGGTCATCAAATTTTTGGTGAATTAAGTAATTTTACTCGTACGTGAAACATTTTGTCTAACGATAAAGATGTACTCCTTTGTGAGTCTGTCGACGGCAAAACCTTGTGTCTTTCCTATATGTCTAAAATGGAATACCTCGCCGTGAGTCGAGTAATTTCGAATTTTTCTCACCATACAAAATCACAACAGCATTATGCTGCTTTTCCACGTTAGTATTCTGCGAGGACGTCCTTGTCCGGTTAAAACGACCTATTCATGCTACAGATAATAACTATCAAGTGGGGTACCATTGTAAAAAAGATGTGTGATGCGGATCCCTTAGAGACACAGCATTTGCAATATGGGTAATCCAAGAACTGCTTTACAGCTTGCTATTGGTTCAATTAACTCAACTTGTAGCAATACATTGCTGGATAAAGGCAATTTTTAAGTCCTCGATTCGCTGGCATCGCCTTAATTCAAAGATAGATTGGCAAAAGGCCAATGGCTAAGCAATACGAAATACGTCTACAAATCTATTTAACGGTGACGTAGCAGGAAAAATAAACCGCAATCCTTTGTAGCAGTAACAATGTGTGAGACAAAAGTAGAACAATACCACTAGTCATTTACTGGAATCCACATTTTGCCGTTAAATTGTTCTGAATCACTCAAACGTTCCATTTAATTACACGTAGCGTCTTTGTTTGCATGTCTTTGTTCGCTTGTAATCTGTATTATTTATCACGTGATTATATAGTATATTTTATTATTAAGTGATTCATTTTTAATAATCACGAACTATTATATACATTTATTATTCTTGTGTGCTGTGTAACGGTGAAGGGAGAGTGTTTGACTATTAACACGTTTGGTATTGGCTTTGATTTTCAGTCGAAGTAAACTTCTGAATCATCTGATCAAAGATAACTTTCCGAGTCTTGGATTTAAGGTCATATAAAAAGTTCGTTCAAGAGCGTCGGCAATTCTGATATTGTATCTTAGAATTTGTTTTAGTTCGAGACTTATCGTAATCTATATTTCTTCAAGATAAGCTTTCAAATTGTATAATGGATATATCAACTTAATCTAATAAGATTTTTTATGAATCAGCCTAGAAACAATATTTGTAGACATCAAAATTTTTTTTTATTATTACATTGAGAGTTTTTAACAAACGAGCACACAGTTCACCTGATGGTAAGTGATTCCTGTGACCCATGACGTCTACATTCATCCTTGACAAGGAATTATAATGCAGATGCGTTGTCACCCTTGAGGTCTGAGATGAATTCATTAAGTAGCCTAATTAAAAAAAATACAGACTGATATTATAAGTTTTATTTAATTAACACATGTTTGACTTTACTATCATGATTATCCAAATTAATATTAAAATAGAGCGTTCTACCCATTAAACTTTTATATCTTTCTAACATCGGGTTTGTATTTACGTTAAATTCCGATACTAAATATTTACGAAAAACTATAACCCATCGTGCACTGTCTTAATCACAAACCGCATTGTCCCCTGTCGGCGATCACACAATGTCGGCACAAGTCCGATACACCGACATCGCACCGCCAACAACTACGCTACGCCGACATACTCCGCCGACATGCTTCGCCGACATTTAATGCGCTCGTGTCGCACCATCGGCCCCTGGGGCGGCGTAATTAAAGTCCCGAGTATTCGACATGGCCGAATTTATGGCGCGGTTCTCGGCCCAGCAAAATGTATGGACAAAACGTAATTAACAAAATGTTGAATCCGTGAAACCGGCAAGGTTCGACCCCGTATTTTGTGTAAATATAAGGCAAACATAGTCAGTTTTACGACTTCAATCGTTTTAGTCGTGACATTTGTCCATACGTTATTAGTTGTGTTTAGTTTATAACATTGTGATAAGTGACGAAACTGTACTGCGTGGTGTACTGCTTTGAACCGAAAAGAAAAAGCCAGTCGGCGGAATGGGTCTTAGTCATTTTGAAGAGTGGCCTTGAAAATGGTTGCTTCTTTTTTCAACATTACATTATAGTGCCGCTTGAAAACCAATGGACAGTAACTGCAGATTGGTACGTAAAAAATAACTTTCCCAGAGTGTAAGTAAAAGTTCTCGCAGCAATGTCATTCTTCACTACAATAAACCATCTGCACATTCCGATAAGCTTAGAAGTTTCCGATTTAAAAGCCAGCAAGTGGCGGTGAATGCGGTCCACGAAGCCATTGAAGAGATGCCCACTGAAAACTGAATCCACTGCTTCGGCTAATGATGTTGTGTTTTAGTGATAGTATTCATTAAAATTAAAAATATAAGAACACCTATACTGTAAAAGTGTACTGTACTGCAGTTTATTAATTATAATATTAATTCAAATACAAACACTATTACTATAAAATTAATGACAATATTTATTATATTTAATTGTTGCTTATTACAGTTACTTGATAAGTAAATATTATTTGGTGGCCACCTAGCAATTGTCATAATGCATGAGATATGCATGCACAAATGGTCCATCAGACATGTACATAATTGGCTTTAATGCAATGTTCTATGATGCTTTTCTTTGTATTTACAATTTTTGGCCTGATTTTTTTAACTAACTAATTGTTTCAATAACTAATTGTATAGAAGTTATACACTTCTATACAATTAGTTATTGAAATTTAAAAGCAACAAACTAATGAAGCTGTACCATTCAAATAATTTTTATGTAATTATAATATATTATAATACATTGAAGGAAAATAAACTAAAAAAAGTTTTTTAAAATTATATAATTATTAAATAATATTATATGTTTTTATAATATATAATATTATTTTTCTGTAATCATTGTGTATAACACTTATGCTATGTATTATAAATCATATCGTAATTCAGTTATAATTAATAAAAATAAAGTAACAAACCTTCAGCAGATGTTTGAATTTTATTAGAAAATGAAAACGTAGAACATCTGGAGGCACAGATAGATTGTAAGTAGTATCTGGTTCTGGAATGGCATCGATGCTTGTAACTTGATTTGTACTGGCACCATAGCGAATGATTGCACCAACTATTAGACCTACAAAAACAAGGTGTATCTGGTTAAGTTACAAACTCTAATATCATAGGTTCATAACAGGCTGTCCTCAGTGCATACCAGAGCCTTCCAAGGGCAATAGCTGAATCAGAGGCAAAAAATAAATATGTGTATATGTTGAATAAAGTAGATGCGCACCATATTAAATTGAAGATATCTATTCACGCGTCCCTTAAAAAGCTTTAACTTGCATCATACTAAGAAGATTAACACCTACAATAAGTTCTCATTACTTGATCGTATGTACTGAAAGCTTGAAGGCGGAAAGCCTTGTGAGGACGTTAATATTACTCGACCATGGCTTTTCGTAACTGGGTGGTCCTAAGCTATCGTGACGATTCAAAGTGTTGTCTACAAATCTACTTGAATAAAGCTTTTTTTGATTTTATTTGTGAGTGGCCCAGGATCGTGCTAAATGACAATCTATGTGAGAGGTGTAAGTTCAGCTAAGGACAATTAAAAATGGGCTTTAATGATGATGACGTCATGTTTAGTTGTGTATGTAAGTTTCATCACGAGGCATTTGTCGCGTTCTCAGACGCACAGGATTTCGTTTTAGTTCTACAACGTTGCAATAGATGTCGCTGTGGTAAATTGTTGTGTCCACGCACAGACAGTAATTTATATAATACATGTTTAGTTCCTCGTGTTAACGACACTGCATCCTAATTTCCAAAATTACATTTATTTTTCCCTTACTGCCATGTGGAATTTCTATTAACTTAAACCGCCACTAATTGTGATTTCGACTCGCCATGTACAATTTGTTTGTGACGTTACTTTATATGTCACCCAAAACTCTACATATTTCGATAATTAAAATCTATACAGTAGTCTAAATGTCACAAGAGTATCGAGAATCCTACATAAAAAGGTAGTCGCGTAAAACATAGCCATTCTTCGCAGTGGTGAAGAGTAAGGAATGAATTACGTTGGATATCAAAAAAAAAATAACAAAGCAGAGAATAAAGCTGGCACCTAAGGTTACTTATAAAAACATCTGTGATGATTTCACTAAGCCTGTAACAGAGACTGAAGGTTAAGCAAAAAAATGTATAATAATATCTTCGAGATGAGACGGATCGTGAGCGGCTTACGAGTAATGGGAGGCTGGCTTTTTAACTGAGATGAGATAGTAGATCCAGTGAAGGGAGGAGCGGATTATCAAAGAATATGTGCAATAAATTGTGGATTCACCATAAACTTTTGGCGCGAAAAACGTCCTGTTTAACATTCACGCTGCGCGTGCTGGTTAAGCTCTAATTGTATTAAAAAAGCTCGAAGGGCGATACTGAGACTGAGCTTTCACACAATACTTGTGTAAAATAGCAATTTACCACTACTATGAAATAAATATTTGAAAAGAAGCAGATTATCTTATTCCTCACGGGTGACAACGCAAACGTGATCGGAACTGAGATAATGTGGGAGCGTTCCAGTTGTTCCGACCGATAGAGTCGATGGAACACCGTGAAGATCCGGAGTAAAACCTTCCGTTACTAGCGCGGAAGTGTAATCCATGAGGATTTCTCCACGCAAAAAACAAAACAATCTTGATTGGATGGATGTTATGAACCACAGAGATCTCTTAGCATCAGGTGAACTGTGTGCTCGTTACTATCGAGTGTCGTAATGTACTAGGTTAGTGTTACAGATATACGTCCGTTTTTAAAAAAATAAAATTTATTACCATCGTGTATCGCTATGTACTAGATTAGTTTTACACATAGATGTCAGTATTTAAAAATTACAAATTTATTACAATAATATCGTATATATAATACTAGAGTTAGAGTTAGAGTTACACAAATACGTCAGTACTTAATTTGTGTACAATGGAGAATCCAACCATGGATTTCCTTGTACACTTGGTCAGCTGCCTGAAGAGTAAATACCCCGATGTCTTCGAAGACATTATAAAAGAGCAACCCCTACCGGAGGGGCAAAAATCACCCGCGTAGTTTTACATCATACGCTCTATTGTTCCCTACGATATTTCCGCTGTGGTAACTATAATCCTGGATCCGTTATGAACACAAGGGGGACTTAAACACAGCATCACCTTACCAACGAAGGCTCGTAAAACGAAAAGTAAATATTTCACTCACCTATTGTGGATATGTAAATATCGTAATATCTCTCGTCGCAATATCTGTGCACAATGAATGTCTTACCGACATTAGAATCGCCTAAAACTAATAGTTTATACGTTGCGGAAAAATCTAAAGCCATGATTATTGTTTACTCTGTTGTCTGAACGCGGGTGTTAGCTCAAAACATCGGTCGAACTGTCAAAGGGAACACAATGCAGATGTGTTGTCACCGCTGAAACTAAGATAAGATAGGCTTCTTTTTTTTCTTATCGCTGATGACCTCTTGTTGCCCGAGACTTTTACAGCTTCACCACAGCTACAGTAATATTTTATAAATCGATTTCTTCTATTCATACTTCATAATCAGTAATAAGGCCTTCGGTTTCTTCTATCCACCAGACAAAACGGAGAATTACACCACCTCAGTCTACCGAGCCACGTGTAAAATCTTATCTCTTTATCGAAGTTGGATGTGAATCTAGTAAACTCTGTGCATATTTGACGCTTTTTATTAAAAAAAATAATAATAATAAAGATCTCGGCTGAATGCCCTAAGCGCTAGGCCACCTTTTAACTCATTGAAGCTGTTAAAGCTCTCGGACTAACAGTGGCCATCAGCCATAAAAAAAATCAATAATAAAAAGTTAATAAAAATTAGGGTTTTATTGTTTAATAACGTGTAATATACGAGTATGTCAACCCTTTGTGTAAAGCGCGATGCTGCAAAGGGAATTTATTAAATAAAACTTTAATTTTCACAGACTCATTGAGATGTCTTCAGGACCTTGTTAGATCCCCATTCGACTCAAAAATATAGGTTATATTATTAAAGCTTATATAATGTTAATTATATACTGTACTTTACCACCTTTTAATAACAATGCCATATATTACCACCGCCACATCATCCGTAAATAAAAAGCTTACTGGACGCTCCTAAGAGAGATTTAATATTTGTCAAGATGTGTAACGCAAAACGTTGGCAAGTTACTCAGATGTTTTCAATAAGAACTATTTAGGAGACCTTTCTCGTAAAACATAAAATCAACACGGGCAATAAAACACCGTTTCATCAGAGACCTCGAAAAATAACCATTGCAAAAGAGAAGGAAGTACATACAAGGTATTTTTTTTATAGAATAGGAAGTAAACGAGCAATAACTCGACGATAAGTGATCACCGCCGCCCATGAATATCCGCAACACCAGAGGAGACGGCCTTTAAGAAAGGTAGGTAGGCTCTTTCCTTGAAGGTCCCTAACTAATATCGGTTCGGAAATACCCCTGGCAACAGCTGATTCCACGGAGTAGTTGTACGTGGCAGGATATTTTGCGTAAAGCGTAGTTTTGAGGTGTGATTATTCAGAAGGGTTATTGTCAACAGTCTTCTAGTCCATGGTGGACCATCTTGTCCTGCTGACCTGATCCTGTAGTTTTGGTTAAAAATGAATGGCTACCTATAAAAAATACATTTCATTACTATGTGTAGTAACAATAAAAATTATTGTGAACATGTAATTGGTGCTATTTTCCAGTGTATATGTTTTTAGTGGGATTACCTGTAACTAACACCCAGAATCTACGGATGCTGGGAGAGTAGACATTGTAGGCAGTAACAAGTATATAATAAATAAATATCTGCGTTAACCCACATAAAAAATCTGCTTAGTCGACGTAAATTGATTTATCCTAAAGAAGTGAATGTTTAGCTTACTTTTAATATGATGCTAAAATGATTTTGTTTTAGTTTCAATGGCCTAAAACTAACTTAAGGTTCATGTCTCTTAATCACTCCATTGCGACTTTTTCGAAATCTTTGAGACATTTTATAATAATTATACTGTTTTTTTTGATAACGCCCATTAATAACCCTCCTTAGATGACGGGAACACAGATAGCCACCCCATCAGTACACGTCTTGATCTACGTTATTCAAATAAGCTAAATTACAGCATCTAAATGGTCCGCAAATTATACGTTCTGCACGCTGTGCTTGCTGAAATTTTAGCGCTGGAATAATTATTGAAATGAATTATTAAAAATCGAATATAATTCTCGCCGCTCGAAATTCGTATGAATTACTCATTTAATATATATAAGCATCGCAGATAACAAAAAAAATCCCTTACTTATAAATACTTAAGAAATTATTACTCATTTTAAAAATAAATCCATAGTCTCTACAATCTACCTGTCAGTAGTCAATAGGTCCAAAAGTCAGACTTTTTTTTCAATTCAAGTTACCTTTTAAAATAAAACTAAAAAAAGGCGAATAATATTTAACGGGATATTGACCTTTTCAAAATTTGAAAGATTGAAGTTTAAAATAAACACCAATAAAGCAATTCAAACGTCATCCATTAACGAATGATAAAAATATTTATAAGACAACGTATTGAAATGATCGAAATGTAATAACCTTACTTAAATAAATGAAATAATATTTTTTTCTGTATAAAAGCCGAAAGTGGCTATTGCGAATAGAATATTTTTTTAATTTTTTCTGAGGGTAATAAATATGTAGGTATAAATTTTAATAATATTATATTATTTCATTAAAAAAACTGCATTTTCATTTGTAACAGAACTTATGCCCAGACTAGTTATATATATATAAAGGGAAAAGGTATCGTAGTATTTGATATACCCCCAATAGATGGAGCGATGACCTAAACAAGTCTGCTGGAAGTCGATGGAGTCAGAGTCAGGTGGCATGGGATGGGACCTTGCTTTATGGCAATCTATGGGGGAGCTCTACGTTTAGTAGTGGGCAGCTGTAATCATGACGAAATGCCTGTATCTTCTATTTATCAGTAAAAGATTCTCATTTTCTCATATCATGCACAGAATCGTACATTTAAACATTTTCTAGCACGCTAAGTTTTCTAGTGATATGCTCGTATTTCGTCAAGTTTTTCAACGAAATGTATTTTAATCATACACACAACACGATATCGAAATGAACGAGGAATTCGTAATCCAATTAAGCCGTCCTCCGCTCCAACTTTCCTTTTTTTTTCTGATAACAATTGTTGATTATTTAACGTCAGTCAATAATGCTGTTTTATCGTCTGTATCGTGCCCCCATTAGCAGAAGAAACAACGAATAAATGATTAGAAATCTCTGTGTTAGCTAGTAGCAGCTAGTGTCTTGCTATTGCATGCACGTGTCCCGACATGGGTGAGACTACTCCCTCACAGCGCTGTATTGCACGGTGAGTTTAGACATTTCGAGACACAAATATACAGGTAACGAAACACTCAATCTCTGTCCACAAGGGCATCTAAACTGTTTGTTAAGGATTGATGATGACACCATTATATATATTTATTTTGTCTCTTAGACAAAGTTTACAAGGGCGGACAAAATGCCCAGTGGCATTTTTCGCCAATCGACCCTGGGTGAGCACTTCAAAGAAGTATTTCCGAGTTTGAAAGTTGGATAGTTCTTTTAACAAACAACTCGATGTGCTGTGCGTCTTATTTTAAAATACTTTAACACAATACAGTCGGTAGACATTAAAAAGTTCTTATTTTAACTTGACGGCCACTATCTCTGTCTCCTTCTTTCAGAGACAGGTCTTGATTATTGGTAGGCAGCAGCTGCAATTAGTAAGTGGCAGGGGGAGAAAAATTTACTAAAGTTTAAATTACAAAAAGAAACTTAAGTATGTATCTATTCGATATTTCTTTTTAATATTTAAATTCTAATAAGTTAACATAATAAAAGAATTTGTTTTCATACAGATTCTTATTGTCAGTGTTTTTTTTTTCATTTAAACGGGTCTTCTCTAAAGTTTTTAAAGTATTATCCGTAACTGAAGCATCTATAGTCTAACTTTTGAAGCGTCAATAGCCTAATGGTTTAGGGTACGGTCTGTGAAACTCAAGGTCGTCTGTTCGTATCCGCCATTCGACTATTGACGATTCGACCATCTCTTAATACAAGCGTTTAGGCTTCATAGGAGTCGTTAAGCGAAATGATAGAAATTGTTTTTTTTATTACATTAAGAGTAACAATCGAGCACACAGTTCACTTGATGGTACGTGACTCCTGCGGCCCATGACATCTGCCATCCTTAAGGACTAAAATGGTACGCCTCATCACCAGTAACAAAAATCTCCGAATCCCTACACTCGCTACCAGCATAATGCTGCTATTTCATGCTGGTATTCTGTGAGGCCGTGGGCCTTACCCAGTTGAGCTGATGCATTCATTCTACAGCTATAAACATACTGCAGCGTAGCCCTTCCACTGTTAGAACAACAGTAATTCTAACATTCTTTTAAAAAAAAACATCTTACGTTCGAATCTGATCATCTGCTAGTACAAGCATTTTACGAATTTTGGAATGGTTAACGGGAATCTAAGTTTTAGTATCTAGCTAACGTTATTAATAAATTGAAACGTAAAATATGTTTATAATTATATTCTATATTTTACGTTACATTTAATAGAAATTTCTATTAAAATGAAGTTAGTAATTTTTCGATTATGATAACTTTAGCATATAGCTATAATAAAAACTTATTGCAAAGAGAAGTCAATTCAAAACTCCAACAATTTTATTTGAAAAGTATTCAAGTATTAAGTAATTTGATTTTAAGTTTTATAAATGTCAATGGAAGGAATTTAGTTCGAGCCTTAATAAGTTATAAAAGATTTCAGAAAATTAACAAAAAGATAATTCATCATATAATATAATTGTTGTTATATTACTTGAGCGAACTACTATACTCTTTACTATAGTGGCTGTGAGATTGTTTGTACCCCCATTACCATACATATATAAATATATATATATATATATATATATATATATATATATATATATATATATATAAATATATAATATATATTGTATCCCTCACACGTGTTGTCAAAACGCTTTAGCGTTTAGACTGTATATATATATATATATATATGCATAGATATAATGTATATCTGGGTTCGACTACCGAGTTCGTTCTCCGATCCCAGTATCAAAATAGGTTAATGTAACCATCGCTAGGAAACCAGCATAACTTAGAGATAAATAAAAAAAAATTCAATACGTGTCCGCAAGTCGTGCGCCAATACGGATTAGAGCCTCGTGGCGGAGTATGCTCATCTTTTTTAGCCTTCAGGGGGTACCGACTGAGTTTATGCTAGTGTGTAAAAGAGATATGTAACGATGATGCGAGTCTATACTAAGGTAAACACCGGGCGGTATACGTGCAATTTTTCTTCCTGCAAGGAGGTGGCACCTTCCTCATACAATGACAATATTGCGTGTTCGCGAACTCTGTGGCTTTTCCACGGGCATACCAAAAGGAATTTTTCATTCCGGTCTCATGCGCATACGTCATTTCATTTTCAAACACAAAGTATTTAAGACATAAACTTTGCTGAATTCACTTGTACTATCGAAGCTGGTAGTAATAATGTGAAAATAATATAATTTGATATGAAATACAATAGCCCGTGCGATAACTATATTACGAGTATTATGCCAAAAGAAATTAAATACTCCTTACTCATTTGTTTGACACTGGCAAGTTATACATCATCAGTTTATGTTATTTGCTGATAAATTTATAAAATTATTATAAGGAACACTTATTATTACGAATTATTTTTAGGCATATTTTTTGTTTAGAGGTCTCGACTGAGCGCCATCTCTCGGTCTCCTCTCAACCCGGTGAATCTGTAAAAGCCGTCGGGCTAACAGCGGCCATCAGCCAGAAAAAGAAAAAAATATCCGAGAGAATCTCATGATAATTTGCTCGTAACAATAGCGTTCACTCGACGATGTGGTCGTATTATGAGCATAAAAAAAGTAAGCCACAAAAATGTTTTGAACTTTAACCAATTTTGGTGAGTCCATTTGTACATTTGTTGTGTTTTTTGTACATTTATATGACATTGTGAAAATTTTGTTACATAGTATTGTTGAGAGAGAACTAAAAAAACTAATGATACTACACTGCAGTTTGTTTCTGGCTGCAGAATTAATGGGTCAGCTTGACCAGGGTAGGACCACGCCCTCACAGAATACCAGCTTAAAATAGCAACATATTACCGCTGTGCTTCGCCTGGTGAGTGTAGGGATTTATTACTGGTGACGAAGCATTCGCAACTCTTATTCACTTACTACCAAGTGCGTGCTCGTTTGTAATCTTTCATTCCGTAAATTTATTTAAATATCTCATCACAAACATTTTCCATGTTAATATAATCCTTTCGTTAATAAAAATGAGTTTAACATAATTCTTATATTTCTTAAAGCTGAAAGCTTCTTTTAGACTTGTGAACTGAGAGACGATAGTAAAATGTCTGAGAAGTTATTAGTTGTTTTAATTGACTCTCCGTTTCTTGAAACGAGACTTTCGGGGTCGTACCAATTGTTAAGTCAATATGAGTTTAATAGGTTTCCCATTTTGTACACAACTTTTTTATGTCTTTAAACGTTTCGCCGAAAATTGGTACTTCTTAAACCTTTAATTGTTTTAGATTAAGCAATGACCGCGTAGCATTAAGCCCGTAGCTCAAGATTACACTACCTACCTGTAGGGATCTATGCTGGGTCCGACTTGTATGTGCGTGGGGCATACTGAAAGTTTCTTGAACTGATAACTTACAATAAAAAAATATAAAAGCAGGAATTCGAAAATGGAAATCTCGCATGATTTAACGGAAGACCAAGGGGCTACTGCCTCACAAGTGGTGGCGTAAAGTAATAAAATAGTTGAATTGAAGACAATCAATAAATATCTATATTATTGTGAAAGGCATTGAACCTGTGGTAGGTGCACTGCTTTGAACTGGAAAGAAAAAACTAGTCAGCAGAATGGGTCTTTCGTTTTGAAGACTTAACGACGAATTTCAAGACAAGTGGAGGCACCGGCAATAAAACTGGAAAAGTTGCTTCTTTTTTCGGCAAATCAGAACATTACATTACAGTGTTGCTAGAAAACCAAATCACTTTAGATTGGTACGTAAACAATTGCTTGCCCAGAGTGTTAGAAAAAGTGCACGATAAGCCTCTTCGCAGGAATGTCGTCCTTCACTATAACGCGTCCGCACATTCCGCTAAGATAACGAAAGCGTATTTGAAGGCTTCAAATGTGAATCTGATGAGGTATTCGCCCAGGCATTTAACCGTGCGACTGCATTTGAATACTGAAAATTATAGCTAAGCTTAGAGTGTTACTATTTACAAGCCAAAATAAATATATAATAAATACAATATCTGATCTTATTTATCAAAATCCAGAAACCATGTAAGACCGAAGTATTTAAGAATTAAAGTCTCCTCACTTCTTTCACTTGCATTATGTTGATCGAATTATTATTTTCATCTTCAACTTCTGACCGCAGCGTGGGTTTGCTATTTAACACATATTTGTTTGAGGTATATGTTACAAACGAGCACACAGTTCAGTTGATAGTAAGTACGCTGTCATTCCTTCTAACTATTATACGATGGAATGCTTCATCAGTAATAGGAAGCCAGCTAAGTGAATAAAATCTGTGATATCTGTAATGTTAATAGCCTAATAATTTAAAGTACGTCTGCAATACTTAAGGTTGAAGGTCCAAATCCACCATTCGAATATTGTCATGAACCAACTCGTAGGACAAGCATTTGAAGCTGAGAATGGTTATTTTTTTTTTATTTATTTTTTTATAGCATTAAGAGTAACAAACGAGCACACAGTTCACCTGATGGTAAGTGATTCCTGCGGCCCATGACATCTACATTCATACTTGACAAGAAATCATAATGCAGATGCGTTGTCACCCCTGAGGACTGAGATGGAATGCCTCGTCTCCAGTAATAAAGGTCTCCGGATCCCTGCACTCACCAGACGAAACACAGCAGCGTTAAGCTGCTATTTTACGCTGGTATTCTGTGAGGGCGTGGTCCTACCCCGGTCGAGCTGACCCATTCATTCTGCAGCTAGAAACAAACTGCAGTGTAGCTCTACCACTGTGGAATGTTGAGTTTGCATTATGATTCTTTATCGTGGATTAATGTGGATGTATCACCATAGGAACTCACCTTCAAATGTGTGTTCCTATCTCACATTAAATATAATTAAAAAAACTTACCACGAACATAACTCTTAAGGGAAGGTTAAAATTAAATATCCCATTAGCGAATTCTACGTACCACACCCCTCTCCATTACTAAAAAAAAAACATTGTGTAAGTGTACACAGAACACATCTAATGCATGACAAATGTTTGTGGATTATAATTTAACGGCACACAGAACTTTGGTAAGCGATACAAAAAAATGCTCTTATATATATTATAAATAATTTTAATAAAACAGTTAATATATTTGAGGGTTATGTATTTTATTGTATTGTAACAGGGTGAACTTTTTATTTAATGTATTGTACGGTGACAAACGAGCACCTAAGAACTTAATCGTATGTAATATCGCTAAATCACCTAAGAACCTAATCGTAAGTGATTTAGCGATATTACATGTGTTATGTATCGATCCAAACTTCATTTACTGTCTTATTCGAGCTTTTAGATAGATTTGAATTTCATATTTATGGGACATGAATTGTAAACTTTCCTTCAGTTGAATAGTGTCGTTTCAGGTTGATGTACTGCTCCACGGTTATTGACAAATAAGTAATATTTCAGTTTTCAGTAACTTGATGTCGTCATCCAGCTCGCGTTTGTGTTTCGGTCGCAAAGTAACATTGCTGCTACCACTACGTTCTGTGGGGGTATCTAAATCATAGGCTGGTAGACAGCGCGAGCGGCGCTAGTACCAATGTTTGTGGTACGAGGCGTTGTAGTTGGCCGGAGAGTGACGAAGCGGCTTGATTCCGTTCAGACAACATAAATTCAATTCGGCTACCAGGCAAACATAATCCGTAGAAATAAAGAATGATCTCGGCACTGAAGATCTATAGTCGACGCATTATGAACTGAGGCTTCGGGTTAAAAATCATTTTTATCTGTCTGTCTCGCTCGCACTTACAGGTCTTATGGAGAGGTGTAGTGATGTGCGTAAGAATTGTAGAGGTGCATATCGTTAACGGTATAGGTAGAACGCAAGATTGAAACATTAGTGTTATGCTTGTATTTCACGCTCGTGTTCTGTGTTCCACGGTCGAGCCGACCAATTAATGTAGCTAGAAACTAACTACACTGTACCTCCACCAATGTTGGTAATTATTACTTCATCTAATAAGATAGACAAAAATGACGTTATAGCCAATAGATATATCACAGCTGGACATATGCCTGCTGCTGAGAACTGGTAGAGTTCCGTAACTTGTTTTTCAAATATATTTTTAAAATTTACATTGATTAATTATATAAATAAATAAATTATAATTCAGCACTAACATTTATAGTGTCGACGCCGGGAATCGAACTCGATTTGCTCGCGTACCGTGAAACTAAAAGCGAGCGTTTAAACGCTGGCCTACCACGGCTATTAGGTAGTTCTCAAAATTTGGACACAATCTAGCGGTCAAAAAAATAAAAATATTAATACAAAATCTTTCTTTAAGGTATAAATATAATGAATATTTTATCTATATCAATATTAATAAACAACGAAAAAAAACCATTTAAAGTCAAAAACAAAGTTTAAAAAAAGCACCGATTTGAAGAGAATATCAACAAAGTGATTTTAAATTTGTTGTATTTGAATAACTACAATTTCGTAATTAATAAAATAATGAAAATAAAACGACATGCGCGTACGCAGTCTGCTCGCTCTAATTAATTGTTTCCACTGCTCTAACGAGCAGGTTGCCATGATATACTTTTGTGTTGTGGAGAATAGAGCTTAATGAGGTTATTTTTTTAATTATATTATATTTATTTTTGTTTTATAATGTTTCATGTTGTACAAGTTTTTCTCCAATAGCTATATATACCTATATATAAATCATTTTAGTGTAAGTTACTGTTCATTTGTATTTTTGTTCATATCCATCAAGGATAACAACCGTGAGTTAAATCCCAGTGAAAAATAATTAAAATAAATATGTAGATTCAAATCAATTCATACTAAATTAAGGCAAATTTTCAATAACAATCATCATGTAAATCATTACAGCCTATTCATAGTCCAGTGCTGAACATGGGAAATGATAGATGCCACAAAGCACCACGCTGAGCCACATGGATCCATTGACTTCCCGCAAACTTGCATAGGCTGTCGCTCCTTCGGTTCTGTACAATGCCCTTTGGTAAGGATCTTTTCTAAATTCCCCTCTACTTACTGTTTTTATTACTCCATATTTCCATGGTTTTATCTTTTGTCCTTTTTTATATAGAATAGGTGGCAAATGAGGAAGCGGCTCACCTGATGGTAACCGGTTACCCCCGGCCATGTGTACATCCGCACTACCTTTTCTACTTTCTTTGTCTCTAGGACCGCATCGTTTTTTTTATTACATCGAAAGTAATGAACAAGCACACAGTTCACCTGATAGCAAGTGATTCCTGTGACCCATGACATCTACATTCGTCCTTTATAAGAAATCATAATACAAATGCGTTGTTACCCAGGACTGAGATGGAATGCCTCGTCACCAGTAACAAAGGTCTCTGGATCATTACACTCATCAAACGAAACACATTATGCTGCTATTTTACGCTGGTATTCTGTGAGAGCGTGGTCCTACCCCGGTCGAGCTGACACATTCATTCTGAAGCTAGAATCCTTTATGTTGACATATACACCATGTACTTAGTATTCCTGCAATCAATGACACTCATTTTTATCAATTACTAACTGGATTATAGGTAAAATAGCGGCATAACACTACTGCGTTTCGTATGGTGAGTGTGGGTATCCGAACACCATTATTACTCGAACATTACTGGTGAGGAGGTATTCTATCTTAGTCTTCAGGGGTGAAAACACATCTGCATTGTGATTCCTTATCGAGGATGAATGTGGGAGTCATGAGCGTCAGGATTCGCTTACAATCAAGTGAACTTTGTGTTCAAGCTGAACTTTTGAACCATCAAACAGTACATCTGAAAAGAAATCAAACTAATCTCTTAAAAGGAAATCGATAAAACTCAATTACAAGATTTGTCAGTCAATTAACTGTGAAATTAAGTAGAATCGTTTTAAACAGACTGTCGCATTTTTTAAGTCACATTGTCTTCTCTAGTGGCTGGGTACGTACTTGCTGTGTTTAAACGGGGTACTTTCGTGACGGATCCATTGATGCAGTTAGCTGGCCATAATTTCTGTAAAAAAGGGTAAATTATTTCCATAAATCACGCATGTGACAACCCTAGCTTTGAGTTGGCGGTTATCTCGCTCCAATTAATTACTACGGCCGCGCTAACGAGTGCGCTCCTTTGCTCTCAATTATGCATATATTTATACGTTCGCAAGGACCCTTGTTAGTTAGTTATATAGTTTTTTATTAGCGATGGACGGTTGCGTTAACCTAGCGCTCAGTGGATTCTGAAACAATAAACAATATTTGTGCATCTCAAATTGTTTTCTGGTCTGGCTGTGGTGGCTGACACTGCATCAATTAAGTATAGATTTAGGTGTCTATAGCCTCTCATTAGCATCAGAACTCTTCAAAAAAATCTAAATTATCCCCTTTAACCTCTCGTTCGTCGCCACTAGCAACGAGGTTATTGTGAACCACATTCTAGACCTGTGTGTGTAGATTCTAGATATAGTACGTTGATGTTTACTTTATATAATTGCGTTAAAGAGCTAGAGGCATTACATTGAGCCCGGAAACAGCTGAGGTTTTCAGGCTTGACATCAGGGTACCTATTGAATATTTATTGAGGATTGATGGACGTGTTCAGTTACCTTCAAGTGATAAGTGTGATCGCTTGTCACATTTAATTTTATTAAAAAAATTGTCAGCTCGACAAAACACAATCATAATTTTTTAAGTCCGTTGTAATCTTGTTAAAAGGGCACGCAATCTGCGACAGATGGTGGAGTTCAGTGGTGTAATTATTACTTCATGTCTTGACGGCCTCGTGCCGTGTCGGATATTTTGGATAACTGGCTATGGAGATTCGGTTCCAGGGTTCAATAGCAGCTGAGCCAGCTTTTGAGTCGCACAAGTTCCTGTTTCTCTAGCCTTTAATAATACGAAACTTCAGACGATCAGCCTCACCGTTGATTCTGATTATAATTGTTCTGTAGATTTCTTTTTATTTTATAGCATTAAATAAGCATTACTAGACTTATTTTTTTTCTATTGAGACTAGCATATTAGCAGACAGTACACCTGATGGTAATTGATTCCTGTGGATTATGACACTCATTAATCCTTGACAAGGATACATAATGCAGAACCGTTGTAACCCTTGAGGATTCAGATGGTAGGCTTCCTCACCAGTAATAAAGTTCTCCGGATCCCTACACTCACCAGATGAAACACAACAGAATTATGTTATTTTACTCCGGGTATCGTGTGAGTTCTCCCACCCCGATCGAGCTGACCCATTTATTGTGTCAATTGTGAAAAATATATATGTACAAGAAACTACATACATATATTACCCCTGCTACATTAACTGCCGATAATTCCAAGAACATAATCGATAATTCATATATTGCAGAAACGTAAGCTTTTTAAATTGCGAACAGAATTCATGACTCATTCATGTCATCGTCACAATATCTGTCCCTATTAAAAGCCCCGACTACATTAATGGGCGACAATTCGCTGTGCGTTATAGCGATAAAAGTCGTTGTGACCACACTATATAGGAACTTCGCGACAATTTAAGCGAATTATTTTTTTATTTTTTTTAAAGAATATTAGCAATGCTTTTAACCTTACTAATATTCCGGTTAACGACTCCAAATAAGCTGAAAATGCTTGTACTGGGAGTTGGTTCACGGTAATAGTCTAATGGTGGATTCATAAGTTTCACAGACCGTACCCTAAACTGTTAGGCTAATGACGCTTAATTTATGCTTTAAATTATTTCAGCTAAGATTTTGAAATTATTACGTCCGAAATATTGTAATACTACCAAGTTTCGAGTGTTCGAATTCTATATATATCTCGAAAGTTAGAGCGATCACAACGATAATTCACGAATGCTCTGGCTACACTTGACAATGGAAACTTTCAGCAAAGCCGGTTATTGTGGCTGGATCATTAAAATTACAACCATCTGGTACTGTATTCTTCAGCGACCTTTTTATATGCAAGAATATTTAGATTTATGGTCGTATATATTTAACTTACCCTAACCCTTATTAAACCTTTATTTTTCACAAGGATATCTCATAACGTATTTAAAGTTATATATTCTATTATATTATAACACTACTCACAAATATTTCGTATTAAATTGTTATAATATGACACTTGGATAACGGCAGTAACGTAGCTGCGTATCGTAATAGGCTTAACTGCTCGTAGTTACAACGACCATGCTTTCATACGGTCTCTTAGGAACGTTAGGTTTACCATACGTTGACTTATATTAGGACAGTTTTTTTTTTAATGTTACATGTATTATTAGCGAATGAAACCGGAAACCTTACCAGGTAATTTTTCTAACTTCTACAATATTGTTTCTTATCGAGAATGAGTGTGTTATGAGTGAACTACTGGAATAACTCGACACCAAGTGAAATTTCATTGAACAGTGGTAGAGCTACGCTGCAGTTGGTTTCTAGCTGCAGAATGAATGGGTCAGCTCGACCAGGGCCATGCCCTCAGAGAAAACCATGCGTGAAATAGCAGCATAATGCTTTTGTGTTTCATCCGGTGAGTGTAGGGATCCGGAGACCTATATTACTGGTTACGAGGAAATTCATCTCAGTCCTCAAGGGTCACAATGCATCTGCATTATGATTCCTTGTCAAGGATGAATGTTAATGTCATGGGTCGCAGGAATCACTTACCATGAGGTGAACTGTGTGCTCGTTTGTTACTCTTAATGTAATAAAAATATAAAAATAAACCGTAATAACTGTGTCTCACAATACTTCCAGTCTCGTAGTATATTTACGCGAGTCCAAATTTGGCTGAGCCGGTCCACGTGCAGCATCCACACCAGAGAAGCCTAACGAAATGTTTATACCGTGTCAAGGCGGGAATCATTCCCCTATCACAAGGTTTTTATGGTTACCCTACATATAGATGAGAATTATTCCGACCGCGAATATTCTAATATCTCACAAATATCGAATAGCGAAGTACGATCCCGTCGCCTTTGCTAAGCCTCGTGCATCCTCAGGTCCTCTAGGGTGACAACGCATCTGCATTATGATTCCTTGTCACGGATAAATGTAGATATCATAGGCCGCAGTAATCACTTGCCATCAGATGAACTGAGTGCTCGTCTGTTACTCACAATGTAATAATTAAACAAAAAAGTAATTTAAAAGCAATCCTAAAAGATCTGCTGATATTATGTTAATAATTTTAGGACGTCGCAGAAGCACAACAATTCGAGCTCAAAGAGTGTTAATTTATGTTAAAATAAAACTAGAACATAGGTATTTTCAGGTGATGGATGACCTTTGTTATGCAACATATTTGTATGTACCTTTGACCTTTTTTATTGCATTGAGGGTCACAAATAAGCACACCAAATATAATACAATTTTAAGTTAATCGATCGAGGATGTAGTTAACTGTATTAACAGAGATGCCTAGTCACCTCAGACGAATAACTCGTCATTAGCAATTAGGTCTCCAGTTTTTTTCTTTGTTGTTGTTGATAAAATTCCACTTGCGTCCTACAAAGTAGAGCCTAGACTTATTAGTGCTTCAGTTAGTTTATAACTGCGGCTTGACTTTACCACGTAACAATATTTCTGATTCATACTATTATATTAGCAAAATCCGGTTTACTAAAACTCTTACATAGCAGCATGAACTATTTATTACCTTACACAATATTCCACCTTTAAACATGCATCCATTTTGGAAAATCCAACTTGTGACACACTGTCGTTTATTTCTTAATACGAATTTAATCTTTATCACCGCGTATTAAAGTATATTATGACACTAACTTAACAGTAATTAATTCTACTTTTCCATGTACAGTCAGTTGTATTTAAGTGTGCAGTCTAATTTATACTGTATACCGTTGTATTACGGTCTAATTTAAAGTGAATTTTGGGTTTACTTTTAAATTGATTAATTTCTAGTTGACAGCATTCTTTTATTTTTTATTTGCTACGACTCTCTAGGAGCAATTTTATTGGTGCGTCATTGGCATGATATCAATCACTTTGTATAAGGTCGAGGTTGGATCGATAGTAGTTTGTAATTTTTATTATAATTTAATTATTGTTACCATGTGTATGTATTTATACAAAGTGAATTATTTAAATATTTATTCATTCAGCATAAAAAATAAAACTATTTTTAATGCGTTCCGACTTCGGCTTTCAGCATGAATTGGCAACCTTTTTCAAAATTATCTATATGTTTACTTATTCGATCTTACTTATTGCATTATTAATCAAAATTTCATTATAAAAAAAACATCAGAGCACCGCATTCGATGAGTTAATGTGTGCAGAGGGCACTACTTTGTTTCACTTGTGTTTTATCTTCTCTTTGTTATAAGGTTTTCCGATTTATATGTAATAAATAATTTTGTAATACAATAAAATTCATACTTCTTTACCAAAGACTCTTATATCTGTATATTTATGAGCATAAATAAAAAAATAAAAAAACATCATTTACTTCTTGCGTCCAATCTTCAGCGGGAAGTCGAAGGATAGATGTGGCTCAAGGTCGTACTCTATGCCAGTATGAGTGGGCTTATGTTAAGCAGTGTACAAAGATAGACTGAGAAGATGATGATGAAGTACTCATATATATTACGTAAGTATTATTATTATTCACGTTGTCCAAACTACGGGATTTTGGATTGTACGTAAAAACATAAATTCAATATATATAAAATAATTCTATTAGGTTGGAACCTATTTGCCATCACAGTGTCTTACACTGCGTTGGTCTCCCACTAGATGGAGTTATAATCTATGGGAATATACTTGGGGAACTGGGTCTATTCAAGTCTGCGGGAAGTCGAAGGATACGCGTGGCTCAAGATCGTACTCTATGCCAGTATTAGTGGGAGGCTTATGTTAAGAAGTGTATAGAGATTGACTGTGAAGATGATGATGATGAAGTACTTATATTTTTATACTGAATTTCATATTATTTTAAAAATTTGTTTAAATATAATATAGCTTTACCATGAGGCTATAGGCAGTACTACGGATGACATCGGTCATTGCAGTATCGAATACAGGGTAGTATAGTAATACAACCAATGGAAGAATATCGTTAGGTTGGCATTGCAGCTGACGCGCACAACAAGGACAATACTACAATGATGTATTTATGTAAATGGTTATAGTATAGAAGCGGATGCTAAAATTACTTTTAGGACCCTGGCCTAAGGTCGGGTATACTTTTTGATAATCTAACAGTGCACCTACAAACATTCTACGACAAGTTTCTTATGGAACCGCGAATAAAAACCAAAATAAATATACATTATTTATTGAAATTGTGTTACGTTCTTAAATATTACACTACACACACACCTATATTCATCCATACTAAGAAATCTTAACTCAACATCAACAAATAACTGCGAACCATTACATACAAGTATAACATGTTAAATATGTTTAAAGTGTTTTATTGTTTAAAGTGTTTGTTACAAATAAATAATTTATAACATTTTTATTAAATTTTTCAACATTTTTTCATAAGGAAGTAAATAGCTTTCTACGTTATTTTTAACTTTTTACTCTCAAACGTATTTATTTATTAATACTTTATTTGCACAAGAACAAGCATTGTATACAAAAAGACGGACTACGTACAAAAAACAACCACCATCTCTTGGTGGTGAGGTGAGGTGAGGTTGAGCAGAGGATATGTATATAACAGGTGTAAGACAAGTAGTATATTTCAATTTTAAAGTACAAATAACATATTAATAGAAATAACATACATATATTATTTACACACCTATATACACATACATACACGTTGACTAATTGATGTCTGTTAACTATATGTCGAAATATTACACAAAACGATAAGAGAACATTAAAGATAAATTGTAATTAATAAAAAAATATATATCGTAAAGCATGTGTATTGGTGCCAACATCTGCATGAATTAAAAGCGAGTACTTAGACAGAATTAAACCAGAGGATAGTGCGAGGTCGTGGTAAATAAAATTAGTAAGTAATTTAAATAGTAAAATTAGTAAATTTTTATTTTTTATTTCAGATTCCTAACAGGTGCTGTTTCGACTGTGAATTGATGCCGCGTCTCCAGCATATTGGCGTCGCTGGCAAATACTTCGTGTACCCTAAAAGCTGCACTATAAACCAGATTAAGAGTAATTTTCTCGATTTTATATATAGCAGACAACAAATGGTTTCCACAGTAGAGCTAGGACACGTAGCATCGCTATCAATTACGTGTTGTAAAATTTGAAATCACATTTCGTTTCTGACTGTCGTAGAGTTGGAATAATATTTTCGAATACGTTTCTATTGTAAACATGAAAAAGGTTGGGTATTAAAACTTAATTATTTCAATACATAACATTAAACAAAGTAATGTATTTGAAAATGTAATGAATTCAAATACAAATACCTATCGAAATTTATTGATACGACAGGAAGTTACTGGTGCATTTAAAAGGATTTGCATTGCTCCATTAAGAGACACTGCGTCTGGTGAAGTGCCAGCACTTCAATATTATATACATATTCCCAAAGTCATAACCGACTGACAACTGCTTGATAGTCCAAAACTGTAAGGTACTTTCTTCTAAAATTAATCGCCCGAATTAAAAATTCAAAAATATAAAAAAAAAATATTGATCTAATATATAACGCACTGTCATTCAAAACGCAGTCTTCTATTTTGAAATTTGTTTTTTTTTATTTCGATAGCCTCACCAATTATACTTTATGGGAATCAGTGCAATTTCAAGTAAATGCTTTCTAAAAGGTTAAAAAAATAAACGTGGTTCTAAATAATATGTGTTGTTTTATTAAAACCTTAATTACATTAACAGTACATAAAAGTGTAATCTTATAAAAAAAATGCGGTTATTGTTGCATAAAACATTAATGAATCTTCACTAAAGATACATGTAGTCAGATAATTGCATCCGCTATTATTATATATAAGTATTTATGTATGAATGCATATATACTATATAAAATTTATCTATATATCTATGAAATATCGTTAATTTGTATATGCAACGCTCACTGAACGAATGAACACATTATACTGCTAGATTTAATACCCTTTCAACCTGAGCCACATGTACATACACTATATTGTGTTACTTGTTACTAGAAGTTTATTGAGTTTATTCAATATATATAATTCTACTGAATAGGTATATTGTAGAGTGCCGTATTCTGACATAGATCGAGCGCACATATTGTTTGATTCATGTGGCTAAAACGAGTTATTTAAATTTTGATTGCCTGAAAACTTTGAATAGTTTAATAATATTTTTTTTAACTAATTATATTTAAATATGTCTTCTCTAAATTTTTATATTATATTATAATTATGTTTGAGCAAAAAATACTGTGTACGAAAGTAATACGAAACAGTTTTTCATATTAAATAGAATAATTAATAATGCAAATACATCTGATACAACCCTTCAGTTAAGTAACTACAAAGCTCTATATATTTAAACTTAAACTCAACAAAAACTCAAACTCAGAATTAGCGATGCCAAAGATTAGGTGAGGTCTATGTTTACAATAGCCTGCTGTAGTCTGATGATGAGGAGTTAAAAAGTTTGACAGTTACAGGTTTAATTGTGTACCTGCTATTTTTCAGTAGTTCCTGTTAATAGTCCACTCTACCTTAATCTTTGTCCAAAGAAATATATGACCCATGTGAACGTATGTGAAATATATATAGAGATGAATCTGACATTAGGATCTGTGTCTATGGTTTAATTCAACTCGTTTAAAAGGTGTGATGTGAGATTGTGATTGCATTGCATTTAATGAAATCCAGGACAATATTCTGCGATGAGGTAGCACCGGCAAAATAAAAATATTAAAGAACATCAGAGTATTATGCCTTAAGTTAGTGTCTTACAAGAAATATCTCGGGAATGCCGAACATGAATAATGCCCCCGTTGCCAATGGTAAGTACAAATTAATACTCTTTTTATTAAAAGTATACATACCCAATATGATATTTTATAAATCATTGAAACATGCAGGCCTTTTTTATAATTTAGTTTTATTAGAAGATATAGTATAATCCTATATCCAAAGCTTTCATTCATGTATAAATTCTGCCATTGTTAGCTACTTGTAAGATAATGTGTTGTGTCAACTTTAACTTTTTAATGACCATCTACTTCGGCATGCATTGGCGCTTGAGAAGCGGCGCAAGAAACTCCAGTGACACTGTGATCTGTGATAATCGATGAAAACCGGCCTGACATATGGCAGTATCGCGAATAATTTTGTTGTTTGCGACGCCTTCGCTGTTGACGAGGGCGGTAGGTTGGTGCAGAGTTGGAGTGTAGTGTGTTGATCAGTGATTGGGCCCTGGTGGTCGCGTCGTCGGAGTCGTCGAGGTCGTACCTCGGTGTCCTTCGTACGAGGGGGATATTCGAGAAGGGATTGTATGTGACGGCAGAGTGGAAGTATCGGCGGGAAGACTGTTTCAGGTACCGTGCGATGGTCGAGAGCTCAAGATCTATGTGTAGATTTTCATTACGCAAGAACCACAGCACACCGGTGGCCGATGAAGTGATTTTTTATAGCATTAAGAGTAACAAACGAGCACACAGTTCACCTGATGGTAAGTGATTCCTGCGGCCCATGACATCTACATTCATACTTGACAAGAAATCATAATGCAGATGCGTTGTCACCCTTGAGGACTGAGATGGAATGCCCGGTCTCCAGTAATAAAGGTCTCCGGATCCCTGCACTCACCAGACGAAACACAGCAGCGTTAAGCTGCTATTTTACGCTGGTATTCTGTGAGGGCGTGGTCCTACCCCGGTCGAGCTGACCCATTCATTCTGCAGCTAGAAACAAACTGCAGTGTAGCTCTACCACTATTGGATTACCTACAGTATGTGAATGAGACGCGGGGAGGCATGTGTAAAGACGGGGCTCGCGTATGTCATTACGGGTTGAGCGAAATGCATTCACACTTTTTACAAACACAAAATTACTCAGTGGAGAGCTACGCTGCAGTTTGTTTCAAAGTGTAGAATGAATGTGTCAGCTCGACCGAGGTAATGAATACTAGAGTGGAATAGTAGTATAATGCTGCTGTGTTTCGTCTGGTGAGTGTAGGGATTCGGAGAACTTTATTACTGGTAACGAGGCATTCCATCTCAGTCCTCACGGGTGGCAAAGTCTATCTTATGATTCCTTGTCAAGCATGTATGTAGATGTCATGGGCCGCAGGAGTCACTCACCAACAGGTGAACTGTGTGCTCGTTTGTTACTGTCAGTGTAATAAAAAAAATTACAAAGGTAGTTTTGTTATTGTTTTCTTATGCAAATTGCACAACCTCATAAGACGGGATAGTTAAGAACTAATTTATTATTATTCGGTCAGTTTTAATTTTAATTTTGGCAAAAGCCATTGTCGTTTGGATAATAAAACGTAAGCAAACTTAATTATTCTGACTAAATTATACTGTCCTTTACTTGGATGTCAAAAAGTATAAAATACTATATTTAAGTTATTAAAATCTTTACTCCAGGCATACATTCTTATTACACGCGACCTGGTCGTGACCCTTGACCAACTAATCTACGCGTAATCGGCGCTTATAGAAGCAACCGGCCGCGGGTCACATTTTACGCTTGTATTCATTCAAAAAAATATGAAAAAAAGAGAGTAACGCGTCGTTCATGGTAGGGTCATGTTTATCTTTTAAATTAAGCTCTCAGGATGTTTTCCTTAAAGGCTAGAAGAAGAGTTACATAATCCACCTTTCGATGGGTTTTTTAGGTTTTATGGCTGAAAACCAGCGCTGTGTTACATGTCTGTAGCACAGCATATGCTGAGCCAACCCCTTTTCGGCACAAGGTTTTTTTTTTCTAGATGTTAAATTTAATTTCTTTTGTTATTGTTCTGTTTTGATTTACATTTTTGTGCTTGTTTTGTTTTGTCCTCTTGTGTCGAATAAATATTTATTCTATTCTATAACATATAATGACAATATGAAATGAATACAATCTACAATAATAAGTCAAAACTTTGAAGGATTTATTTATTTAATAACAATATCAAGTTCACACTTCCGTTTATTAAATAGTAAATAACAATAATTCACAATTGCGATTAAACAGCATTTCATGAATCATGGACGCAAACTCGTAAACATGGCGAGCGACTGATAAATCATCCTTGAACCTACAATACCCGTAAATCACTTAAAGATATTTTAATTAAACATCCTCTATATATCAGGGTGGGAGGAGGGGGGACGGGCGGAACTTTAACTTGATAATATATCAAGTCTACGTCTCGCTAATAATGGAATTATGTTTGTACTTCGGGAATCCATTTGCATTCTTATTAGATTCCTTATGCTATGCTATCGATTCCTTGGTAAAAACGTTGTGGATGTTTATAATCGTATTTATCAAAAGCTATTACTGACCTACGCAGTATTTATGCGAGATTTTTATGCACTTAATTAGTTAATTTCTTATTGTCCTATTTTGACCAGGGACAGATAGACAACTCAGAATACACTATAGTCTTACAAATAGTAGAGTGCACTAAAATATTATTGAGAAAACGTACTAACGAAGAGTGAAATGATATATACGATGCAGATATTTGCCGCATGTCAATTGATACAGGTGGTCCGGGAGTATGGGCAATGTTGGAATGAAATCTATGTCCAGCAGTGGCCAAAATACGGACTAGACACTAGAGATATGTGAACACTACTGACAATCATTTTGTTTGATCGTTCTTTTAAAACTTAAAAAGAAAACGAGCCATAGATGTGAAAAACAAGCACACAATCTACCAGATCGTAACTAATTCCTACGGCTCACGACGCCATGTACGTTGTCTATACCGAGGACTAAATGATATGAAGATACAACATGCGCCAACTAACAAAACCAGAAATAAGGCATTTGGTTACATTCACTCACCACACAATACAGCCTGCTCCTGGGCTGTGTCGTGTAAACGTTGGCTTTGTTTTACCAGGGTGTTCTGTGAGCGTGATCCTTTCTTGGTCAAGTGTCGTTAACTTCGCGAGACGAGCTACGTACTCGTAGTTTATTGCGCAGTGCCACGTAAGAATGAGATATTGTTAAAAAAATATTTTAGCCATATGTTAATATGTTTTTCACATTTCAGTATGTCCTTAATTTTAGTTCTCTGAAACTGAGGCCTATCTAAAATCTAATTAATTTTGTTTCAAACCACCGTTGCATTAGACCAATCAATCTCGTGCATTTGCCTAGAACATGCATTATGCAAGCATCATCTAAGCCTAAAACATTTTCGTATTTCTGATGGGCAGTCGACAACGTACGTAGATATTCCATTCAGCCACCCAGACAATTCGACCACCCTAGATTGCTATTCTAACCCCCCATCCCCCTACACCCTGCAGAAGTAGGAGGCAGTCTGCCCGTTCGTATGGCCATTAATTTGTAAAACGATATTTGCTTATACGACGTATATTTTAAGGATATTTATTGCTTTAATGAATTTAGGCACAAAATAGTAGCATATATATATCGAACTAACCGAATTTCTATTCATGGTTTTGTTTAAATTTATTTGCGTTATCAAAATAAAATTAATTTTTAAATGTAATGCAAAATTTAAGAGAGTATTTATTTCTAAGAATTTGAAATACGTTACTATTTCAGAACAGAAAAAAACATTTTATTGACTTAATTTGTTGACTCTTGAAGTTGTTTATCTGTGAAGGTTTAGCGCCCTTTACACCATCGGCCTGTTGGCGGGATGACGCGGATTGGCGCTGTCACCGGCGCTTTCCCTCCAACTTTTTATTACGTTTATTGTGAGCAAAAGTTTAACTAGACGACAAAAGATTTTGTTTTAATGAAACTTCTAGCGATACTTTGCAGATTATGTCTTTTGCCCTGGCCTAGCTGTTTTGCCCCATAAAAAGTTTATCAGGAAGGTATGGTATCGCATAGGAGTGCATTAAAACATGGCTCTAATACGGCATTCAACGAATTAATTGGCAGTATGTATTTTTGGCCAATAAATTTGTACGTTATATTGAAAAGCGCTATTGAATTTCGCTATATGTGTTTTATTTTTAACTTTTGAACGCTCTTTATTGTACGCTCATAAGAAATTCTTCGGAGCCATTCGTGTTATTTTCGCAATACTTAGTAAGTGTAAGCCGCGCAATGAATCCCTACAAACAATGGTTGACATTGTTGACAATGCGACAGCAGACGTGGGCATGTTTCAATCCTGTTGTGTTTTGTAAAACATTATCTTGTGTAATTGTGTTAGATTCAGTTAAGAATTTACTCATGAACAAGTGCATTTATGAGAGGAACATATATATTTGGTTTTAAAATTCTTGTTTTTCCATTTCCCATAAGTCTTAATAAGTACAAATAATAAAACACTCATATACTTATAATACATATATATATATATATATATATATATATTCAAAAATATATATACCCAAAAATGAGGATATGTAAGACAGTTGGTGGTATCAATAACACTCGTTTAATTTACTATAGGTGGAGTGTTTAATTGCGATAATGTTGAATTACAGATAGTTTTAACGTAGTAAAGACGAAAGGTTATATATTACATACTAATCTCAAGATCACGATTCGTAAAATTCTCCCATTAGTTTATCAAATGTAACATAGACATTATCGAGTGCACCTGATTCAAGATCTAGCTTTGCGTATTCGATTGCCGGCTTCTTTGTTGCTCATACTTTTGTGATTGATGTTTGGGACCTAATAACCGCCAGGGGAAATATGGCGCTCGCCATCTCTGTCTACCCCGATAGCGAATATATTATCATCATACATATTTAATAGATAATATATATATATATATATAATTATTTCAGTCTGTCTCAGCTGAATGGTATCTATATTTATAGCTAAATATTTTATAATAGACATTTGTTGTTATTAAGAAAACGTATTGATTATACATTTCCGAGTTTGAACTTGGATAACTTAAATATTTTTATGATACAAGGTATGTTTAAATTGTTTGGGATATTTAAAATAGCAAGTATATCGACGATTTCGGTCATATTTTCTTTGACATTTTATTAGATATAGGACGTTAGACTAGTCGTGGCTGTTTAACGGGGAAGCAGCAGGTCTGTTTCCTCATCTTTTATCAGTAAGTACATTTGTTATTTCGAAAAGCTTAAGTTTAAGTTAGTTATTGAGTCGTGATAGTCGGTTCCAAACCCAGGAACAATATATGTGCCTTTATTGGTTTACTGGTTTGGGTTTGTGTATGTGTTCCGGCATCTACATCTTTTTCGTTCTTATAGCACAAGTATTAAGTCGGACTAAGGTGTACGACAAGCGGTTATAAGTGCTAATCTGTGCAGTTGATGTCTTATAATAACATCAAAAGTATATCGCCAAAATTGTGCTTGGAGGCCAGTAGAATTATCATATTCATTTGTTTATAGAATAGTATATTAGATTTTTTTATATTTAATATTTAGATAAGATTATGAAGATTATATTATAATAGATTATTCAAGATACATTTTTTTACTAATACGTTTCATTTTACAATTGAAGGGTATTCGCTAAGTTTGTATGGTAAATCATAGCTAGCCTACTAAAACCATTTTCCTGAAGCCCGATTCGTTTAAGATAGGCATCGTGTTATCCATCATAAAATTTAGTTCTGCCGCGTGTATAACTACAATGTCCTAAATCGACCATAGTCTGGTCGAATACGCGGCGACAACCCGACTGACGTTTCGTTTATTTCCCGCTCATTCTCTTGAAGGTGTGTGGGTGCAACCGCGTACGGACACACTATCCGGTTTAACCTTGACGCACACTCGTGTAACTAGGCCGCGTGGCTGTACATTTACAGTCGTCTTTTTTTTTTCGACGACGTATTGAAGCTTAGTCCGCATCTGCGTTATGAGCGTAGGAATTACTTACTATCATGTCTGCGAGTGTTGTTTTTGAAAACCATAGCATATTATCTAAGCAGACAAGTTCCCAGAATAACACCCGCGAAAATAGTGTAAGAGTGAAATAAATAATATAATTACATAAAACAAATTAGTAGAACGTATGCCTCAAAAGCATATTTTAAGTAAAAAGTAAAAACATATTTTAACTACCTCAGTTTACATTTAATAAGCGAGAAATATTTTCCTCGTATACATTGAATTGATATTTTATCATTAAAAAGTATAATTCATTTTAATAATCTATTATATTGATTCGCTTCGTCTGTACATGGATGTCACTGTTTACAACAGCGCCATCTACTCTAACATAATAGTATTAAAATAAATCTGTTTTCCCAAAAAATCTTACCATGTGCGTCTGAGCTTTTTTTTTTTTTTTCATTGTGTGCTTTTTTATAAATAACAACTAATTCAAGCTTCTTACTATATAATAAATAAAGAAGAATTGTATAGCGCAGTTGTATTGGTATTCTAAAAAATTAACAAATTAAAATAAATTTTTTACCTTACTTTGAATGACAAAACTGTTAAAACATATTATATTTGAGACCAACATCGTCCACTACAGTTTAAATTACAAACTTAGTAACAATTTTCAATGAAAAGTAGTGGGTATTAACTAACAAACAAACAAAACAACAATAAGGACATAAAACCTTTGTTTATAATCGATAAGCCGTTCAGGTTCATGTTGAAACTTACCGTGGTCATCAAAGTGATCTTTTGTATAATTTTTACTATAATAATATTCACTGCGAAGTGAACATGTTTTCAACCGCACTGCATCTTCCCTTCATAAATAAACCTAATTTAACCTATATTCGTTGGTAAATTTGTGTAGAATATGAAATGCAGCTAATGCTATGTAGACCGCGGTGGCTTTTTTATTTGCAATATTAAGCAATAGATAAATGATATTAACATAAAATGTTTGTACTAAAAATAAAAAAATATCGTAGCTTGCTTTTATCAAAACCATCATCAGAAACTTTGTGTCTGATAAATCCGAGTATCGTAAAGATTTTCTCTGAAAATTCTCAA